>LPNX010182328.1:182736-246554 GCA_001517045.1 Pseudotsuga menziesii | reverse complement strand
CTCACTCATCTCCTTGATTTTCCTTTATAGAGTTTCTTAGGTTTCTATTGCATGTTCATGCATGTGTGTGCTTGAGTCTTCTTGTCCTACGTGTGTGTGCATTTGAGTCTTAATATTCCTTTAATTGATTTTCTTATTTTATTCTTATTTTAAAGTAAATTATTATTTATTTTTGGCATGCATAAAATTAATTTATTATTTATTCTTAGCACACACATTGTTTTTATTAATTTATTATTTATCATTTTCTAAATTATTTTTCTCATTTGTATTTTATAAATTCTATATTTTAATTTAATTTTACCAAGGTTCTATTAAAGGTTCCATAGATGCTCTTGAAATAAAATTCACCAAGGTTCTATTAAGGGTTCCATGGTCATACACATTCCCTTCAAATAGACCTTATCAAGGCTTTATCAAGGGTGCCATGATCATACACATGTCCTTCAAATAGTCCTTTTTCTACAGTGGAGATGTGATACAACCATTGAGACTACATTAACTCAATCCTCCCGTATCTTATTAAGAGACTAATGGCCATTGAGTAATAAGTTCAACACCTAATTGCACGTGCTTCAGTCAAAACCTTGTGAGTGAATGAGTAGATGGCCTACCCTCATGGAAACATGCATTTGACAAGCAAAATCCTCTCTTGCTTTTCAACCCATTGCATGGAAACATGTGCTATTTATGGTGTGCATTCCCACATACAACCTTGCTACCCATGTGTGGACTGACTGGAAATCACAATCCTGTGCCTACACACACGAAATCCACATGCATCAAATAGATCAAAATAATCAAATATAAATTTGTAACATTGTATCACCTGATACCATATTTGGGCTCAATCTGGAGCCCGTGTGACATTTATGCCACCTTGTGTTAGTGCCCACTTGTGCTTTCTTGTCACACTTGGAAGAACTTGTCAAAGCAGTTGACAATCTTATATCATTTTCATGCATCATATCACCAATGGTGATCCATCATACATAAATATATTATGGCCATTTGCTTTTAACAAAAACAAACATAATGTGATGATCATCACACAACATAAATTGTTTATCTTTTTAAGATGCATAACATCAAATGGGTTAATTTGTGATCAATTTTTCTTAGGGAATAATCATCATGTGAGTCTAGCTAGAATGTGGCATTTCATACTCTTCCTCTTCAGGAAACTTCATCCCAAAGTTAATAACAATACAAAATTTTCTTATAAATATCATCGGATTCATCTGTATTTTATGCCCATGTCATTGTCATTTGAAAATTTATACTATTTTCATTATAGAAATGTGGCAATAGCAAATTAATGGCATGAAATTCCCTAGGACTCCTTAAATACACCATCACATAGTAAGGAAAAGTCATGGCTAATGTCACGTTGTCCCAAGGAAACCTTTTAATCATGGGTTTAGATGAAGGTCTTCTCTTAATCATAATATAATTTCATCTCCTTATACTGTCGTTGATAGTTAGTCGTTAAGCGTATACTGATAGACTTTGTAATATACTAGATGTATTTCTTTCATTAACAAGGAAGGAGGCATTGCTATGAATCATCAACATAATGTTGATCTAAGAAAAGTGTAACAACACTGCATTTTATTCCATGTATTTTAACCATTGTAACTTCCTAAATCATGGCCACTTATATAACTTTCAAAAATTTAACTTTGATATGTTTTTTCTATTATAATCCTCATCAATATGACCATAAGAATTATATTGGATAGTAAATAGGTATATACATGAAGGTATTACATGGTGAACACAAGTATCATATGTAACACCCATCATGCAACATATAGTTTAAGCTAAAGACTTCCCTCCGTGACCTCTAACACTATTTGTGAGATCTTAACTTTGGCCATAATGTTTAACAATACCAAAAACATGCTAAAATATTGTTAATAGTAAATGACGATTCACAATTATAGGATTGTAAAGTAAACACTTATTCATAAGCTTAATGTGATATCTCTCTTTAATAATGTACTTTTGTTTCATATTTGGAATGGATGCCATCAAATAAATCTTGACAGTATACTTGTCTCATATTCCTATAATTCATCTTATAATTTAGAGAGAATACTTCTTAGTCCACCCCAAATTGTAAAATATAAGTATCTATAGATATAATTAAGCCATAAAATTTAAAAATATATATTACAAATCATTTAAAAAAATACTTCTTAGTTTACCCCAAATTGTAAACTATAAGTTTGTATAGATATAATTAAGCCATAAAATTTAAAAATATATATTACAAATCATTTTAAAACTATGTGTAATAATATATATAATTTAAAAAACATTTGTGATATAAAATATTACGTATATAATTTAAAAAACATTTGTGATATAAAAAGAAATCTTATAGTATTGACTCTATCATATCTCTGTTCTGTTCTAGTTTATATATCATAAATCATTTAAAAAAGCATTTATGATATAACACGAAATCTTACAGTATTGACTCTATCATATCTCAGTTTGCAGAGGTAATTAATATTTTTATTTTTTTTCAATATTTTCAGGTTGACAACAATAGTATATAAATTGTTAAATCAAATTATTTTATATTTTTAATCAATGAAATACTTAAATATTTATCATTTAATTTTTAATATTTATTTTATTTATAATATTTAATCGTAAAATTAAATTTATTAATGCAAATGCAAACAAAATTTGACTGATAACAATATACACAGGTATAATAACAAAAGACACAATGAAAATTATCAGGTATAATAACAAGACACAATGAAAATTATCTTTTAACCATATCGTTGGATGGAAAAACAGTTCAAAAGTTCAAACAGACCGCTATTTTTGAAGATATATGTTAAACAATGCATACACCACATGTTCACAATACATGTTTATTTTCTTATAGTTTAAGGAATATTCCTGTTCCATATTCCTATGGAACTAACATAGCCTGGAACAATAAATCAAACTACAACGGCCTTTCGTTGAAGCCAGTCACGCGCATTAATATAATGGATAAACCCCTTCTGTATTGAGTGCAGTTTAATGGCGTCCACTACTCATTCAAATCTGAGACAACCCTACACTCCTTATGCCATTTCAAAAGATCTACCCGCTTATTATCCATTATTGCAGCAGTGATGCTTTAGCCTAGTCCAATTCTCTGTATATTCTTTGTTCGTCTTATAATTATTTTATGGGATATTACTTCAGATTTTAGACTTGCTTGAGCGAATCAATTAGATTAATCCAATTAACATTATTAACCAACCTGTATAACAATTGTATATTAAGAATTCATTTCAATTAGATTAATCCAATTAACACGATTAACCAACCTGTATAACAATTGTACATTAAGAATTCATTTCATGGTCTTTGTATCTTGTTATGCTTAAATGCATCTTGATTAAGATTTAAATAAGCTTTGATGGTTAAAAAACTAATAACAATTTGTTTTTGTTTTTGTTTCTTTCTATCAGTTTTTGTTTTTAGTTTATTAAATAGTATTTGTTTTATGCTTATAGTAATTAGAATAACAATCTGATATGAATAATGCATATAAAATTATATATTTTAGCCTTTGTTTAATGGGTAGCTATCTTCACAAAACTAAGTGGTTGGTTGTGTCTATCCACATTCACTGGACACTTTACTTGTAGCTGTGCTAATATCAATATTCACTACAGTAGCTATGCTCAACATAGATGCATTGAAGAACCCTTAGAAGGAGATTAGCTAACAAAATGGTGGCAAAAGATTAGAATGACTTAACAATAAGACACAACAAATTGTTTTTTGCCAGCTAGAATTGTAAAGAAAAACAAACTAACTTAGGCATAAGTTTTAGATATATTTTATTAATTCACACCTAATTACATAGGCAGCACAACAACCCACTCTTGCAAATAAACTTACCCACTCTTGCAAATAAACTTACTTTTGCTACTATATTGTTACTCTCCATACCTAGGCCGCCATCTGAGCCCAATATATATTCACTTCCCAAGTAGTTTTTTGAGCCCGGAAATTTAGTATTGTAGGTCTGTCTAGATGGTTATGCATTGCACCCATTCCTTCTTTATTCGATGCACTATGCCATACTTTTTATTGTTGTTTATGTTTTTTTAACCATGAAACCAGCAACTTCCCATTAATATATCCAATAGCCTGCAAACCAAATATATTAATAACTTGTGACTTAATAGGGATCTAGATGTCCCGAAGCCCACCTAGGTGAGCCTTTATTATTGTTTATGTTACAGATGATAAATACACACTTGTTAGAGCCTACATTCAATGTGATCTTAAAATTACATGTATAAGAATAAAAACATGCACAAAACAACATCTTTGACCAGATTTAGTAACATATTTAATATTAAAAAATAAATGCATTTCCTTATACCTTGTTGCATTTTGAAAAATCAGAATTAATAACATATTTAATATTGCAAAATAGGTGGCATTTCCGCATAGCTTGTTGCATTTATTGTTAGTATATCATGGAAATGCATTTATTAATATATTATCCTAATCATTGTTCTATAATACAGTTTATTTCTGTAATATAATTTGAGCTGTCTTGCTTCTTAGCGGGGCATTGGCGTCATTGAAATGAGATTTAAGTGATATTTTTTTAAATTTTTAAATTTAATTTAATTTTAATATTGGAGAATTCTTTTTACATGAAAATTATTTTGTTAAATTAATCTTATTAATCACTGATAAAATGATAATATCAAATTTCAATTATTTTATCAAAATTTTAAATTTTGAACATTAAATTAAATTTTATAAAAGTTTTCGATACAAAGTGAGCCATTAAAATAAAGTCAACTAAATTAAATGACCAATCAATCGCTCTAATTTCGGTTACGCATGGCCTAATAAAATCAGCCCAGGCTTTCTTAATAACAAATACTTTAATACTTTATTTACTTTGTCAAAATTTATAATAGCAAATACTTTATTTACTTTATCAAAATACTTTATTTACTTTGTCAAAATACTCTGTCAAAATTTATAATAGCACATACTTTATTTACTTTATCAAAATTTTATATTTGTGATGCCATCATTTCAGAGGGCTAGTCGTTACTTATTTGTAACATTTTTAACTCAAAACTCTTTATGTGATTTCCTTGAATATACATTGCCCAGACGTACCTTCTATGCAAATTTGAGGGCAGTCCATTGTTTGAACATGTGAGTATTACACGTTATTTAAGGATCACAATAATAAAATATCATCTAAACACTTTCATAATAGAATTTCATTATATTACAGTAAAACTTATAATATTAGAGTAAAATTTTTTATAACCTTTTCATTGGTGTATATTTTCTTAGTCCTCTGAATAAGATTTCAACCAAGTATATTACGATATGTGTTTTTGTTTTTGTAAGTTTATTGTGTCAGGCTGATTTATAGCACTCACGGTAGAGAATTTGATGGGTAAGGTGTTCACTTCTTTTGGCTCACCATGAAGTCATGTTCAACATGAACTTGATAATGTGAATGGTATAAAATATTTTATTTTTGTTTTCATTTAGTTATAACAGTCATGCTGGGATTGTTCTCACAATGGTTAATCACATTAGATTTTCAACACTATTAAGAGTTTATGCAACAACCTGAATTTAAGCAACAAATTCTTAACAAAGTGAACATTAGAAGCCTTGGCTGAGATGGTATTAGTTATCAATTTTGAATTAGTAACCTCTGTTCTGTAAAATCATTATACTGCCATTTATATCGACCCCTAAAGAATATCAATTTGATGTGCAACAATGGTAAAACACATTATATTATGGGTTGATTCTATTTATGGGAGTTACCAAGGTTGTCTTTATATTTTTTATACATTTACACTGCTGGAATATTCTCAGACTATAATCCATTAACAATAATATGGCTTAAAAATCAATGCTAATGCATATTCAATTTCTTTCTTGCAGATCGACACGAATACACATGAGGTGGGTTTACTATTATGATTGAGCCCAGGTCCTAGCTTTGAACCTAGCTCTGATACTAAATGTAAGACCCTTCATGGATTTCCCTTCTAATATCATCCCCAATTCCATTCAACATAAATACAAAGTCAAATATTCATAGTAAAAAACTTTTAATTGAAAATGAAATTTGCAACAATTAAGACTATCCTGGATCATGGGTTGTCGTAGCCCTAATCCTGTGCCTCATGTCTTGTTGTAGCTCTAACTGGATTACCAATCGAGATGTCCACTAGTAGACTACCTTGCCTTCTCCCTATGGGTACTCTTCTTCTCCAGGGAGCCTCGAGCTACAACGAGGTTGTATCGAAGAAGCACCATATTAGCATGATAGGAAGTAGAACATTTTTCTTTTAAGACTCCCAACCTTAACCACTTCCAAGGACCAAACTCTTGAATAGACATTGTAACAATCCTCTCCCATCACGTAAGAGGAAAAATATAAAATATCCAAGATCCAAAAAGATGATCCTCACTCATCTTCTTGTCTTTCTTTTATAGAGTTTCTTAGGTTTCTGTTGCATGCTCATGTGTGTGTGCACTTGAGTCATCTTTTCCTACGTGTGTGTGTATGTGTGTGTGTACTTGACTCTTAATATTCCTTTACTTGATTTTCTTATTTTATTATCCTTAATTAAGGGAGTGTTTTAGTTTATCTTCTCTTTAACTAATTGTTTGCCTTGTTATGCAAAATGTTCTTATTTTAAATTAAATTATTATTTATTTTAAGCATGCATATAATTAATTTATTATTTATTCTTAGCAAATACATTTTTTAACTAATTTGTTATTTATTCTTAGCATGTACATTGTTTTTATTAATTTATTATTTATCATTTTCTAAATTATTTTTCTCGTTTATATTTTACAAATTCTATATTTTAATTAATTTTACCAAGGTTCTATCAAGGTTTCCATTGTTGTACACATTCCCTTCAAATAGAATTCAACAAGGTTCTATCAAGGGTGCCATATATGCCCTTCAAATAGTATTCACCAAGGTTCTATCAAGGGTGCCATGGTCATATACATGCCCTTCAAATAGACCTTATAAGGCTCTATTAAGGGTTCCATGATCATACACATGCCCTTCAAATAGACCTTTTTATGCAATGAGGACATGATACTATGATTAAGACCACGTTAACTCAATCCAAATGTATCTTGTTGAGAGACTAATGGTCACTAAGGAATAAGGTCGGCACCTTATTTTGTGGCCCTTAGTCAAAACGCCGTGAATGACTGAATCCATGGCCTCCGCTCATGACAACACTGCATCTAATGAGAAAAATCATCTCTTGCTTTTCAACATGTCGCATGGAATTTGTGTTATTTATGGTGTGAATTCCCCCATACAATCCCATTACCCATGTGTGGACCGATTGGAAATCACGATCTTGTGCTTGCACACATGAAATCCATGTGCATCAAATAGCTCAAAATAATCAAATATAAATTTATCACATTGTATCACCTTATGCCATATCTGGGCTCAATCTGGAGCCCATGCGGCATTTAGACCACCTTGTTTTAATTCGACATGTGCTTTCCTGTCACACTTGGAAGAACTTTTCAAAGCATTTGACAATCTTATATATATTTTCATTATCATTTTCATGCATCATATCACCAATGGTTAGCCATCATACATAAATCTATTATGGCCATTTATTTTAAACAGAAGCAAATATAATGTGATGATCATCGCACAACATTATTTTTTTAGCTTTTTAAGATACATAACATCAAATGGGTTCATTTGTGATCGAATTCCCTCAGGGCATAATAATCATGCGAGTCTAGCTAGAACATGGAATCGCACAAATATAGAGTCCTACATACTTCTAACTCAATGTGAGTAGGTATTTTATTCGGAGGTACCATGTAGAGTAGGTTGGTCATTTGTTATTGGATTCTGATCTAAGAGTAAGGCCTGCAAAGTCTACTTTTCTTGAAGAAGATGTTCATGATCAAGAAGAAGAAGATGTAGTTGGAGAGATGGAGGAAGAAGTGTACTTAGACAAAGTGGGGAATCAAGTTGAAAAAATAGTCATTGTCTCACATCTTGATTATGATGACTATATTGATGATGAATTAGTACTAGATGTCATATATGTTGTTATGGAGAATCCTTACAATGATTTTGAAGGGTTGGATACAAATTTTTATTTTCACGACTTAGAAATGTTGAATTGGATGAAGTTCAAGATCAATCTAATATGGAATTGTAACAAATCTCATTGAATGGATTGATCAACATATTGCTTCAAATTTAGTGTATTTTATTGTATTGAGTATGAGAAAATGTATTTTTATTTATAATATAGTTCTTTCCTAACTTATGATTCATCATATATCCAAATAAACCTACATATAAGTTATGGCCATGTGTTCCATATAATTGTTATAACTTGAATACTTAACCTTATGATAGTTTCTATTTTGGATCATGAGCTATAATAATAAAATACACCACAATTTAAATATTGTAATAGGCATCATCAAAGTCCCACTAGTCATTAACCAATACTAAAAAAACACTAACATCTCATGATTGACACTTAAGTCAACAAATAGGAATTTCGTCAAACATAACCTGTGACAACTCTCATGCAAGTATTTTAGGGAAACATTAAACTACTCAAATTAATTCTCTAAGTTACATTGTTGGATAAGATTGCACCTAGGAAAGACATAATTTGTGTCATTGGATGTGTTGTAATCTCACAGATCACATAAGGTTACCAATAATACATACTAAAACATACATACATAACAGAGACAAGAGACAAGAACAAGTAGATAAAATAACAGATTATATTAGCATGAGAGGGTTCATATAATACAGAGAACTGAATCGAGTTCTCATCTGGCTCAACAGCCTAATATATATGATTTACAAACAATTACAAAATAACTACCTGTTGGTTCGATGAATCGACACGACTTTAGGTGGCCGACCTAATCTCTAGTTTAGTCGGATGACCAACTTAGTCGACCAATCGACTAAGTTGGCTATCATTCAAGTTGGCATACCGACTTGCTCCTCCAACATCTCCCCCATGAACAAAACGTTTCTTCGCCCTGAAGAAACAGGGAGGTACAAAAACTTCCTTGTTTGTCTAAGTAGTCATTATTTTGTGCTTGATCTTTATGGGCTATGAAGTCTGATGGTTGGTCTTTTCTGTATGCAGACTTTGACAATTGCTGGGGCTATCATTGCTAGATGATGTTGGAAATCTGTCCAACTCTGCAATATTTTCCGTATGTCGATGGTGAGTGTAGTTAGACTTGACAAGATCGACATTTTCTCTTGAATGGAAAGTTCAGCTATTCTTTCCATGTCGAGACTCATAAAATGGTCCTTTTCCTCTGCTGTCTCCATGAGTCGTTTCATCTGTGGGCAGATGATGTCTACTTTTTCTAAGTTGGGAATGGCTTGATGCACCCACTAACGTGCTTCCTGATCAAGCTTCTGGAGTTTAGCTGTCTAAAGCACTATTTGATCCTCAATTGTGCTTTTGAGTGCTTCGTCAGTGGTTTTCCTCTTCTCAAGCGCTTGGACCTCTTGTCGGGTCTGCCTAGTGCGCTGATAGACTTGCCCGTAGTAAGTAGGCCAATCTCTCAGTACTTCTTCTGTGATTATAGACTCCTCCACGTGATCTTGCAACACTTTGTAGGCTTTGAAAAAGGGTGTATGTTGCTCAATCATTAGTCGGATGCTTTCTTCTTTCTGCTCTTCTTTGGTTTCCTGAATATGTGCTTGGAGCGCCGACACCACGCTTTCAAACAGCTGATAAGATCTTTCTAGCGGTTTGTCGGTGTTGACCTCTACCAGTCCTGGTATCAAAGACTAGACCATACCCCTGCACTTGTTAAGGAACTTACCTTGTTCTTTTTCCTTGTTGTCTAGTTCCTTACGTCTGTGTTGGTTCCTTGTCTTTTCTTCGACTGCTAGTGCTTCCAGTAGTTGTTCTAGCTCTGGATCTCTTAATTTGGTTGCATCGACCGTAGTGGTCGACCCAACTAGATTGATGTGGACCATTGATGGCTGTCCATGATGGTCCTTCTTCTTTTTCTTATTTTTGTGCTTCTCTGCTTCTGCTTGTTTTGACACCTGTGTACCTGCAAAAGTCGAGTCTGGATTTTTTGTTTGCTCTGCAGCAGTGGTTGATGGTATTTCTGTTTGGGGCGATGAGATGACTGCTGCCTATGGTTGTTGGGATGTTGGGATGCAGGTGGTCTAGAAGTGGACGTGGTTGGTGCTGATGGTTGCGGTGGGGTTGGTTCTGGTGCAGCTGGTTGGATTAGGGGTTCTGAGTCGGGTGGTGGTGGTGGTGGTGGTGATGGGGTTGGTGAATGGTCGGGTGTGATTGGGTTGGCGAAAATGTGGTCAAGTGGTGGATTGTCGGTCTGAGGTGGTGAGTCTAAGTCAGAGAAGAGTTGGTTGATTTCTCGATTTATGTCCTCGATATTTTCTTCTTCCTCTCATCCAGTCAGTTCAGAGGCTAGTAGGTGGGGTTCAGGTTCAGTCGGAGTGATAGTCGTGGTCCGACGTGCGAAAACTTCGGCTTCTTTGTCAGGATTTCTCTCGAAGGTTGAAGTCACAGTTGCAAAAGTTTTTAGCCCCTAGAGTATTTGGCCAGGTTGTCAAGATCCACCAGCTTGAAACAGAGGTGCTTTGGTAGAGAGTTTTTGCACCGACGTGAATATCTCAGGTATTTTTTCAATAAATTCCTGGAGGTCTCTATCCCGGTTGAAATTCTCCTTCACAGCCTCTGACATAACATTTTTGCATAGGTTGAGTGGGATTATTAAGAGCTGTTCTGGTACTAGCTCTTCTGTTATTTTTGTGAGAGACAGAGGTGGGGGTGTAGACAGAAGATCTATGACAGTTTTAGGCATCGAAGTGTGTGTCATATTTGCTTTCTTTGGTCTTCTAGTGCTCTTGTCTCGACAAATATCTGGAATTGGGTTTCGACTGGCACTTTGTTTGTTGTGGCATCTTCTATTATGTCGATGGCTGTAGCTGCCAGTTCTTCTTCATCGTTTGATGACTCTGCAATGATAAGCTTGCGCTTACCTTTCCCTTGTTGTTGTTGTGTTCTTTTCCTCTCTCTTGCAGCTGCTATCTCCTTCGACAATTTGGTGATAATCTATTTGGTGACAACATACTCTGGATTCTCAGTTTCTATCCCTTCCCTTGGTGTATGAGTCGGGATGATATTTTATTCAGCTGGATTGGTTACCTGCTATTCTGCATGTGTTTCTTCTGTATGTATTTCTTCCCTCTATGCCATCGGAGGTTTGATTATGATCTGTAGTCGACCAGTGGTTTCGACCGGTGTCTCCTCCGACACAAAGGTACTAATGTAGAGGTTAAGCTCATAATCCTCTTCCTTCTCTTGGTCTGTTAACGGCTCCTCTATCGAGAAGTCGGTTTCCTTTGCCTTCGCTGGTATTGGTACTTTTGTTCCAGCTTGTCGAGACAGCTCCCGAAAGATCTGTTCGACTGACGGATAATAGTTGAGGGCCTTGGTATTTGGTTTGGCGCTTTGCATGTACCACATTGCAATATGGTCGAGCTATAGCTGAATGTGGGCCTTTTTGGGTAGACTTCATCGGATGTTTTGAGGCACCCTCCATCTATTCGTGCGGACTTTGAGCTGCTGGAAGCAGTTTTCCAACAACACTTTTCCGTTGGCAAGTTCCATCATTGCTTCTTTCTGGGAGAAGGGTTTGAATCTCCACATGTGGAATTTTGTCGGTTTTTGAAATTTTTTGTCTCCTTCAGGGAAAATAGAGTACATTACTATCCATAAGATAAGGGATGGGAACCTGATAATTCCTCCAATCTCTTGGCATTTCTCACAAATGGTTTTAATCATGTCAGCGACATATTTGTCCCATCTGTATATCTTTCCATTAGTCGCAATGGTGTCGACGACTTCTAACATATCTAGTTTGAGGTCGCTTCCTCGACCTGCCATTGTGAGTGTTATATCTATTATTTTGGCCACAATCTGTGGCTTTCGGGATGTGATTTGACTAATCATTAACCCTTTCAAGTTTTTTCCCGATGGTGACTCGGTTAGTTCTTCGACCAGTCCTTCTTTTATACCGACTAGTACTGGGTCTCCTTTGTTTGATAACCCTGTCAGTTTGGAAATGACTTTGCCAGATATGTCGACCGGTCGGTCGACGTAAAACCGGCCATTGTGGTACCGGCTTATGACAAAATTGACATCTGTTTCTTTTGTGCCACCGAAGCTGGCCATGAGCGGCGTGTTGGCATAGTTTACAATGGAACTGTGTTGTATTTTCTCTGCAGCTGGAGTAGGCTTCTTGTCGACGTAAGCCCACTCTTTTATCTCGGCCCATAGTTTTTGCCATGAACCCTCCCGCACCTTAGCATTCTTGATGTTCTTTAGTCTCTTGACTAATGGTGTTTCTGCAGTTTGTAATTCCTTGGCTTTGGCTGAGGCTCTGGTCTGTTTGGGTGCCATCTTGTCGGTCTGGGGTTCGGTTTTACTACGGTGCTCTTGGTTTTCAGTCGTCTGGTTGCTCTAATGCTCTCTCTATTTGAATTGCGGTGAATGATCCTTCGGTGGTTCAGTATTTCTAGGGGATGCGTTGGATGTTCTTGTTGGTAGGTGTATTAATGGCGGACGTGATGTTCCAGCTGGAACACTTGAGTGTGCGTTAATGGCGAATTGGTTTCGGCACTCGAGGTCATGAATGCACGATGGGACTATCGAGGTCCTCGGTCGATGTCGGTTATCAAGATGGTCGATGGCGTTATGTCGATGGGCATGATGTCGGTTGTCGAAGTGGTGATTTCCTGTCATAGTTTTGTGTGTGTACGGTATTATTTTGTTTTTTTGGATTTTTAGATTTTTATAGCTTTTGTTTAACCATTATGGTTGTTATATGATTTTTTTTTAACATTTTAGTCGCGCTCCATTAACGAGTTTCCGAAATACTATGCCTTGTAACGTCTTTAGTCGGACTGATCCATTGGCATGTATCTCTTTGACAACATAGGGACCCATCCATTCTGTATGTAAATTTTTAGGTTTTCCTTTTACTTGACTATTGTATAGTAAAGCAAGGTCTCCTACCAACAGATTTTTGTTTTTGATGTTTCTGTCGTGCCATGCCTTTTGTTGTTGTTTCTTGATTTCTTGATGTTGTATCGCGATTAGTCGGTGTTCTTCAAGTTTACTCAGTTGTAATAATCAGTCCTTTCTTCCTTGTTCGACATCAACATGTATAATATCTACAATATAGGTGTATGTTGTTGAAAGTGTAGTGGAACTACTGCTTCTTGTCCATAAACTAGTCGAAAGGGGGTTTGGTCGGTTGATCGTTTGTATGCTGTTCTATATGCCCATAGTACTGCAGGTATCTTCTCATCCCAGTCGTCTTTATCAGCATTACATATTTTGGTTCGTCCTTTTGTTAATGTTTTATTAAATGCTTCAATTTCTCCATTCGACTGAGGATGGTATGCTGTACTCCGATGATGGTAGATTTGGAACTGGTTGGTTAGGGTTTTGATAGTTCTATTAATAAAGTGTGTTCCCTGGTTGTTTATTATTGTTAATGGACATCCAAATATTGTGATGATATTCTCATAGATAAACTTAGCAACTATCTCACTGGAACATGTGTCGACTGGTGCTGCCTCTGCCCATTTGGTGACATATTCGACTGCAGTTATTATGTACTTTGCACATGTTCTTTTTGTTGGTATAGGAAACGGTCCTATGAAGTCTATGGCCCAAATTTCAAATGTCAAACTTGGGTTTACTGATATCAAAGGAATTTCTATGCTAGGTAGGGGTTGACCTAGTCGTTGACATTTGTCACATTTGCTTACAAAATTTTTGCAATCTTTGTGAAGTGTCAGCCACCATAACCCTGATTGTTGGATTTTCTTTATAGTTGTGTCTGCTTGGAAATGTCCTCCTGCAGGTCCGTAATGTGCTTCATGCATAATGTTGTTCCTTTCATGTTCCAGTACACACCTTCTAAGGATGTCGTCTAAACCCATTTTGTACAAGAATCCATTTATGAGGCTATAAGGGGCAGCTTTCATGGCTAAGATCTATTTCTTTTTGGTACTCATGCCTTCTGGTGCTTGTCCATCTTCTAAAAACTGGGCTATTTCCTCTAACTCTTCCGGGACTGCTTCTATTCGAAATAGATGTGCATCTGGTAAGTCGTCTTCAACTCCTGTCGGTTCCTCTCCTGTGTCGATTCAAGATAAATGGTTGGGACTGACATTTAACTTACTTGGTCTAACAATGAATTCAAACTCAAATTCTTGGAATAGAAGTAGCCATTGACAAATTCTTCCATGGTGTAGAGGATTATTCACAAGGTATTTTAATGCCTGATGATCAGTGTAAAAGATAAATGGATTAGGTAGGAGATAATGTCGATATTTTTGTAGTGCAAAGACCATTCCTAATGCTTCTCTTTCTATCGTTGAATAATTTAATTAAGCTTTGTTTAGTTTTCTACTACTGTAAACTATAGGATAATCCATTCCATCATCTCCTGGTTGAGTTAGGATTGCTCCTATTGCTAGACCTGATGCGTCGATGTGGACATGGAATTTAGTCGACTAGTTTGGAAACCTTAGGATTGGTGCTTCGACTAGTTTTCTTTTTAGTTTTTCAAATGATATATGGCACTCTTTAGTCTAGTCGAATTCTTTATCTTCCCTTAATAGTTTTTCTAGTGCATAGGTCATATCTGAGTAGTATCTTATAAATTTTCTATAATATCCTGTATGACCTAGTAACACTCTGACTTGTTTTGAGTTCACTAGTGGTTTTAGGTCGAGGATAATTTTGATTTTTGAAAAATATACCTTAATACCTTCCTTACAGACAATGTGTCCTAACAATATCCCTATGGGGGTCACAAATATGCACTTCCTGATGTTCAAGGCTAACTGGATTTGTCGACATCTTTCCAACATAAGTCTTAGCCACTTGCAATGATATTTTAACATGGAGTCTATTGTCCAATCATCAAAGTATACTTCCATGGTTTTGTAAATATATTCTTGGAATGTTTTGACCACAATTCTAGAGAATACTGCAGGTGCACTCTTTAATCCAAAAGGCATAACCTTGTAAGCAAATGAGCCAAATTCACATACAAATGTTGTCTTTTTCTGATCTTCTTTAGCTATTGGCACTTGGTTATAACCTGAGAAGCCATCTGTAAATGAGTAGCATTCATGTCCTGCAACTTCATTTAAGATTTCATATGCATAAGGAGTTGGAAATGGGTCTATTAATGCCACTTTATTTAGCTCCCTGGAGTCGACACAAATTCTCAATTTGGTCGGATCATGTTTCTTAGGTTGAATGACCATTGGACTTGCCCATTCTGATTGGTCAATAGGGTAGATGATGCTTGCTGCAAGCATGTTATCAATCTCCTTTTTTACTATCTCTTTGTATTTATAAGCTAGCTTATATGGCCTTTTCTTCACAGGTCGGACATCAAGTTTAGTGTTAATTATCATTTCACCCATTTCATGGACTAAACCTTTGAGATCTGTATAATCTCAGGCAAATACATCCTGGAACTCTTTTAAGAGGTTCACTATTTCTGTTGTCTACTCATCACTCCAGTAGTCTCCAATCTTTTCCATTTTTGGTCGGTCATCATTTGAGATGTCGAACTCTCTATTTTTGACTTTAGCATCTAGCCATTCGGGTGCTTTGGCTTCATTGATTGGTCGAATTCCTTCTTTAAATTGTGAGAATGTGTCAGGGAAATCGGCTGCAGTCATTCGGTCGATATCGTCCTTGTTGGTGGTTCCAATTTTGAGTACTGTGCGAATAGGTTTGGTCATTTCGACATGGTTTGATTTCCATCTAAAACTTTTCCCTTTTGTATTTTCATTTTCTAATTGTAGTCTTGTTGACTGTGGTATTGTCCCAGTTTGTATATTGTTACAGTACATTATCTGTTAGTTGTCTGATAAGGGTTTGTTTTCTATCGGCTGTATAAATTCTTGAATCTGCTTTGCTATTTCGACCAAATTCCCATTTTGTGGTATAATGTTGAAGTCTTTGATAAAAAAATTTCTGAGTTCATGCCATAGGAACGTTTCACCTCGGGCTTCCTCCATCTTATACCATTTTTTTGGTAATTCGACGAGGGTTGATGGAAATAGGTGTGGCCATGCTCGTTCATCTTTGTACCCAAGTCTTCTCCATTCATTTTCACATGTCTTAATATGGTCTTCTGGATTCTGTCCTTGAATGAATATAGGTATCTGAGCTTGTTTGGTTAACTTCTTTCCTCCAAACCTTTCTACAAAGTAAGTTGAAGCTGTTGTCCAGGTTTGCAGTCTTGTATGATGGGTATCCCACCATCTAGCAGCTTGTCCTGTAAAAGTTTCTACTAAACTTTGTTGTCGACCATGTTCACCAGTATTTTTGGACACTTGTTCTATATGCATGGCTAGTGATTCTCTCTCCTTATATATTGGTATTTGTGTATTATTTATATTTGTAGGTTTTAAAGTTGGGTATTCCCTACTTTTTTTCTCAAATATTTTTGGTACAATGGACAATATGAAGCACTGTCGGGTGGGATTTTTCTGTACTTTTTGGATAATCTAGCACCCTCTTGCTTGTGTTTCATAGTTCTCGACTTCCCAATCATATATTTCTGCATTTGAATTATATCCGACTGATTCTTGGTTACCTAATTGAAGTTCTCCATAGATATTAGGTTCTGTATAATCTGCATTATTTTGTATCTGATAAAGTTGTCGGATATCAACTTCTTCATCGATAAGTTCTATCTAAGGTTCTCCTTGAGATGGATGAATAGGTACAATGACCTTTTGTCCCTTTCCTTTTAATTTTATTCTTTGTTTATTTAGGGATATCGACGCTTTCATCTTTCTTCCCCAAGGTCGACCTACTAACGCTGGGAAGGAGCTGGATCCTTCCTTAGGGTCAATAATTTCAAAGTCGACTTTGGTCTATATTCCTTTTATCGTTGTATCAACATTTTTCCAGACTCCAATAGGTTCAATTAGGCCTTGGTCGACTAGTTTCAGGTATATACCTGACTCATATAGTCAAGGTCTGCCTAGTTGTTCCCAAGTGTCACGAGTCATGATGTTTACTTGTGATCCAAAGTCGAGCACAACTTGTCGGACGTGGTATCCTTCAATTTCCAGGTCGACAAGTGGGTCGGCATCACTTTTATCTTTTTGATTTAAACTGTAGATATTCTTTGTTTGTTTTTCGGTGTTGTTATGTTTTATTTCATATAACAAGTCGATGAAATGAGATACTGAGTTATCTTTCTATACAAGTTGTATTAATTCTTTTATTGTGTTATGTCGATTGTCATTAGCCTCTTCCTGTTGTGCAAATTATTTAAACACATTTGTTGCATCTTTAAATATTTGTTTTTCTTTAACTGGATCAAGTTAGACATTCTTTTCTTTTATTTTGATGATTCGTGGGTTATCGCTTCTTGTTTTTGTCCCTTGTCGGGTTACGATATGCAAATTCTTTGTATTTATTACATCATTTTTTTGCACACACGACAAGACATTAACATTTTTATTTTTATTTATTTTTTCCAGCATGGTAGGGCAATCCTCTAATGAGTGATCCCCTACTCCGCAATGAGTACAAAATTTGAGGTCAGTTCCGTCCTTGTATAGAGAGTCTGCATGTTGATGTCCCTCCTTATAACAGGTAAAACATTGGATGGGTCGACGTGGTCGATTGTCTTGATTCCCAGAGAATCGACCTCGACCTCCATATCCTCCACATCGATTGTCATACCGACACTCGTATCTTCGACCGTTGTATCTCTGATTGTTCTGATCGTTTGACGTGTTGTTTTGCTCATTACTTTGTGCAATTGCGTTGGTCTGATAGACTGCATGATAATTTTGTCGGTTCTTGAGGTTCAGATGGCAGTCGGCCGTGTTATGATTTTTAGTTTCGCAGATTGCACACCAAGATGCCTTGCCGTTATTCATGTTGAACGGGCAATATTTTGTCGAGTGGTCTCCATGCTCTTGGAAAATGTCGCAAAAACATTTAGTCTGCACAAATCAAACGTCCTATCGGCTGATTTCCTGTCGACAGGTGTCTTTGGAATGTCCGACCGTCGAGCACTTGGTGCACCAGATATCCTGAATTTTGAGGTTTAATTCTTTTAATGACTTCTGTGTGCTCTCAAGCTGTTCTTCTAGTCTGTGATCAGTGGAGTATGCTAGTATGTCCTCATCCATTTCTACTTGGAGAGATTTTGTAAGTCTTGAATGTCTCCAGACTTATGTGTCTGTGAATTTTCTGTGATAAAACTACAAGAAACCACTGGATTAATAACTGTTCGTCAATAACATAGTCCAATTGGCTAAGAAGGTCTTTCCATTGTTTATCGTAATTGCGGATAGTTTCTATTGGCTTCTGTGATGTCATTTTTAGTTTCTTTGCTGCCATATGTTTTGCATCTGGAGTTTTGAAAAAATGATAGAAATTGCACTTTGATCTCAGCTTTGGTTGCTTGGGGGGTTCTTTCAGAAAAGGTCATGTACCAAGTTAATGCCATTTTCCTCAAGGCACCGACGAACTGCGCCATCTGCCTATCTTCATCCATAACTTGGTTAGCCTCCCAAGTTGACTCATAGAAGAAACAGTGTCATCTGGGGTCCTCATCACCCTCATATAGAGGAATGTGTGCTGACTCGTGACCCATGTCGAAGTCACTGTCATTGCTTTTAGGAGGTGGTGGTGGTGGTGTGGGCGATGGGGTTATTTGATTAGTCCTCTCTGCGGAATTGTCGTCGACGAAACTCTCGTTCCCGTCGGTTGTTTTTGTCATTTCTTCTTCAACCAGCAGTCGGTTAGTGTCGACTTCGTCTGTCGATGTCCAACTGCAATTATTTGTCCGCAGTTCTAAGTGTTCTGTGTCTTCCAAAGCTGTATTTGGTAGGGGGGGTGCTCCTTCATGTGTCAGTAAAAGTAAGTGGATACTTCGGTTGGAGGGTACTGCTTGAAGCGTAACCCAATTTCCTTCTTCTGGTCGATGGATAATGAGATGTCTACCAGTGTATGTCTCGTCGTCTAGTCGGCTCTGGATACCAAAGTCACCAGCTCCTAGTCTGAGGTCCTCTTTGACAATAGCTTGTATCCAGGTACGCAGTCGGAGATTTTAATTCCTGGGGAACTTCTAATTGGAGAGCTTCTTGCTGCTCTATCCACAATTCTTCTTCCATAGGGGACGCCTCTTCTTCCACGCCTTTTTCTTGTCAGTCATGATTCGACTCTAGCGGATATTTTTCCTGGTCGGTCACCCTAGTACTCATTCCTCTCTGCAGCACTAAGGCTCTTTCTCTTCTTTCTTCCCTACTTTGTAGCCTCCTCTCCCTTTCTATTTTCTGGAAGTTCATGATACATTTGTGTAACACTGTTTTCTTGATTTCCTTTTTAGGTTGACTTCTCATTACTGGTGATTGGTATTTCCTTTAGTTGAATAGAATCCACTCCACTTTATTTCGACATATGACCAGCTATCGCCCCATATCCTACTCGTTGCTTTAGAAAGCTCGGATAGTTCTGTCTACTTGCTTAGGAAGTATTCCCACTCCCTTTTTGCAATGAATTTTTCCCACCTCTTTTTCTTTTCCGTCCAGTTAGGGTTTAATGGTGGTCTGCGAAGTGATGGATGGGGTTTGATAATATGACCTACTCCCTTCTCGATCAGGAATTTAAACAACAAGGTCGGTAAGGAACACAAGAATTGCTCGGTGAGGTCTTTGTAGAATTTCTTCTTGACGGTTTCTACCGAAGTTCTGTCTTCTACTGCTTGCTCCTCGCAGAATTCGTCGTCAATTTTTTTGAACCACTCCGACAAGTTCGTTCTTCCCCGTGAATCAATTTTTCTAGTAACTGCTGATCTTTTGTCCCTTTCAGCTTTTTCATCTAGGAGTTTCTTCAGAAGTTGGGGCACGGATTCTACAAACTTCTCATGCGTCTCTGTAAAGAATATTTCTTTTGCTTGTGCGGTCGTCAATCTATTTCTTTGTGTGTAATTCTGCAAATAATTTGCTACTTTATGCTCCCACCAGTCCTTAATCTCCTGTTCTGATATCATCTGCTTGTATACATCTCAGACATGTACTACCGCAATGGAACCAATGTTGTAATCTCACAGATCACATAAGGTTACCAATAATGCATATTAAAACATACATACATAATAGAGACAAGAGACAAGAACAAGTAGATAGAATAACAGATTATATTAGCATGAGAGGGTTCATACAATACAGAGAACTGAACTGAGTTCTCATTTGGCTCAATAGCCTAATATATATGATTTACAAATAGTTACAAAATAACTACCTGTCGGTTTGGTGAACCGACACGACTTTAGGTGGCCAACCTAATCTCTAGTTTAGTCGGCTGACCGACTTAGTTGGCCAATTGACTAAGTCAGCTATCATTCAAGTTGGCATACCGACTTGCTCCTCCAACAGGATGACTACCTCAACTTCATCCAATGACACAATTTAAAATGGTGTGGGTAGGTGCAATTTTGAGACGATCCTAACTTCATCCGATGACATAACTTAAAATGCCTCAAGTAGAGTGCACACTTTGCTTGATGTAAAACCTTTTTCGTGATAAATTGTGAAGTACGATCACAAGAGAAGGAAAATAGAATGATTATAAAAATTAGGAGGGTTAATATTAAGGAAGACTTTTCCAATTTGAGAGCATTGCACTTTCAATCCCAAGTACCTTTCCCTTGTTGTTTAAATCCATTGCAAACCAATGAATATAGGGAGAAAAATTGAATTTCTTAATTGTCTAAGTGTGCTCAAACAACTAAAGGAATTAATAGTTTTATATCTCTAATTTGCTTTGACGATGTCCAATTATTTCGTGAAAAATAGTCTTTAGTGCCAATGCCAACCACAAGGGGATCACACTCTGAGGAAAATTTTGTTTTTGACTAAATTAAAAAACAATGATTAGTTCATGCCTCCTATCTAGGTCCTCAAATCATTGTATCATTCATTTAAGGGTATACTCAACAAGAAGACACTCTACCCAAGCAATCGTAGCAATTATACACAATATCATACTAATACAACCACCGATATGGTGGAGAGGCCTCTAGCTACAACACTACATTTCCTCACAAGGATCTGATGTGCAATAGCTCTACCCACTCTTGATACCAATACTTCTAGTAGTGGGGTTGTTCTAAACAAGTATTAGGTACAATGAGATTTAGTGCCTCCCACATGTTAGGTACACCGTTAACCCAATATTACCACACTCAAATAGTGCTACGAGATTCCTCAATTGCTCCATTCACTTTCATGACAACTTCACCCTTCCCAAGGTAAATAAAATCAAAACCAATAAAAAAGAAACCCAAGTCTCCTAATGTTGATTTTTTGTTCCTAACATGCTTATTCCCATGCTCATAAATCAACCCCACTTCCACTACAACATAACTAGAATATATAGTACATAAAACCATAATAATACTATCCTTTCCCTCCAATAACCAAAAGAAACAGTTATTTCCTTTCACGTTAGTAACCAAAAACATAATTTTACATGCCTTTCACACTAATACTCAGAAGTAATATCTTACTTTCCATTCACACTTGTAAGTAGAAACATTAATTTACTTACATTTCACTCTAATACCTAAAAACCACTGTTAACTTTCCTCGGTAATTGGGGACACCACTTTTCTTTCTAAATTGTTATTTTCCACAAAAGGTGATTAGAAGCCATAAATAGATCCCGGGATAAATTAATGTTACTAGGGTCATTTTACTCAAATCATATGATAGAAAACCACTTGTTTAGTCCTCACTCATTTGTCCCTTCACCTCTAATTGGACATATTAAGAGCAATTTTTCCCAAAACAAACCATTATTTACCCATTTTTGTGCTTCACAGGGCCCTAAGAATTTTAGGCAAGGTTATCATCATTTAATTCAAATTGTTCCCGAGAGCATCATTCCACAAAAATATTCATATTCATTCGTATTTCTCCCAACATCTGACCTAAGTCAATGTGGGTCCCAAGGATTGTACTATGACAACCAATGTTAGTATTCAAATAATAAAAATTCCTTTTAATGCTATTTGAGCTACTAACATTATCTAACCCTTGTTAATGCATGTCCCAAAGTAAGATGATAACCATACTGTATTTTTAATCACATCATTCCATTATTTTACAAGTAGCTGATATGATCATTTTAGCAATGCATATAAATATAATCACCAATAAATCATCATATTAGCTAAGCATGTAGTGATCAGGAGAATTGTTACACCACAACATATCCAACATTCAGATTCTTCAACTACTGTGACATCAAATATAATAGCAATGAAACAAAATGGAACAAAATATTTACTTTTGGAATCCTAATGTGGGAAAACCCAACAATAAATATTTATTTCATGTTTTATATAATGGAGATTACAGTACAAATTACAAAGTGGTCTAACCTTGCTTCAAAGCTATGAGAGGTTGTGGCATTTTGAAGTTCTCTACATATTTTTTCTCTTTCCTTGCTTTGTTAATATCTCCTCCACACTCACTTATATTATGTAACATAAATAATAACTAAATAGAGTGAACCCTTCCAATTCCCAATCCTTAAAATCATGCTCATATTACTATGAGAGAGAAAATAATCCTTTTGCAAGGCTTATATCTTGATTTAAGTCCACAATGTATGATTGATGAGCCCCCAAAAATGTTTCTTATGAGCCAAATCCATGGTTTATGGCCTCAAATTATGTCTTCGGTTAGGAAACCCATCCCTATTACACCCAACCTTTGAAATTGGTCCCATATTTCCCTTGTAGGGAAAATATTCAATCCTTTTATAGGGTCTATATCATCATCTAGGGTCATTAGCATGGGTTATGATCTTAGAAATATTTCTTAGAGGTCGAGTCCTCAAACTATGACCTATGATAAGAGATCCAACCTTATTATGATTTATCCTTGAAATTAAGACCACTTTTCTCTTGTAGGGAAAATATTTTGTTTATAGGTTTTATATTATGTTCTAGGGGCCTATGCATAGTTTATGAGACCAAAAAACATTGCTTACAACTTAGTCCATATATTTTGGCCTTGAACCATGGATTGGAACAAGAGACCCATCCTTGGTACTTCTATCCCTTGAAATGGGTCCATATTCCTCTTATATGGAAAATATGTGTATGCACTATGAACCCAAAAATCATGGAATATGTGATAAATTCATGGTTTTTTACCTCATGGTTTTTTTACCTCAAACCATGCATTAGGAGAGGATACCCAATCTTATTATGCACAATTCCTAAAATTATTCATATATTTATCTTGCATGGTAAATATTCCTTTCACAAGGATTATATCATGGCCATGGGCCCTTTTCATAACCTATCAAACTGAAAAAGATTACTTAGGGGAAAAATCCTTAGTTTTTTACTTTAAATCATTGCTCAGGTTATGAGACCCATACCTATTGTACACGATCCTTGAAATATGATCCACATTCCTCTCACAAGGAAAAAATGTTTTCCTTTTGTAGGTCTTGTATTGTGGTCTAGGTCCACTACCACCTCTAGTTTATATTAATAAATTATGTTAAGGCCCTCAAATTCTATACTTGAGATCATAATTTTAGAGTGTTGTTTCCTTTCTTAATTTAAAAGAATTATAAGAGTACATGAAGCTTTTGCAAAAGAAATTATTCACTAGCTATATAGACTATGCTCTACATTTGTTGGAGAAACTCAATTGCTATATAATTGTATAATTTTTTCATAAATAACAACAATCTATTCCAAAATTTTATTTTATTTCATATATTATATATTTTTACATCAAATTTAACTTCATCTAATCAATATTATAACAAATATTTTATTTTTCATTTTTTCCAAGTCTTCATTCTCATTAATGTACAATCAAAAGAGACATCACGTAAACAATGATAGTTCAACGTTTAGGAAATGGTATCGACGTTTAACATAATATCGATACCATCAACTTAGTGTGGAACNATCACTAAGTGATGTTTTAGTTTTCATCATGATAATTTTAATTATGGAGTCATTTGTTAAATGACATTTGATGCTTTTTTTTTTTTTTTTTAATGTCTGGTCTTCTTTCTTGGATATTTTGTCCCTCTTGGTTACCAAATCCAAGTTTTTAGGTCAATGACTATGATTCCTATGTATCACACACTTCTCTGCTAGAGGAAGTGTCATTTTGTGCGAATAATGGTGCGATAAATGCACTATTTATTGGGTATAGATGAAAATTTCCTTTGAGTCAATTGTAGGGAATTGAATTTTGATGTGTTGTTGTCTCCACTCAGTAACATAGGAGTTGTATTGTTATCAATGCTAATATTTGGAGGCATTGGTAAACAAAACTAAAGTCCATTCCATGTGGAGTTTGCGTTTGTTGTGGCTCCCAACTAGGGCTTGCATTTTCATTGTTCGGTCTTCTTGGAGGTCTATCTGAGTGTTCTTGCAGTTTTTATATATTAGTATATTATGCAATGAAGATCGTTTATAAGAGAAACAATAGGGGTCTAGGTGGGCACATTAATGGTGTGCCTCCTTCGAAATATTTCCAATACTCACGCTATTTTGGAGAGAAGTGTGAGGTTTGCCTTACCATGTGGTAAATCTATGTAGAGGTTCTATGCTTACTTGATTTCCAACTTTGATTGTGTTGTATTTGAGATCTATTTATTAGTGTAGTCAAACTTCTTCAAAATTTCTTTTGGATGTTCTTACTCGTGAACCAACTTTGTTGTTGTTGGATTTGAGTCCCATGGAAAACTCAATCGTTTCCTTGGAAAACATAATATTGATCCTTGCATGTTGAGGATCACCCACAAAGAGGTTAGAGGTGGTAATGTTGTCACCTTCTTTTCTCAAGGCATTGAGGTCACCACAAGTGATAAGGTTTCACCAAACTGTTGATTAGTGGGTGTTCCAAACTCCCAAGTTGCCTCAATGATTGGTATGGAAGATGGGGGCATGCTTTTCCCCCTCTTTGTTTCAGTTGTTCCTATGAGACATCTTGATTTTCTCTTATTGGATTGGATCCCATGGAAAAACCCAACTGCTTGCCTTGGTGAGAGGGAATGGATGGTTGCATGTTGAGGACAATCTATAAGGGGGTTTGGTAGGGGAATTTTCTCACCTTCTCTTCTCATGGAATTGAGGTTGTGTCCTCTCTATATCTTTAACTATTTTCTCATCCTTGATCATATTCACATATTGGCATAGTCTTCTTGGTAGAGTAGTGCACTTGTTTCTTAACATTCCCATGTATTTCAATGCAAATGGAATCAAAACAAAACTATAAAAAGTATGGAAAAATGGGCACACATAGGAAGAAAAATACACATGGTCATTGAGTTAGGTTTCATAACCTAGGTTTGATGGGGGTCGTTGTTGTTTAGAAACTAGTGATGATTGTTTCATTCCATGACATTGCAGCATCTAGTTTGTGTTTTCTTTCAAACTATTTGAAGGAAATGTTAGGATTCCCACATTTGATATACATGTCCATATTCCATATTTATAATTATTTTACAACAGGATATCAAACATAAAATTTGAGGCATTCACATATATGCAACCCAAATTTAGATCCAACACACCTAAATACACATCAAAACAAAGATATAGTGCATGCATTTTTAAATAATGAAACTACAAAATATTTTTACAGAATCATATGAATAGAACAAGCCACTATGCCCCCAATGATTTGGTGTTTAGGGCCACTATTTGACACTTTCCAACCATTTTCAAACAAGATTCCAACTATCCACTATAGCAAATTCCAAGATATTAAAATGACTAAAACAACATCATTGAATAAATACATCAAAACATTACAACACCAAAATCGTCAGAATCTCCACACACACATCAATAGTTGGTTCACCATACTCAATTTATTCATAATCAAACTGTGAGATGCTACAATACTATCAAATAATGGAAAGAATGATGTAAATAGATCCATGGCTATGCAATAAGAAGTGGAATTGAATCTAATGTTTTTGTGGGCACTAGACTTGTAAATATTCATAACAAATGTAGGAATGCCAATATTGCCCACAAATTATTTGAAAGATACATAACCAAAATGTTGTGTCATGGAATGCAAGTGATGATGGTTATTCCTAAAATGATCATCCCCACGTAGCCTTAACATTGTTTAATAAAATGACTTACGTTGTTGAACTTAATCATTTCCCATAACAAATATAGAATTCCATAGTTTATTCACCATGGTTTACATTACATGATATATATTTGTGGGAGTTGCATTTGTAGACATGCATATTGTTGATTTTTGATGATGATCACGGCGACGACGATGATGATGAGGATGTAGATGATGATGATGATGATGATGATGATGATGATGATGGTGAAACTGATGTTCTTGTTGATGATGATGACGATGAAGATCATCATGATGAAGACAATGATGACGACAAGGAGAGATGATGACGTTGTTGTTGTTATTGATGATGATGAATATAATGACAATTATCATGATTATTACGATGACAACGACGACGATGATGATGATAGCGACTATGATGATGTTGTTGTTGATGATGATGTTGATAATCATGATGACAACAATGATGATTATGATGATGATGGATATGATGATGCTAATTCTAATGATGATGGTGATATTGTTGTTGTTGTTGTTGATAATGATGATGATGGCAATGACAATTATTATGATGACGATGATGATGGTGGGGATGATGATACGTTCGACGATGACGATAATGTAATATTCAACATCCTCATCATCAATACTCCTAACTAGCCTCATCATCATCATCATCATCAATATTCCTAACCAACCATCTTCAACATTGTCATCATCAATACTCCTAACTAACCTTGTCATCGTCAATGGAATCAACCTCATCATTGTCAATAACCCTAATTACTAACCTTGCCATCATTTATATATATATATATATATATAACAAATAACAAAAAGAAAAATAAATAATAACTGAAAAAACCTACCACAATTCCCAAAACCATTTGTTGTGCCTCATTCACATAGTACCTCCCCTCCCACTCCCTCTCATTTACATAGTGATTAGCATTTGGTGCTCATTCACATAGTATCCCTCTAGAGTGCACAAATTATTTATTGTTGACGCTCATGATTTTTTCCCAGCCCCCGAGCAGAGAGCCCTAATCAAGTAGGGAGGAAAGACCCCAGTAAGAAGAGAAGGGGCGATCAGAGCAGAGTAGAGAAAAGTAGGGGTGAGAGGAATAGGGTGAGATTTTCAATAAAAATATGCCTCCAAAATCTGTGAGTGTAACTATGCCTTCTTTTCCCTACCATCACTTTCTTTCCAATTCGATTAACTATGTATAAATTGGATTGATTGTTTTCTAATTCAAGACCCATGATGGGAAAGATGCATCTAATTTTTTAGTTAATATGGGGAACTCTTCTAATTGGTGTTATATCTTGCTTGAGATGATTTCCACCCAAAACAAAAATTATCCCTTAATTATCACATAATATACACTATAGGATACATACATTTTGAATTATGCCATGGACTCCTTTCCAATAATATTAAGAAAAATTATGATCTCTTCATAAGGGTTTTCAAGCTCCAAGAGCTCAATTATCCTTTCCTTTGGAACCACTATCTTAGGCTTGATTCTCCAATTAATGCTACACTATGTTAAAAATGCCTATGTAAGAACCAATAAAATTGTCTCAACAAAAATGTACTCAACAAATCCATTCCTAATTATGCTTATTAAGAGATACCAATGTAACACGCATACTATTTAGTGTAGTGGTTGTATTTTGAACCTACAGTTTAGTTCATGCACACACAATTTGGCCTCTATGTTTTCTATGTATAACTAAATTTTCTTAATTAAATTTAAAACTAAACACCCAAGAAAGGAAGTTGGACCATAGGTTTGCATCACACATAAGAGGAAAACTTCTACATTTATAAAAAAATACAAAATTATCGTTATTGCTTAGCATTGACGATATAAAGATGGTCTCGACTCTCCGTCAAACCTTGTATAAAGCATTTATTTCTCAAATACAAAAAAATATGGCATTATTTTACTCCTTAGCATTTATATTAGAAATGTGCTCTCCATCATCCTTGTATAAAGCATATACATCTTCTGATTACGTACATAAACTTAAACACCCTTGTATTTTACAATAATTATACTCGACACTGTCATACATTCCTTGAGGTTGAAATTTTTCCTTATAATCCACACAAGTATAAATATATAACACCATTGTTTTGGGCATAAACATGAAAAGATCAAACCCTCAATTTTCTTGAGAATAAATTTGTTAGTGAGAGAAAACAATCACATAGTCTGTTTCCATTGAAACAATTGAAAAATGTACTAGATTCCTATAAAATTGACAAGAAATCATGACCCTTGATTATGAAACAACAATATTAAGTCAACCTATTTATTGGATGTATATGGAATCTAAAAAATGGCTCCTAGATATCTGCAAATTACATCATTCCCAATGGCCACTCATCGCATGTATTAAATCTAAAATGCAATAACTTGCACATGGGACCGGAATAGAAGTGGTGCAATTATTAGTGTTGTAAAATACATACTTGAAGCTCCTAAAAGGGGACCCATAACTCTGCAAGGATGTCAATAAATATGCCAAACTCTAAGGAAAACCATACCAAGTAGAATACAAAAATAATCCAACCAATGAAGCTCAAAAGATACATCAACAAACCAATAAGTAACTCACTTCATTTGAACATTAAAATTTCATTTTTCCTTGAGTCTTAAAATCTCCTTTGCAATCCTATTGCAGAAGTAGAGCATGCTTTTCTGGAATAAATCATTACCTAAAAAAAAGGTAATGCTATTTATTTCATTTCATAATTAAAAGTAAAAAGTATCTAAAATTAAAGTCCGATAGTCACTCACCTAGAAAAAAATTGAGGGACAAACCCTGACTATGGAAATATACATACTTGATCATGAGCATTCCACAATCTGACCTATGAAGCAAAAAATTATTATCCTTCATTGATAGCCACTTCATAACATGTACTCGATAACAAAACTGGGTGATTAGGGTTTCTTTGAGGCAACATCGAAGATGGGTATGAGATCTAGGGCTTCTGGCCGCCTCTGCCATGGATCCGCCAGATCCGACGCCAGATGATCACCACACCTGCTTGGAGGTTGGATTCTACAAGATCGTATCCTTGCAGCCCCCTTCCAAGCCTTCACATTGTGATTCCATATTCATCAAACAAGTGGAAGTCCTGGAAGTCAAACCGTCATCAACCGCGTCAAAATTTGAAGTAGTTGCTCTCTATGAAAAATGTATTGTAGGTAATTTCACTGGGCTATGGCCTTCCCCTCGATCCATATAATTTTGGCTAAATAAGAATTGGATGCCTTTGATTCAAGGCGAGGTTCAACAAAACTTTTGTGGTGGAGGTTTTTTTGTTTGAAAAAAGAAGAAGATCAGGATCTTATTTTCAGAAACAACCCTTATTTCATGGGCCCAAGAGGTATGTATCTCAACAAATGGGATTTATCATTCGAACCAGAAAAGAAAATCCCCTATTCAGTTCCAGTATGGGTTAAACTACCACATCTACCGTTGCATTGTTGGAATGACGAAGACATCAAATCCATTGGAAACTTGTTAGGGAAATACATCGACAAATATGAGCCTAATCCTCCCATGTTTTCCTCCACATAGATATGTGTTGAGGTAGATCTAGAAAAAGGCCCCCCCAGAAGAGATAAATATCACCATCGAAGGCTGGAATCATGTTCAAAAAATAGACTATGAAAATATTCCTTTCAAGTGGAAGGTCTGTCATGAATATGGACATTTCACAAAATATTGCCAAAATAAAGCTCATCAAGTTGATGGGGAAACAAAAAAAGAAGAATGGAACGAAGTAAACAGGAAAAAGGGGAACAAAGAAAATGCAAGCCAAAAGAATACCCCAACAAAAAAGAAGGTCATAGAGAACAAATTCCAAGTCCTTTCTACGGAGGAGAATGAAAAACAGGATCCCATTGTGGCTGAGAAAGAAACAAACCTCAGAGAAAGAATCAAAGTTGAACCACTATTAATGGAAATAGGGCAAGAAGCGAGTTATGAAATTACTCTCCCGCAACAATCATATGTTGAAGTAAGACTTGAATCTTCACAAAATTCTGTGGGATCAGTAACAAGATCCATATCCAAGGAACAAATGGAAGAGACTTTAGACAACAAAGAAGAGGAAACAAATCCCTTAAAGAAAAAAGACAGGAAGCCAATCAAATTTCATTGAGAAATAGAAGCAGCCCGAGAAAAAGCAGTAGGAAAACAATCTAGTTTGGATTACTTGGTCAGAATCTATCCAATGGAAAAACAAGCTGGGAAACCTTTGGAAGGGAAAAAAGATAGAGTAGTATCCAAAACATACAAGAAATAATGAAACTTGTCTCCTGGAATTGCAGATGCCTGAGAGGAAATCAAAAGATTGAAACAATAAAAATATTAAAGCAAATTGAAGCTATTTCCATCCTCGCAATACAGGAGAAAAAAATGCAAGAAGATGTTTGTCTACCAACTATGAAGAAAATTTGGAAGATAGGTGAAGGAAAATCCGTAAGTTCTTAAGGAGCCTCAGGAGGCATCCTTACTTGGTGGGATTCAAATATCTATAAATTTATATCTGCAATAGAAAATAGTCATTGGTTGTTTGTGGAGATTGAGGATCTTGATACCCATGAGATTCTCTGGGTAGGAAATGTTTATGGACCAACAAATCATGGACGCAAAGATGGATTTTGGACACATCTGGAATATCAAAAATATGGTAAGATGCAACACCCGTGTATAATTGTTGGTGATTTTAACACCACTATCTCCTTAGAGGGAAAAAAATAAGGCTCCAAAGTCAGAGATCTCTTTGGAGAAAGGTTAGAAGACTCAATGAATGCATGAATACTAATCAATATCAAACCAAAAAGAGGTAAGTACACTTAGAGCAATAAGTGTTTTGTGCCGGGCCATATCATTGCCAGACTAGACAGAGTTTTGGTAGGTTCTTCCTCTCTTGACAACTCCCTTTTTCCCGTTACACACCTTTTAGGATCTATTGTTTTAGATCATCACCCCATTTATCTCTCCCTCGACCTAATCGAGAACTTGGGGCCTCTCCCTTTTATATTTTCCTCCACTTGAATCAAAGAACCTGGTTTCTTTGACATAGTTCAACAAGCATGGAAATTTTTTATTCAAGGTTCTCCAAGATTTATTTGGGAAAAAAACTCAAGAATGTAAAAAAAGGGCATAAAACCTGGATTGAAACCCAAGATTTCAACCCCGGAAAAGAGAAAGAGACCCTAGTTAGAACCCTTGAAGGAATCCAGGACCAAATGGAGCAAGTTGAAGTAACAAAAGAAATTCTCTTGAAAGAAAATGAGGATTATAGGAAAATCCAAACTCTCCTATGGATAAAAGAGGAAGAATTGCGTCTAAAATCCAAATGTCTCTGGTTAAAAGGGGGAGATCATAACACCAATTTTTTTCACTATCAATATAAAGAGCGGAATGGGAAGAACACAATAAAGGAGATCACAAAAGAAAATGGGGAAAAGATAACTGATTTCGAGGAAATAAAAAAGGAGATCAAAGATCACTTCGAATATCTTTATTCAAATAAATATGAGATCACACAAGAGGAAATGTCCGCCATTAGTGATGAAATATCCATCATTCTAAAGGAAGACTATGAATTTTTTATCCAACCTGTCTCCCATGACGAGGTTCATTTAGTAGTATGGTCTCTAGTTTTGCTACTAGTTTTTATTGAAGCTGTTGGCAGATCATTAGAAAATATCTTCTAAAAATGCTGATATGGACTCAATCCAAGGACAATATAGGTGGTTCTACAAACTCTACCTTGCTTTCTCTTATTCATAAGGAAAATAATCCAACCTACATTAAGTGGTTCAGACCTATCTCCCTGTGCAACTCCTCTTACAAAATCATCTCCAAGGTCATTTACAATAGACTTAAAAAGGTAATTCCTCATCTCATTTCAGAAAATCAAGGAGGATTCCTAGATGGCCGAAAAATATACGACAATATCCTCCTGGTGCAAGAATTTATTCACTCAAGTTGAAAATTCCAGGAAGGAAGTATGGAAATCAAAATAGAGCTAGCTAACGCCTTTATATTTCAAGTCCTGGAAATGTTTGCATTTCTTCCCAGGTTCATAAGATGGATCAAATCATGCATTAGTAATCCTTGGATAGCTCCTCTGGTCAACGACCGACCAACAAATTTCTTCCAAGCCCAAAGGGGAATTCATCAAGGCTGTCCAATGTTCCCTTTCCTCTACATTTTAATTGCATATTCTCTCAGCATAAGATTCAATAGGATGAAAAGTGAAGGAAATATCCATGACATATCCTTTGTTAGGGGATTCCAACCTATTAATCATGCTCAATTCACCGATGAAAACATCCTTTTAGGAAACACATCGACTCAAATAGCTAGAAATTCCAAAAACTCTTTCGATATCTTCCTCGAAGTTACTTGTAGCTGAATCAATCCCTCCAAATATTGGCTTTATGGATGGAACAACAACCCCCGCATTCTCAGAGAAATCGCCTGCATTCTTGGTATCAAATTCAACCTTGAATGGACATCCTTCATTTATATTGGAATTACAATCTCTAAGTGCACTTACAATCCCACAGCTTGTAGCTTAATAATCCAAAAATTAAAAAATAAAATGCAAGCTTGTGGCACAAGATGGCTCAATCTAGCTGGCAAGTTTGTACTCATCAAATCCATTCTATCTTCTTATCCTATATTCACTTGCGCAAAAATCTATTGTCAATGGTATAAGTATATAAATAAGAAAATTTCTCTGGAAAGGTGGGAAGACACAAGGGATATGATTCAATTTGGTTAATTGGGACAATATCATGGAAGAAAAAACTAATGGAGGGTTGGGAATCAAGGATCCCGACTTAATGAACAAGGCACTGGGATTGAAGTTGGTCTAGAGATTGATTATGGCAAAAAATATTGGTGGAAATAGGTAATTAGGAAAAAATATATTAAGAGACCAAGATCGAAATGTCTGGATACCTCGTGGGAAGGTAAAGGAACCCCCATATGGAATCTCTACAAAACCTTTGCTGGCCTAATTAAAGACAACCTCTATTGGATTCTAGGGAATGGTAACAAAATAAACATATGTACATACACTATTTTTGGAAATCCTCCTCTGACATCCATAACCAATTTATCCAATATTCGATGTTGGATGCAAGATATCAATTTGATTAAGCTAAAGGACATCTCAGATTGGAATAGCAATGGAGATTGGGCAGGGTGGAAGGTATTGCACCCTCCTCCTCATCTTCAAAAAGATGATTCCCTCTTTACTTCCCATATTCATGGCATCACTCCCTCCAAAAACACGACACGAGACTCCAGAGGATGGGTATTTCATGGATTCTACATTGTCAGAGAAGTGTACACGAAACTAGGAACAATGGTGACTGGTCCCATGCCAGCTTCTGGAAAATCCTATGGAACTCAAATTGCATCCCTAAAGTCGATATTTTATTTTGTATTTTAGTTAAAAATAAGCTCTTGAATGAAGATATCTTAAGGAAAAGAGGATTTCAAGGCCCCTACAGATGTCCTCTTTGCCTCTCGCATGAAGATTGATCCTTCACCTTTTTCTGATGTGCCCCTTCAACGTACAAGTTTGGAGCCACATTCTTGGTAACCTTGGAGGGAATTTTTGCCTACCTGAAAATACTCGAGACTTAGTCAACAACTGGAGGGCTGTATACCTAGGGAACCTTGGGAAGAAGAAGATGATTTTAAGAATCTGGAATATTGTCCCAAAAAACACTTACTGGCAGATTTGGCTTGCCAAAAACATGCTCATTTTTTATGGGAAGAAATTTGATTCACTGCAAGTCACTAGAAAAGTCCATAATATGATTTATGAAAATATGATCTACAAACATGCTACTTTTCCTGAATCAAAGAACCTCAACCGCACGGATTTGAGTTGGTGTCGTGATACTTTTGCGCAGAGCTCTCCTCAATTTTTTTTTCTTAGATCTACAACCTTGGGAGATCAAAAAAGGAAAAGAAGAATTCCTTCAATGGAGACTGAAGCAACACAATTTCACTCTTTTCTTCAACAGAGCCTCGAAAGGAAACCCTGTGGAGGAAGGTGCAGGTCGGATTATTTTTGATCCCGGAGGAAAAATAGTAACTTCTTTCGCTTGGGGAATAAGACATATATATTATAATGAAGCAGAGTGGCTCTCGCTTCTTCTAGGATTGGATTTGACAAGACAAAATAATATCTCAAAACTCTTAGTTTTTGGAGATTCAAACCAATTCATTCAGAAAATGAGAATGAGTTACTAACAAGGTACAACCAACTACAGAAGAAATCACGATCGAATATGTCAACTCAACTCAGATGTCCATGCCACCTACTTCCACATTCTTAGAGGTAATAACATCACAATGGATAATATTTCAAATCAAGGTGTAAAAACAAACTTGGTATAGTTTCTCTCAAAGGCCATTCCAATTTCCATAAGCATGTTCCTTAGAAACCCAAGTTTTATCACTTGGTGGAGGTGCTTGGTTTGGCTCTCCTGCAATCCTCCTTTTCGATCAAACTCCAGACATTCGACTGACAGTTGTTCACCTTTAAGGAAAGTGGCTCTAGAGCCCGTGTGATGGGCTTAAATGACCATCCTGACTATCAGTTTCTCGATGCTTTGAGATGATTACTCGCACGTGTCATGGAAGAACCCAGCGGGATGAAAAAATTCCCCTCGAACCCTGTTCAACATTGTGATTTTGAGGAAGAGCTCCTTAGTTTTCCTAGTTTTTGGTCTTCAGAAGAGGAACTGCAGTTTTATCTCTCGTTTGCAGGCTTGTACAGAGAAAAGGATTCAATTTGTGCTCCACGTGACCCTTTGCAGGTTCTAATTTCACTCTTTGTTCTCCTGGTATATAGCAATTCACAGTCTTCAATGGAGGACAATGAATAAAATGCGGACATAAAAGAAATAAAGTCCACATTGAAAGACATTAAAATACACATGCGTCGGGTTTACGAAATGGTGTGCACTGGTGTGAAGGAAAATAGGGTTGCAACGTCTGATGTGAAGTATTTGGCAAATCAAATGGGATTCCATGAGTCCATAATTGATGATAATGATCATGACCTTCGTGAGATAATGGGAACAATTGATTTCATCAAAGAAGAAGTGAAGAAAATGGCAAATATGAATCGTTGCATCCATTGCCAGGAAACTCCAGCTAGTGATCATCCAATGGAAGAAACATCGATTGTGCAGCCTGTCCATGGGCTAAAAAGCAAGAAGAAGCAATAGTTTCAACCATGACATAGATGTATTTTTGTATTTTTCTAAATAGCCAGTTTGTTAGAGTCTACTCTACGATGGGTTAAAGTTATTTCAAAATGCATTAAAAACTTCTTTGAATTTTGTTATTAGGATAGATATCTCAGTCCTCTTTTCACATAATATTTTGACATGTTGGTTCCTCTTTTTTGTAAGTATGGCTATGCTCATCCTTTTTTATATATAAAAACTTCATAAAATGTACTCAATTTGCATTCATGGATGAGATTTGAAAATCAGTCTCCATTTCTTTAATGTGAAGGGATATTTGGAAAGTAGCTTGTCTTGCAAGGTTGGCTCTAGAATTCCACTTCAAAGATAATAGAAATCAACCCAATAAACTATCAACCAAAACGATATCCTAAAAAGACAAGAAAAAAGCTTTAATGCACCCATCCTACTGAATAACAAAAATATTCACTGCCCTTTTATTGTGAGTAATGAGGGCTTTCAAAGAACAATAAAAAGATTTAAGTTTAATCCATTATTGTATTAATCTTATTTAGGTAAACAAGCACACATAAAAAACATCAAATTGGAAAATAAAACTAAATCCCTTGAATTCTTGAAATCAACCCAAATATACCCATTTTCCTGTCCAGGAAGGTCTTCAACGCATTGTGTCTCCCAAGAGCTTATATATCTAGATCCTTTCCAGTTTTATCCTTTGCTTCATCTGTAATATATATGACTTGAAACAAATACAATGAAAATGGTTGTCATGCTAGTTTCCAAGATCAACACCACATCGACTAAAAAAAATGCTTGTTGAGAACCAAAAGACTCAGTTTACCAAAACATCCAAGGCATGTGCATCACTTCCTCCAAGTGAGTCAAGATATTGGAAATTATTTTCCTTCATATCAATGACAACCAAACACTAATCAAATTTCCTTGTGAATGGGAACAAAAATATGCACAAGCAATGCCAAAATTACAAAACTCTTAGACTCCCTTTTATGAAAAAGAGATGCTACAAACACATCATTGAATGAAGACAATTCCAAAGTACCTTCTCACAATCTGTGAGGATGTATCCAATCTTCCTTCTAGTGGTCTATCTCCTGGCAACTTTGTAGTCATAGTTCATGTTTAGATTGTAAAGCTAAAAAGCAAAGGAAATAATTGTTTTAGAAACAAGAGGACTCTTAAGCCCAAATCATTTATTCACACTTTGATAGTTAAACCACAATAAAAAGTTAAACTAACATAATAAACACATAATAAATGAGAATATAATGAACAACACCATCTCCAACTATAATTCATATGCATATATGCACTGAACAAAAATAACAATTTTCCACCAAGTTTTTAGGACATGAGGAAAACAAACCAAGAGATTACAAGGTCATAATGGACCCTAGATAAAATACTAAAAATATAAAATTAATATATTTGAAAAGTAGAACATAAATCATTTAAATATTATACCTCACAATGTTCCAATAAGATGTATCCGTTACAATACATAATAAATGATAAATAGCAAAACAATGATGAGACCATGGGAAGACATATCTTAAAGTGGAACCTTGGGCTAAGCCAAACGTGCTACTATGCCTCCAAATATTCAAATGACATCAATAGAAACAACAAATGGCTATCAAGTCAAACATCTTCTATATGCGACCTAATTGTGGGAGGTCTTCCATGTAGATCAAAGCCAAATACAATATGAGGGATAGCACTATAAATGAGCAGAAATGCTAACCAGTCCCTCTTATTGTTTGGCAAACTCACTAGTTCTTACAATCTTTTCTTTTTATCAACTTTTTGCATGTGTCTTTATAATGTTCTTAATTGTAGATAAAGTTAAAAACATTTTTTAATACTAGTTTTCTTTTCACCTGTTTCAAACATTTTTTAATACTAGTTTTCTTTTCACCTGTTTCTTTCATATTTATGATATATCTTATTTATCTTTTCCCTTAGTAAGGAGGGTGGTAGCAAGCATATTAGGGAAGTGAAGTGAAATTGAAATACTCCTATTCTCTCGAGGCTTTGGTCTATTCTTACACCAACAAGTGATGTCATTAGTGTCTATTTTGTTTTTCCTATAATTTAATTTTAAATGCTTTTACATGCATTTTAAAAATTATTCTTCGTGCTAACTTTAAATCAGTTTTATAGTCCTGCATTCCTCATAGAGAAAATACTACTTTAATTTTAATTTAATATAAAATGTTTTGACATGCATTTTAAAATATTTCTTCAAACTAATTTTTATAATCATGTATTCTTCATAGAAAAATAATTACTTTAATTTTGAGTGGATGAAATCATATAAGCTTAGAATACAATCATCACTAGTAACAAATCTTTATAGGTGATTAATACTATGTTTATATATACTATTCTAGGTATAAATTCTTTATTTCTTTTGATTTTAATGAGGCCGAGTTATTTAACCAAGTACTGCTATATAATTATGAGTGCACACTTAATTTCTCACATATGTGATTGATATTAGGAGTAAGAAAACACAAATTAAAATTATGACATTATTACAAAACTATAGCCATTTTCCTTCGTGGGATTTGTAGTGCCACTCATTTAGGTGGACCAAAAAAATAAAAATAAATGGGCTCACACAAGACTAATAACCAATAGTCTTCACACCACTTTAGAAATGCCACTTTTACACACGTAGAAAACCTCATGCACTCATTGTCGTGGCTTCCCATGGGTATAAGAACTTCTCGATCAGTGAGTCCACCTAATGTACATGGTAGTCATCATCCACTATTGATGTGGAATCTTTAACACTCTATAGTTACTCTTGATTCTCCTCCATGTAGTTCCTCGTGACATATTTATGCATGTTGATTTAATACTTCTCCTTGCATATAACATACCAGAATAAATCACATTGTAATATTCCTCTACCATGGGTCCATATTGTCTACAATGCTTTGAACATCTTGCATTAATGAATAGATCTAGAGAACAAAATTTCATATAGACAAAAAACAATTGAAATTGATGCATTATCAATAAAAAATAACACCATGGGCATGCCATAGCATCATTTCCAGCGGTAAATCATTAATTGTGAATCAACAACTTAACACGAATTCCAGATTTGTCTAGATGCTTTTATACACTAATATTCCTAGCATCCTCACCCTAAACCACACAACATCTAAGATGATGTTTCATAAAGCTAAAAACAATCAGAATGTCCATCTAACTTGTCCATCCATCCAACCAGAATAAAATTCCATGAAACATCGAATTCTTAATAGCCTTTGGAATGATTTTTGTGGGTAATCAAAGCTTCCATTGTTATCGACCACCCCTCATTCAATTCATGCACAAATGAATTATTGAAATAAATTATAGGGTTGGGAACTAAAATTTAGATTTTTGGTTAAGTGTTGGTATGTTTAGAGCTTATGAGTTAGGGTTGATTTGGGTTTGGGATTATGAGGGTTTGGATTGTACATTATGTGTTAGAAGTGATAAATGTAGTAAGGGATAATTGAATAACTTTAATTGAGAAAATATTGTACTTAAAATGTGATTTTTTTGATCTATAAGAAAATGAATGAAAATGTTTGTTGATATTGGTAATATATGATAGATATGAAATAGGCTTGCAAAGTGTTCAAATTAGTTTTATGCAGTTATGTTTCCTTGTCATTTACATTTACTTGTTGTACACACCACTTGTGCACACACGTTTCACACTTTAATTTAAACATCACTTGGTTTGTGACCCCAAATGGAGCCTAAAAATAAACCCTAATACATACACATTAAATTCCCTCACTTGAGGGCCACACAAATTTCATATCTAAGTTAGGACTTTGGAGATAAGCATTCAAATAATTCCCCTTAGTCACTATACATCTGACACATAGTGGTTGACTATTTAGGGAACCAAAATCCTCTATTGTTGGACACAATCACAACCGGTCTATTAGAAGGCCCATCCTTTCAAGGTGGTACATGGAAAGACCATAACTAGAGAGCTTATTGGGGCGCCTTTCCTTTTTAGATCTTGAAGATCATATATATCATTTCCTTCGGAATGAAGTTACTGGAAACTTGTTGATCATGTCTGAGAACGAGGTCGCTTAGTCACCATTATATTAGGCATCTTACTTGAAGGTCGCTCTCGCAGGTGGGAGGTCACTTGCAACAGATCTATGTGAGTTGAATGGAGTTTCCCCCAATGAATACCTTATAAATGTTCCATTCGATATTCACTCATTAGCTTTCTAGAATCGATGCCCCTGTCCGACTTTAGTGTTTGGAAGAACCTTGTTCGTCTTTCTACTTCTTTTTTGGCAATGGGCTTGGGACCCCATTATTTGGAAAATATTTGAGAATGATTTCTTTTTATTGCACTTGATTGTTGTAGTTCTCCTTATAGGGATAGTGTGCCTTTTTTTATAGGGTGACATTGGCACTTTTCACTCTTTGTCAGAATTGGATCACTTGATACACCCACTTTGCACTTGTTATTTTATTTAATGACATTTCTAAATTTGATCTTCATGAATAGAGAGGCTAAGCTTGATGTTGGAGCCCATGCTACTTGGCTACTTGGCGCGCACAGTTATGCTTATTGATCGAGTTTTTGGAGACAAATGTGTAGAAGATTGAACATTGTCCTAACATTTCGGGTATATACTTCGCCCATTATCAAAGGAACGAAAATAAGTTGTGCGAGTGAAAGAGTGAGCCATTTCCATTAAGTAGAGGAATGAGCTAGCCGTTGGGAATCAATTGTTGGATAAAATGAGAAAAAAGGTATTAATAAATATTGTTAAAAGTTCTAATTATTTTATGGAAAAGTTTATAAATTAATAAAAAAATTAGTATTAATAATACAAGGGTTTGCACGATAATTAGGGTTTTTGGGGTTTTTTAAAAATATGTTAAGGGAAAGGGAATTTAAATTAATAAAGGTGAGAGATGTTAGGCTAATAAATGAGTAGGTTATGAAAAAGATTAAAATATAATAATAAGACGGTATTGTTAGTAATAAAGTGGATAAATGATATTTATTAGTTAAAAATTGTTAAAAGTGTTTTTTACTTTTATCATAGAATTAATAAATAATTAAGTGATGGAGAAGATTGTGAAATGATAATAAAGAATTGAGTGTATTAATAATGAACTATAAAATAATAGTAATAAATTGAAGGTATTAATAACCTTTTCGATTGAAAATATTTAAAATTTAATAACGAAGAGATGAAATTAATTATGATTAAAAATAATAATTAAAGTATTTTTTTTAATGATGGAACAACAAAAGATGTAAAATAAAATCAAATTGCTATTGACAAAAGGGGGATGAAGAATGGTAAAATTTTATAAAAAACAAATAAAATTGAAATTATTTTTAATTACCAAGTATTCAACAAATAAATAATGAATAAAGACATAAATTATAGGTCTCAATAAGTAAGAAAGGTCTTGGGAAATAAATAAAAGAATGGATGGAAAATGGGGGAAGGTCGTGAAAGGGCCAAGATAAAAAAGTGTAAGGACACATGAATGAAAGAGGGAGGAAATTAAAAAAGATGGTGGATAATGGGTTTCTAGGAGTTTCTCAATTTATAATCTTTCTCATGATTAAAATTATTGGGGAGATTCTCAATTTCGATGGTTTTCTTGATAATACCATAGGAGTAATGGGGCTTAGTAGTGAGAATTTTGGTTTTATCAAAGTAAATGAGATGCTTGAAATTATGTGAGTGTTCCGCAACAATCGACTTTATAATTCAATTTCGGATGGGTGTCAGCTATGTGTTCTTTGATCCGAGTTTGAAAATATCTACCTGTTTGACCTATATAGGATTTTCCACAACGGGAATTCGGTAAACCCTTGGGAAACGAAAAATGGTCATATTTATCCTTGACACTTATGAAGGATTTCTTAAGGGTCTTCAATGGTTTGAAGGGGTTTTAATATTCTATTTGGCCAAGATCTTAGAAATGTGATCAGTGACACCATGAATGAAAGGGAGAGAGATGAGGGCCTTTGGAGGGGGAGAGGGTTGTGTAGGTTTGGAATGGAGGAAAACTCAATAAAGGATTTATTGATTTTGGAGAGAGTATAGCCATTGGAAATGAGAGATCTGTTAAGATAGGCCTTCTCAAAAATTTCAAGGTGCTGAGGGGCTGAAAATTTGATGGCTTGGGTTACAAGGGTTTTGAGGACCACAGATTTTTGTGTGGGTGGTGGTGGGAAAGGGCATGGAGATATCTATTGTTGTGAGTATTTTTGAAAAAAAATTGATGGGTAATGGATCCATAAACAATACTAGTGATAATGAGAGGTTGAATTTTTTGAGAAATAAATTTTGAGAGAGAATAGGTAGGGACACCTATAACACTAACAATGGGTCTAAGACGATTGTATTTTTTTATGAATATTAGGTTTCCCATAAATATTGGGAGGTTGAGGGTGATGAGGAATGATATGCTCTTATATGGAAGGATCCAAGGAGGAAGAATTAATGGATTTTGCTAACAAGGGTGGTGATATGGTTAATAGGGTTTTGGGGGATATTTTTATAGGATGAGGAGCAAATTCGAAGCTCGGAGCATAATTATGCTCTAGGGTACTTAGTGGGGAATTTTCAAATAATGTTTCAACTTCATGAATCAACTTTGGCCCACACACTATCAAGGATATCAAGGATAAAAGGCCACACCACCCAATCATAGGATTTTCTAAATTTGATTTTCATGAAGAGAGAGGTTGAGCTTGATGTTGGGGCCCATTTCATGGCCTACCAAATTGTTATCATTTATATGAGTCTCGATTATTAAGTTACAACAGGTTTCAACTCCTTCTTGATGCCATTCATGGACACTTGGAGAATCTCTTCTCATGGCATAAAAAAAAATCAGAGGGACATAACCAAGTACCTTAACCTCCAACAAGATTGTTGGGACAAGGTGGGCATGACCATAATGCCTACAATTTTCCTTGGTTTAGTTTCCATTTTTTTACTTATGTTATAGAAATTGCACTTCTTGTCATTGACCAAAACCCTAGTTTTGAAAACCAACTAATAGGACAACTTTCAAGCCCTAGACCCACAGTAGGTGGGTGTCCCTAGGTGAAATGCAATGCCATGAGTCGAATAGAATTGATGGTTCATCAATTCGAGTCCCAATTATCAATTATGGCATGTTTCAACTTGCTCCCTAATGTCATTGAGTGGCACTTATCTTCCCAGAGCATAAAAACCAATCCTAGCAAAGGAAATGAGTATTGTAACCTCCAAAAAGATTGCTTAGGAACATTGGACATGACCAGAATGTCCACATGCTCTGTTGGTTGAGTTTCCAAAAGTTTACATGTGATGCAGAAAATTGTACTACTAGTTATTAAGCAAAACCCTAGTTAAGAAAACCTACCAATAAGAGAACTTTTGGTCCATGGATCCACTAGAGATGAGTTTCCTTAGGTGGACATGAAAAAAATGTCCACATGCTCTGCTGGGTGATTTTCAAAAATTTACCATTAATGCAAACAATTATCAATTTCTTTAGCACACTTATGAAAAAACATCAATACATCATTTATATACATTGTTTTATCCAAGGCTCATCAATGTTATTGCAACTTTTGATATCTGAATCATATGATTCCAACCTGACTGTTGTTGTTTGACATTAATTATAGGCACAACCAAATAGATATATGTTATATCTCCTTCAGATAGTGATGGTTGTTTCGAACAAAAAATAGAATGGGAAACATCAAGTAGTATGCCAATATCAACTAGAGGTATTGATGTCAGAAGAAAATTTAAAAAACATATGGATTTATTCTCATTGAAGGAGGGTCATGATCTTATGAAAATGAGACCATCAAAGACAAGGAATTTCTATTAAGATATAGACATTATGTGAAGAAATGGGAACCAAGCCCACTTCTTGAAATAAACACCAATTTTTGTATTAATGGAAGAAAATATAGAATTAATTCATCTAGTTTACATGGTTTGGAGATATTTACAATGGATGGTGTGAATTTTCCATACAACTATGAAGTGGAATTGATGGATTATGTTGACCCAACACATGATTATTGGCATTGGTGTTGGCTAACACAATATTTAATGAGTATGCACATATACAAAATTTGTGCAAATTATAATAAAAAGAAAGAAAACAATTAGGGTATAGGGTATTTCATATATATAAATGGAAGGCCCAAATATTTAGGAAATGTGTGGGGTTTATAAAGAATTCATGTCCTGGAAGCACAGACAAACTACCCAGTTTTGTGTTTGAGGAGCATGATGGAAACAAAGTTGTGGTTACTACGATAAAATCAATAACCACGGGGAATGAATTGTTGATCAATTAAAATTTGAATATGATCTAGGAATTAGTTAACTATGGTTTAGCACTCATGTCCATTGTTCACTGAAGAACATATATATTTTATATTCATTATTTTTCATGAAATGTATTTTAAGTCATAATGTTGATGAAGGGAATTGAGAACTTATATCCCTATTTGGATATTATTTAAGAAATCATTGTTTATTTTACAGGTTATTCGGGGGAAACACATCGACCATGGGAAATTGAAATTATATATGCCCATTTATATGTTCATTATTAGCCATATTGTTCATTATTATTTTAGTCCAATGATTATTTTTACGTAGTTTATCGAACTTATATGTTGTGATTCTTTGTAGGATTCCATGTAATCGCATTGTCCTAATTAAGACAACATAGACATATATGAAGATATCGACCCTCTTTCAACTAGAAGAAAAAGGTTGATAAATGGGATGAAAAAATTGAAGAATTGATGGGCGTTGAAGATACTCCAGAGACCAAATAAATAAATAAAGTCTTGATGACAAAAATCAAGAATCACAAACTATGTATTTTTTAAGTTGTATTCCATTAATTCCTTTAATAAATGACATATTTGTTTAAATGAATCCAAAATATTGACATATAATTGTATTTTTGTAGGCATCATTGAGACAAGAAGAACCCAATGTTGGGAGTAATATACATGCATCTATTATTGGAGCCTTTGATCCTATTAAACTTGTTACTAATGACTCAAATCTTGGTATCACCGCATCTACCCTTGATTTTACACCTAGTGTTGGTGTGGGGCGGAATATGGCCCCATCTATACATACCACCCCTAGGTCTAGTACTCATGTTCCTCATTCATCAGATGTTGATATGAGTTTCAAGGTGTTAGGATTAATTGTCAAGAGAACTAATAAATTATCGTTACTTTACGGATGGACCATGAACTGGTGTCATTGAAGGGATTAAAAATCCATGGTAATTACATCTAATCCATTTGCATATTTTGATAAGTTATACAATGATGAATATTTTATATTGATTATATCTATCTAATTGTAATATTTTATTGAGATGTAGGAAATGACCCATTCTACCAACAATTACAAGAAAATAAATCTTCTCTATTTGAAACAACAATTAAAACAAGTTATAAATACTAGATCAACAATTGCAAGTTGGAATTGATGAAACACATGACCACATTGTTTGGTCTTGTATTCAACTAGAAGTTGGTTCAAAATATGGTGGGAAAGTACCTAAAATCAGCGTGAGACAATCACTAAACTAATATAGGTTGATACCCTAATTATGAGTGTCTGGACTAATTCCCATATGGGAGTGGGCTGCACAAATAAAGGATGTCAAAGAGAAGAATATAAGGAAATGGGGATCATTGCAACCAACTACGGGAGAATTACTGAGATAAATAAAATAGTGTAACGAATAATGAGATTATATATTGTATGCATTTGGCCATAATATTTAAATCACAATAGCATGTACTTGACCATTTTCGTAGGCTCAAAGACACCACAAAGGTTACACATGCTAGACATGAGAAGATTGGCCAACACAAACTTGGCCCAAGGGACTATCTTAAATTGAAAGGGAGATATGCAATTATTGAGAATAAAATTGTCATTATTGAATTTTCAACTATGATTTAAAGGCTTTCCTTACTAAAATGTGTTATGTTATGGTATGTAGTCTACATCGTTTGGCTCCATGCCCCAATCAAATCAAGTTTCCTTGACTAAAGGCTATACATAAATGAAAAAGGCCAATGTAGATAATGCTTCTACTGTCAACGAGGAGGTATATAAATTCAATGCATTTTGAATACTTAATTATAAAGTACAACTCGACATTATGAGGTTCTGCAATAACTACAAATGTTATTGAAAGTAGTACAAGAAGATTTGTGTATTCCTTAGGAGATAGTTTTAGAGACTAAAGGTATTTCTCAGCCATAGGTCAACCCTATTGCACTTGTAGGTACCACAAAATGTATTGTAGGCAATAAAAGGATATTTACATATTCCTTAGGAACTAGTTTTAGAGAATGAAGGTACTACTCAACTAGAGGTTAACCCTACTGTACTTGTAGGTACCATGAACGAGTTAATTAGAAATTGATATTTTTTGAGTTTATGTATCGTATAAATGAGGTAATTTCTAAACTGTTTTCTTTAATTCTAGATGGCGTCGTTGCTAGTACTTTTTCTCCTACTTGGAGATGATTCTTGCATTCTAATCTAGATCTAGTACCGGAAGAAACATGTCAAGAAGAGAATGAGGAAGGGCATGTTGATGTCAGAATTGTGGACTTTCTAAGAAAGAAAAAACGAGAAGAAAGTAGGGTAGTAGAGATTAGCCACTATGTATGGAAATCAAAATTTGTTGTATACATTGTAATATATGTATTTGGATATTCTTGAAGTTATCTCAACTGAATAGTCCAATAGAAAATAGTTCCATGTTGGATAATTATATAAGAGTAAATACGAATATGAATGATGATTTACATGAGAAATGATGTTTGTATAAATACCCATGTAAGGGTTTCCTTGGTGATGAGACACCACCTTTCATAAGGCGCCTCTTCATTTACCTTTTCATTTAATTATTTAATTAATTTTTTAACATTATTAATATTTATTAATGCATATATATATATATATATATATATATATATATATATATATATTGTTCATTACATTTCCTTCCCCTTAAGGGAAGCTTTATCCTCAAAGATTTATTGAATACAAGGATTACATCCGATTTCTTGTATGTAATGACATATTCTCAATATTTTTGTTAGTAATTGCAACACATGACGAAACAAAACGATATGAGTTACAAGTTCCCAAGGAAAATTGATGCATCGTTTGTGAAGTTGTCCATCCGAGATCTATCTTCAATGGAGTTATTTGTTGATCACTTTGTTGGATGGAATTTCTCATTTTTTGTTTAGCTTGTTCATTTGGTGCTCTTTCTCTTCTGATATCATAACTCCTCCACTTATGTTCATTTTGACCATGTCATTGATCAAAATGATTTTAATGGTTTGGGTGTCGATGAGGAGTTTTTATTGTTTGTATTTTACTGGAGTGGCTTCTTGTTCCTTAACTTGAATTTCTTTTCCTAAGAGCCTGAAAGCTTCCTTCTGGATTTGCTCTAATTTGTTCTCTAATAGTGTTATTACTATGAATCGTTTCGAACCTTTCTACTCGTGACTTTTTCTCCTCTTTTAACTTTTTAATTTTCTCTTATAGTTCTTGATTAATATTTCTCAGATGATGATTTTCTTCTTGCTTCTCTATAATTTTTCCTTCGAAGTCTTCATTAAGTTGCTCTAACTTCAAATTTTAACTTCTTGATCTTTGTAACTAACGTCTTGTTATGATTCTTTAGTCAAAATACTTATTTAGTCTTGTTTATTAATATATTATTTCTTTTTGTAATTTCCAACTTGTGTTCCCTTCTAATGTCGTCATATTTTGGTTGGAGTTCTTTCATCTATTGTTGATGTCGACATATCTCAAATTCTTGACTTTCCAACTTTCTCTGGACTTTTGCAATTTCTTCATCCTTGTCGTTTAGGAGCGCGTTCAAATGTGTCAGTTCTTCTTTTGCCTTGGTGTTGTCAACTTCCTTCTTGATACCTTGGTTTTGTGATTTTTGATTGAGATGCTTTAATTCATTAATCTGTGCAAACAAATCTTCCAATTTTTTTTCTTGGTATGAATATCTCTTGTCTTTAAACTCCTTTTGAAGATTATGTAAGTCGATTGTTGTTTGTAATATTATATTTTCATTTTTACAACAGACTAATTCATCTTCTAATTATTTTATCTGAATATATGAACCACAATCCATGGTTACGACTGGACTTGCATTCTTATGAAAAGGTTAGACTCTCCTTGATTATGTTGCTTTGTCGACAATTTGGTCTTCAACTTTTTCAACAGTAAATGGTCCCCCTTTGACTTGTCTCTTTTGTCGATAATTTATCTTTGACTCCTTTGATAAGAGTTAAAACAAAGGGCGTAATAACCCCTAATGTAGTTCCCTTGGAAGGAATTCTTCTTTTAACTTTGAGTTATTTTCTCCTTAAAACCTCTGTGTGGATTGTGTGTAGATTGGGTTGTTGGGAAGAAGGAATGTTATCCTCCCCACCTAAGTTCAAATCTTGGGGATTAACTTTTATAAAAAAAGAAATATTAAGCCTTGAGACTCACCCTTATAATATATTTTCTTAAATAGGCTTGTAAGGAACTTTAATATTTGTCAAGCTAAAAATACGATTGATCCTTCACTCTATAATTTATTTATTTTTCCTTATCATAAAACCCATTTTTATTAATGTAATGGTTTAAAAAAAGACAAGTGTGGTTTCATAATACAATGGGTTGTTGTTTTTTTCTCCTTTGTTTTCTTCTTCTCCTTCTTCTTTTTACTTTTTTAATTCTATGACTTGTTTATAAAACACATGTGGTTTTTATAAACCCTGTGTTGTTTCTTCTTCTTCTTCTTTTTATTGTTTTACCTCTTTTATTTTCCTTCTTGGTTAAAGACCAAAATTTTAGGGAAACTCTAGGATAATGGTTAAAAACCAAATTACACAAGGTGTAAATAATGGCCAAGGGTCAGATTGCTCTGATACCATTGTAATATCTGTGTCTAGATATTCTCGAAAGCTATCTCACTTGAATAGTGCAATAGAAAATAGTTCCATATCGGATACTTATATAAGAGTAAATATGAATATGAATGATGATTCATACGAGAAATGATGCTTGTATAAATACCCATGCAAGGGTTGTCTTAGTGATGAGACACCACCTTTCATAAGGTGCCTCTTCATTTACCTTTTCATTTAATTATTTAATTAATTTATCAATATTCTTAATATTTATTAATACATATATGTATTTTGTTCGTTACATATAATAATGTTTTATATGTATTTTTGTGAGAGGACCTGGATTCATATAGCCTAAAATTGATCTAATTAAATCCCGATCTTTATATTTGTGTAACCTTGTTTTACATTTATAGTTTTTTGTGATGATGTTTAATATGCAATAATATTTTATTCATCCTATTTTATACATTGATCAACAATTAATAGAAGTACTTTGTTAGCATTCAAATGTTCTACATAAACTATTAGGCTGTAATATTAACATTTATTAGGTATTTCTATAAGCGTTTAATGCACATTGATTTGATCATGATAAAAAATGGATCATTGGATGCATGTTTTTCTTATGTTTGTGTAAAATAATTTTTGTAATTAGCCTTTATGTTCATTTTCTTTGATTTTTTCATGTTGGCGTTTGAATTAAAGGGTCAAGGTCTCTTGGAGCAATAATGTATGTGTTCATATGATATAATATGTCTTTATGGCCATGAAGTGAGCAAAACAAATATTGTTCATTTTGAGAACATATGGCCACACACATTGTTCTTCATTGCTCACATAAATGCAAATTTGCTAAAATTCCCACAGTCAAGTTATTTATGAGCAAATAACTTTGAAATATTACTTTTTGTTTACTTTCTTTGAAATTAATAAGCTGACTATCTGAATATGTATCATATTGTATCTTCTAGTTCTTAGGGTGAATACAAGTTTAAATGAGTGTTATGTTTTATGTTGTTGTGTTTCTTTCAAATATGTTTCAGTAGATAGATTGGGTATGTGGAATTGAGAGTGATGTGAGGGGGAGGGGAGGGGCTAGGTGAGCTTCCATCATCTTGTGGGTGGGCTTGTTCAGTAGAGAATAACTTATTCTTGAAACAGAGAGAAGCTCATACATGTACTCGCATTTGGTAATTTAGAGTATGATACATGTTGAATTGCTTATTTATTTATCATTCAATCATATAAACTTATTATTCCATTTTGATTTCTGCAAGTATTCAATGCAATTGAAATGCAACTAATAACTATCAATAAATCCAATGACTTTGATTAGTAAAAAAATATATGTATTTTCTTTTTTCTTATATATATATATATATATATATATATACCTATTTTTTACCAATTTATGTTTTATTTAACTAAAATTTATGTGGCATATGATCTAATAATATTTGATTTTCTTTGTATGTAGGTATGATGCATGGGCATGCACTTCCTCCACTTTGCATGCTCATGATTGTGTGCTAGGTAAGTTGTACTTGCCTTATTAAGAAATCGAAAAAAGTTGTATTGTATCATTTTAAATTATTTAAAGGTGAGAGACATATTCATTTGGAATTCCATATTTGGGATTTAGGCATCTAGTTTATTACCTTCTTGGTTACCTCCTCTAAAAGTAATTCTTCGCCTTCTTGTAGTTTCCTTAGTATTTGTTTGTTCTTTTGGTACCATAGGAACTTTGATACATTAGGTCAACGCTTGGCTTTTCATTGTTTCACTTCTTTTCCTCATAATATAAATCTTGGAAAATCAATATTTTTGGTGTAAAATCCAACAAGAATCATTTTGAATTGAGGGAATTACATATATCAAATGTTAAGCACAATTGGATGAAGTATGTGTATTTAAGAATGATTAATCCATTTTTTCATTAAAAATAACAATTTCATAAATCCAAAATTAAAGAGACGGAAAAGATTGTTTGGCATGATGGGAAACTAAGAAAGGTTAACTTTTTAGAACATTTATCCTTGTAAAATTGTCGACGGTGCCTCTTGATCTAAAGAGGATTTAAAAAGCTAAAAATAACATTCAATAGTTTTTCATATTTTATATGCGATTGCATTTATTCTTTACTACACCTTAGTGAAATACAAATAAGAATATATCCGATGAAACATTAATAAACATCGAAAGAGAAAGAACACTATCTCCAAGTGGTCAAGAGAAATCCTTGATCACAAAAAGAGTGGATTGGATGATTGATATACACCCCATCCTTGTCCTCCACAATATTAATATGTCCAAATATCAAATAAGATCTAGTATTCGATGGTTGATTTCCAATGATGTTTTTCTCCCAAAAATCATGTTGGATAGACATATCTATAAACCCACTCTTCTAGAAAATCACCTAATCCATGACAATATGTAGGGACAAAAAATTAAGCATGGGGCATCCCAACATCCACGTAAATACCTATAAGGAGTATCTAAATATTTTTAAAATAGAAGCTTTTATTTCAATTGTTTGAAGGCAAGGCTAGCAAGGTAGACAAATCTACCCATTTTTTTAACACCGTGCCTAGACCTAAATAAAGAGAAAAGTAACGATCCTTAAATTTATAAAAAACCCCACTTACAACAAAATTGTTTTGGTTTCCCATCAAATCTCCATCAAGAAACTTCATTCCCTTATCCCATCTATGCCCATAAGACCTAATTATCTTATCCTCTAGCTTTGGAGGAATCTTGAAATCTTGTAGCACAATTTTATTTTGTTGACAACCAAGAATGTTGAAGGGCATTGATCTTGGAAGATTTTGAAAATAGAGAGAAACGTATGAGATTATAAAATTCTTAAACTCCATACAAAGAAAACATAACATCATAAAATAAATATTAACTTAAGGATAATAAAAGGAACAAGAGAATCACTACATCTATAAGATCTACTATGTAAAATAAAATAGAAATCCCTCTATCTAAAACAAATTGGAAGAATCCAAAAATTTGAGAAGGGTATTTGGATGGTATACCAATTAGGAAATTAATCACTTACCTACATGATCTTACAATTATTTTCTTAGATTAACAATCCACCTTAACTAAAACTTAGGGAAGTAAAGGGAAGCAAAACCTAAGAAAATGGATCTTGGATATGAGATCATGATAGGTACACTTGTACAAAGAGTTTGATGCATACAAACATAAAGGAGGAAGGAATAATGACAACAACCTGCTCCCCCAAGCACAACTTCCTTCACTCCAGGAAACATATGCAAAAAATTGTATCAAGTCTCTACCATGGTTTAGTAAAGATGTTATCAAATTACAACTCAATGTGATACTATTGTGTGTTATCTTCACCAGAAGATACAACAAATAACACTTCATTAGGGATAATGAGTCATTCATACTTAAATTGTACAAAAGTAAATCCATATCTTCCTAAATCAATCAAATGTCCAACTCCTCCTATTGTAGCTAAAGTCCATGTATAAGAAGCATGGATTGAGAGTTAGCAGCATAACTCAAACTTTATTTCTTTACAGGTTAACCGATGTTCATTCCATGATGCTTGGATGTCAATTCCATGTTTTTTTTGTTCAAGTTGCATTCATAACATGGATTAAGGAATTTTTAAGTTGTACGTAGTCCACATACAAGTGGCATGGGTTGAGCACTGGTAACATAAATCAAATGTCAATTCTTTATAGGTTAAATGACATTCATTCCACACTACTTGGACAATACTTCCACATTTTATTTTTTTCAGGTCACATTCATGGTGTGGCTTAGGGGACGTTTAAGCTATGTAGTCCATGTACAAGCGACATGAGTTGAACATTAATAAAATAAATCAAATGTCGATTCATAATAGGTTAACCGACATTCATTCCATTATGCTTAGATTTTATGTCCATGATGGTTGGACGTTACATCCACGTTTTATTTTGTTCAAGCCAATTTTTAATCATGGATTATTTAATGTTTAGGCCACATTAGTTCCATGTTTCCAATGTGTCTTATTATACATTAAGTCCACATCTCCAACATGGCTTATTAAAAGTTCATGCCACATTGAACTGACATTATGTTTATGTTTGCAATGTGGCTTGTTGAACGTTTAGGCCGTGTTTAATCGACATTAGTTCCATATCTGCAATGTGGATTATCAGGCATTAAGGCCACACTAGTAGATGTTAGTTCCACATTTTCAATGTGTCATATCAGAAATTCAAGCCATGTTGGATCGATGTTAGTTCCACATTTCTAGTGTGGATTATCGTATGTTTAGGTCACGTTGAATCTAAATTAGTTTCACATATGCAATGTGTCTTATTGGATGTTTAATTGATGTTAATTCCGTGTCTTAAACATCATTGAAGCAACATTAGTTCCATGTTTTCTTATCCAGTAAAAATTGCAAAAACACATGTCAACTATGACACTGTTCGATAACAAAAACATAGCTTTAGAGATGAACCACTAAAGACATTAAACCGATGTTAAGAGATACATTAGTTCAACACAAATGATTGTCTAACCAACATGGAAAGAGATGAAAAATATAATAGTGTGTCGATAAGTTGGCGAGTGTATCCATGTGATCAGGAAAACCATGAGAGAAATGAGACCACTGAGAATAGGTACGCGGAATATGAACTTTACCAATGTCACCCTCCAAAACTTTCTATGTCCAATCGTTGCATGTCGAGATTCATCGGTACCTTCACTATGTTGTCAACTTCTGTGTTTAGTTTCCTAGAAACATGAGCAAAGGAAATGCTTCCAAATAAGGAAATAGTGTCCTTTATATTGTTCATGCTCCCATGATAATGGATATTGTTGACTTTCATAGTGTCTTGTACTCAACTTATGATCACTTTAGAGTCCCGAAACCATTTATGCATTTTACTGCTTTCCCTAGGGAAATATTAAGAAAGGTATTAGTTGTGATAATTTCAATGATGATTTTTGTGCCACTACCCAAACCTAGTTTGAAGGTGATATCTATGTTGTTATGAAGTATGATCCACCCACATACATTGGTTAAACATGGGTTATTCCTAGTTTCTTTTTAAATATACGTTGAGATTTATTTTGATCGGTGCTTTAAGTAACATAGGGTTTTCAACTTTATGCTCTATTTATCATTCAAGTAAATTAGCCTTCACAATGTGGAAATCCTTTATTGGGTTGAAACTTTTTTCTTGAAAAATAATGTCATTGCAAGCTAACCAAATACACTTTATTACCATGAGAGGTATTTCTTGATCCTCGTCCTTCAAATCCTTTAAATTCAATGCTCTGCCATCCCATTCTAGGTGAAACTAGTCTTTAGTAAACCTATTTTTGCACTATACATTTTTTGTAGATGTGATAGTGAATAATGAGATGAGAGATTGATTATGGGTCTTCTTCACAAAGGTATCTTCTCTTTGACACCACCCATCCTCTATGCTACAAGTTGTCCTGTGTAAAGATTTCCTTGTTTAAATATTTCTAGTTAAATGCCTTGGTATTGGGAATGCTTTGACCTTCAAAATATTAGCCTTCCACCACTTAGGATCCTTGTGAAGGGAAACAAGATTCGAAGATATTAATAAGTAATATTTTATATAAATTAATGATGTTTATTACGATGAAAATTCCTGACTATATATATGACTTATCGGGTTTTTAGAGGTGACTCTTCATAATAGTCACAACTCTTAAAATTTACATTAATATTTAATCATAGCCTATTATGTTATATATTTTAACATGTTTTTTATCCTTTTTAATGATTTATATATAACATTTACCTTGTCTTTTAAAATGCTTTGTCCTCAATGCAAGGTAATGACGAATATTGCTGAAGGAACTTTTTTGTTTCTCATGAAGCATCTTCTTATGGGAAATTCTTCCACTTGATAAGGTATTATTTGATCTTTCTTGAATGTAGTCTCTTTTCTCTGATGTTGATGACGGCTTCTGGTTGTAAAACAAGTTTTCCTTCTTCGTCCAAGGGAGGAAGTGTCGTTTGAGCATATTGATGTTGACCTAATCATTTTTTTAGATTCGAAACATGAAAAACGTTGTGAATTTGACTCTTATCTGGTAACTTCAATTCGTAAGCTACCGGGATAATATTTCCAATAATTTGATATGGACCGTAAAACTTGGGAGCCAATTTATTCTTTCCTTGTTGCTTAAGCGACAATTGCTTATATGGCTGAAGTCTCACAAATACCCAACCTTCTACTTCAAACTCTCGTTATGTTCTATGTTGATTTGCTTGTTGCTTCATTCAATTTTGTGCCATAGTTAAATTATCCTTGAGAACTTGCATTACTCTATGATTTTCTTTGAGTTGATTTTTTACGGAAGGTACTTTTGCATTACCTTGAATGAGTTCCTTCCATCTGGTGGGCGCATAACCATACGATGCTCGAAAAGGTGTCATTTTGGTTGAAGTATGATAGGTGTATTTATACCACCATTCTGCAAGATGTAACCAATGTAACCATTTGTTCTACTTGTAATTGACGAAACTATGAAGATAGGCTTCCACACATTCATTAACGATTTCTGTTTTTCCATCGGTTCGAGGGTAATAGGTTGAACTCATGTTAAGAGTGATCCAAATTTGTTTGCAGAATTCCTTCCAAAAGTTGCATGTGAATTTGGCATCTCTGTCACGAACAATAATTTTTGGGAATCCATGTAATATGTAAATATTTTTACAAAATACTTCAATAATTTGTTTAGCAGAGTCAATTTTCTTAATACCCATAAAATGTGCATATTTTGTTAATTGGTTCACTACCACAAAGACTTTGTCTTTTCCTTCAAATATAGGTAACCCTTAAATAAAGTCCATGGAGAATTCCTCCCACTTTTGGTTTGGAATGTGAAGTTGATGGAGTAGCCTTGGAGTCAAGAAATTTTCACTTTTGTTTCTTTGACATGTGTCACACTCGACTTTGTACTTTTGATTATCTTTATACATCCCTTTCTAGTAGAAGGATTGTCTGGCATTGTAGTAAGTTTTGAAAATCCCTACATGTCCGGTGGCTGGGGAATTGAGATTATTTTAACACCTTGGTTTTAAACCTAGATGTAGGGATTAGGTAGATCCTTCCTTTCTACCAAAGGATGTCATTCCTACATTCAAATATTGTACCATGATTATGATCATTGATTAAGGTGCAGGTCCCTGGGTCCTTGGCATATTATCCTCAGATTTTATCTAACCAATTTGGAGCTGCAACTGAGATCGCATAAGCATTGACTTCTTCATCTTTCCAAGAAAGGGCATCATCAATCACATTGTCATTTCCTTGCTTATGTAGTATCTCCATGTCAAATGTAGCAATTTTTTCTATCCATTTATGTTGTTCAGTTGATAAGGTTTGTTGTTGTAGAAGATATTGAATACTATTGTGGTATGTTCTTATCAAGATTTTTCTCCCTAGTAGGTATTGTTTCCATTTTGTTAGAGCGTGTATAATGGTAATCATTTCCTTATCATACTTGGATTTCAAAATCTCTCTCTTATTGAGCTTCCTACTTTCAAATTCTATTGGATGACCTTCTTGCATCAATACTGCTCCTATCCCAAATATTGAAGCATCACACTCAACTACAAAGGATTTTGTGAAATTCGGGGTTGCTAATACCGGCGTTGATGACACAATGTTTTTTAATGCTTCAAAACATTTTTTTTCTTTATCATTCCATCGAAATGAATTTTCTTCAATAAATCTGTTAGAGGGGTCGTTTTATGGGCGTAATTCTTCACATATCTCCAATAGTACCATGTTAATCCTAGAAACCCTCATAATCTCGAGATGTTATCTGGTTTGGGCCGCTTGGTGATTGCCTTGATCCTACTGAGATCGAATTTGACTCCTTCCTTTGATATTATATGGCCAACATAATACACTTATTCTTTTTCGAAGGTGCATTTTAACATTTTTGCAAAGAAATGATGTTCTTCCAAGATGGTTAGTACTTGATCTAAGTGTCGAACATGCTCTCTCCGTGTTTTTCTATTTTCCCCTAGCTCTAGCTCAATTAAGTGATCAGTCTTCCTGTTTGGTGGGAGCTCCATCGAAAACTCTTGGAACTCCTTGTGGTGTTTTTGGATTGTCTCTTGTATGGCTGGTAGTTTGCAGTCATCTCCTTCACATGCTAACAACTCCATCTCTTGACATTGAATTATGTAAGCAGATGCTCCTTTTTGTATGAGCCTTTCCGTCTGATGTGATGTAACCAATTGAGTTTGGGGTCATTGGAAACCATACAACTTGTATTTTTTCTCTATCTAATTGAACTTGATGAAGTGCTCTTGATGGTTAGCGGAGTAATTACCCAATGTTTGAAACCATTGGATTCCCAACACAACATCTACTCCTCCAAGAGGTACGACAAAGAAGTCAGATTCTAGATTATACTCTTGCATTTGTAATTTAACCTTGTGACATTTTCCCACATTTTCAATCTTCTTTCCATCTGCTACCATAACCTTCATGTTAGGCATTGAAAAAACGTATAAGTTGAATATTTTAGCAAGATTAACATTAATAAAGTTATGTGTACTACAAGTATCTATGAGAATCTAGACATTGTTATTTTTTATATGTCCTTTTAGGTTCATCATTTGTGGTTGGGATATCCTTGTAATGTTGGCTAACGATATTTTTGGAGTATCATCTTCTAGTTCTAATTGGCAACTATGTTGGGTTCCTATATCTTCGTCACTTGGTTCTTCATATTATGTTATTTTTTCTTCTTCTTGATCTTTGCAAGCATATAGTTTTTGGGGGTTTCTCCTTTGCAAACATCTGTGCTTAGGATCCCATTTTTCTCCACAATATTTGCACTTCCCTTCCCTCATCCTATGGGATTCTAAACTAGGTTTTACCACTTCCCTTAGATGCGGTAGTGTATACCTTGAAGATCCTATATTCACTGATTTGGAAGGGTTCCTCTTGGAGTAGTTTTTGTCAAAGCTACTTTGAGTGGGTCTTTTAAACTTGTTCTTGATGATCCCGGCCTTACGTATTTCATTCTCCATACTAGAAGTGTTATGTAATTCTAAATCTTCCCAAATGTGAGGTTTTAGTCCATGTATGTATGTTTGCAGACATTCGTCATCAGTTAGTTCTGGAACTCGATTTGCTAAGGATTCCCATTCACATATGTACTCATCTACACTACCTTTCTGCTGTAACCTGGTGATCTTGGAAAATAAGTCTTTCTTGGTTACGCCTTGAAACCTTTTAAGAATATCATTTTTAAAGTTATTCCAATTAAAGGAACACACTCGGGTCGTTGTCTTCCACCACATGTACCAATTGTACACATTTCTATCTAATTGTATGGTTGTGTACTTAATCTTCTCACTGTCATAGGGTATGTTATGGATATCAAAATATTCCTTGTCTTTATTGATCCATGTGATGCATTACTTCTCATCACCATCAAATTTGGGTAACTCTAGCTTTACCCTTATTTGGTATCAGTGTGCTTGGGGAATTGATATTGACAAAATGTTAAAGAAGGGAACTTTAGGTGTTGGTAGTTGTGTACAAGAGAAAAGCAGACGCGGGAAGGGAAGTGCAGAAGGTGGAAGATGACTGCTGAGGGAACATATGAGGGCGGGGAGTAGAAAGATGGGAAGAATGTTGGAACTTGAGCAGCTGAGAATCGGGCAACTCTGATACCAATGAAGGGAAAAAATAAATCCAAAGATATGAATAAGTAATATTTTATATAAATTATTGATGTTTATTATAATGAAAATTCCGGACTATATATATGAATTATCATGTTTTTTGAGGTGACTCTTCATAATAGTCACAACTCTTAAAATTTACATTAATATTTAATCATAGCCTATTATGTTATATATTTTAATTTTTTTTTTATTTTTTTTAAAATTATTTATATATAACACCTTGCCTTCCAATGATCCAAAATGTGTATGATAATTGAGTTTTACTAAGTAGCTCCCATTACTTGAATTTCCTTCCCATCTCAACCTTTCCTCCTCTTTTCTCAAATTTATCCCTGATTTTACCAATTATGTTATGGATGTATTCCACTTTGCTACTTCTCCATTCAATTCAATTTCACCACTGCATAGCTAGATTAAATCTAATTCCATATGAGCAAGTGGGTCTATCACATCTTATTTTGTCATGTATTGTTTGTGAGATAGCTCCTCTTGAAGTGATCTTGACATCTTATAGTCTGGGTCCTTTCATATCCATTTCTCACCCTCCAAGCTAAATCTTGTGCCATATCCAATATGTTATCATAAGAATATACTAATAATATTGAAGGAGGTTTGATATTTCCAAAAATTTTAGTCACCCTTATGAGATTTGTTGGGTGTCATGATCCACTCTTCTATGGGCATTGATGCTATATATTTGTGGATATGGATGTCCTTAGACATGTCTTCCTTTTTTCAACTAATTATAACGCACTTGATTTGCTAGATCTCTTGAGAAAATTTCTATATTCTCAATCCCCCATACTCCTAATATTTTTTTTTGGATAGAACAACCCATATTTCTAGTGGAACATTCCTTCATATTTGTTCCCTTTCCACAAGCAGTTGAAACAAAAATTCCTTAACTTGTTCGGGATTTTATTTGGAACACTGCAATGTGATAACCAATACGCTAAAATAGCATGGAACACAATATTCATGCCATAGAGATCCATTGGTGGTCCCACTGAGACTTCCTTGACTTTAATATGTCTACTAGCTAATTGTAGTTTAACTCTATAATTTTTAGGTTGTAAATGAGATCCTAAATACATCATCTTTTCCTAATTATTTTAAACTAAGTAAGGAAATATTTCTTGATCATTTCTCTTTGTCCTTGGGGGCAAGATAGAATATCAATATATTTTCATTGGTTCACATCGATAGGTATAACATTATATAAAATCCTTAAGCTTCTTTCAAATGTCTTATATTTTTCCATAAACTTGTTTCCAAACAACATATCATCTACAAAATTGAGATGGGATTCCCTATAGAAAAACCATTCAATAATATTACATATGAGACTGAGCATAGTATTATTCTATCCAATTAATAAAGGAATGAATGGAATAAACTTGGGTATCAATTTCAAGTGCATCCACTTGATGTGATCATGTGCTATGGATGGATTTATATTGGTGATGAAGATTGTCTTGTGATTTTTTTTCCACAGAAAAAAAATAAAAAATAAAAACAAAACATAAAAAAATCATAGTTCTTTACATTAAAAAACCACATTGTAAACACAGGGATGCAACCAGTCAATGAGCAAATCTCAACACAAATTTAAAAAATATCTAGCGATAACCACTATAAAAGATAGACATATACAATAGTCCAAAAAAATATCCATGCAAAGACCAAATCAACAAATTCAAAAATGATGGTTTTGAAGAGCATGAACAGTAACTAGAGGGCCATGTCCCTCCTATAATTTCCAATTAATAACATCCATATAAATCCCATATTTATAGAGAGCATCTACAGCCATTCTCCTCTCTCAGAAAACACGACAGAAAGAAAGATATGTAAAAAGAACCATATATCTCAAAATGTATTCATAGATCAGTCCGAGAAAGAGTTTTTTGGGTGGCCTACAAAGCTTGATATAGTCTATCACAAGAGAAGAGTCCCTAAAGATATGAAGCTGAAGAATAATATAAGAATGGGATAGATGGAGTATACGATGAGGAGATTTGAATTCAACCACATTGTTGGTTTCTCTACTGATTCCTACTGAAAAATTTATCAATCGATCATCGACAATATGAAGAATGCCCCTAACTCCCCCAAATGCAGATCTTCCCTGAGAAGCTCTGTAAAACAAGAACCAACTGATGTTTTTATCAATGATTCGATCTTGGATGACCCTAGGAGAAATTGTGTTCTTCACTTGAGGAAAGGATAGGATAATAGCCACCAATTGAGAAGCCATAGTGAAAGATGGAACAAGAGTATCACGAAAGATGGCTCTATTGCATGCTAGCCAAGTTCCCCATATAAGTTATAGTGGAAATGCTTTGTAGGAATAATAAGAAGGATCATGATACCAATAATCCCATGCCTCAATAATATTAGTGCCATTCTAGTGAAAAATATGAGAAAGTAAAATCAAGTCCATCTTCCACATAGAGACCATATAAGCACAAAGGATAAAAAGGTTCCCAATAGATTTCGAATCTAAAAAGAAAAGAAGACATATTCTAGGAGATGAGTCTGTCCCAAACTAGGATTTTCCCATGAAAGCAAGACAAAAGAAAAGCTTCATCTTAAGTGAATAGTTGAGCTTCCATATGGAGAGTTGACACCACTCAGGCACTCGGAGATGTTCATCCATTAGGCAAGGTAAGTAGGATCCACCTATGGGGTTCTTAGACCATATGTAAACATCCTCCTACTTAGTCAAATAAACATGTGACCTATGAAGATCATTGATGAACCTATTCCAAAGTAAAATCTGATCTCCCATGAAACCCAACTCATCTGCTGATTTCCAACATTGAAGAAAAGCCAAAGTATTAGCATCATCCTGAATCTGGTAAAGATATCGATGCCCTGTAATCATAGGTGTTCAATCATCTCCATGGGAAGACGGTATACGTCCAAGAAACTAAACCCAGGGTCAAGACCAATCCAAAGATTCCTTCCATTTCCAATCTCCCAAACCAACCAGTCCCCTATAAGATCGTATGCCTTGAGCATAGCATGCCAAATGATCAAAACATTCCTAGATGACTTGTTCCGAGCATGGATCCATTGTTCCATAGAAAGTGGGAAAACATATTTTTCTTTTATGACATAAACCCATATACCTTTGCCAGAGATCAAACGCCAAATTCACTTAGCATCCAAATCCCTATCAAAATTGGTATAGTACTTTAATTCCCATCCACCTAGCTTAGTAGGGATAGTTAAGCTTTTCCAAGCAATCTAAGGGGTAGATTGCTTGTAGCATGTGCCCCTCCACAAGAAATTGAAATAGATTCTTTTGACACTTTACATGGTACCTTGAGGGATATAGGCTATAGAGGACCAGTATAAATGGATTGCATCCAATACAAATTTCATCATAATGAGTATTCCACCGCAAGAGATCCATTTATTACACCACAGGTTTAATGTTCCTTCTATCTTGCTGACTAGCCACGACCAATATTTCCTCGAGTAGTGATTAGGTTTGATGATAAAGCCTAGGTATTTAATACCATGGTTAATATCAATAATGTTGTCTTGTAATTCTTTTTAACATGGTGAATTACCTCTCAAGCATATCCTATGATCTTGTACATCTCTTCCTTTCAAGGGACCCATCTCCTTATAAATTTAGTTGCATAAATAAAATGGTCTATACTTGTCAAATTGGGTTGGATCACTCTTCTTTTGGATTGTGGCTATAAAGGTGAAACTTATGGATGAAAGGGATTTCCCTTTTTTCTTGGATCCTTGTATTATACTTCAAAAATACTCTCCTACTAGCTTTAAAAATCCCCTTAAGAATTTTGTCAGGAATTCATCAAGTATAGGGCTTGATCATTTTGTAATTGATTTAATGCATGCGATAGTTCCTCCAACATTACCATATGCATAAGGTCTACAATGGTGTCGTCCTCCACCCATTTGTGAAGGAATGTTCAAATCTACAATCAATACATCCCTTATATTCTCCTTCTCCAACTAGGTATACATTCCTTTAAAATATGACACCCCTACCTTGTTTATTGTGTCATAGAGACTAATTTCTTATTGTAAATGTGCCAAATAATGTTGTAAGAATTTATAGACACAACTTTCTTATGAATTAAAGAGGTATTGGTATCCTTGTCTGCAATGGGACAACAAGGATTTTCATTCTCCATTTTTCCTCATCCCATGCAAGTGATTTGTGTCTTTTATTTTGTAGTCCTTTCAATTCAACCACTCATTCTTGATAAGTAACAATGTATTTTACCAAATCATGTATGTCTATTATTCTTCCCTCTAATTTAGTTTTGTGGTGGAGTCATCAAATTTCTTCTTAGATCATTAGTTCTTCATACTCTTGATTTTGAGAAGGTTCCCATAAGAAAGAACCATCCCATAATCCCCCTCTCTAGTCGAGTAAGGTTCCCAATTATGTTGGATCAGATCCATAAATAAAGTGTACTTTATCCAAAATGGATTGAATTTAAAGGGATAAGGATAATTTCTATTTTCTTATCCAAATCCAAAATTCTTGTTAAATCCATTGTCTGCTACAACTGTTAATCTATACTAGTTTATTTGTGACAACAAAGATCCTTTTAATAAGATATAGTCTAGTGTTTTTCCAAGCTAGTTAGTCTTGCTCTTTTATTTGTATGAGGCAGTGAGAACTTGATGGGTTCAATGACCTTTAATACTATTTTCTAAAATATATTCTTATAATATACATAAAGGGATCATCATTGGAATCTATATCCCATTTCTCATTTCCCTTTAAAATTATATTTAATGGCCCCAATATAAAATGAAGTTATTATGACAATTCATTCCCTTTTAAGTCCTCCTAGAAGATATACCCATGGTACATGGGTCCATAAATATTCAATTATTCTAGACTCATATTGATATTGTTCGAAAATAAAGATACATACATGGGATTATTTGATATAATAGGTTTGATTAATTCGAACAAGGACTTCCAACCTACTACTAATCCTTTGAAGTGGTGAATTGCACTTGTGAAATTCAAAGCTCTAGTTTAGGAAGTATTTACTGAGCAAAAACTTACAATCATCCTTAATGACCATTGTTTCTTGCACAAAAAGTGTAGAAATTCAGGCCTGCAGTAGATTAATTTCACTCACAGCAATTAACAATTGATCATGCAAATTATCAACAATGGAGACTGAATATGGAGCTGTAACACAAAATTATATTAACTGAGTGTACAATAGCCAATTCTGTAATAACATAGGCTGCTGAATATATAGAATACATGAGCAAATCGAATGCATAAGGAAGCATCCAAATCTAGCATAAAGCAGGCTTACCCAAAATAGGCAAATCCCCCATAGGTGTAAAAAGCTGATCCCAAATCTATCAAGGACCCCACGAATTAGCAAGGGCGCATGGGCAAGCTAAATAGTGGTCAAATGGCAGCTCATACATGCTTTTGCATGGAGGAAAGAGTGGAGGATGAAAGGGGAATAA
>LPNX010182328.1:36413-178814 GCA_001517045.1 Pseudotsuga menziesii | reverse complement strand
GATGGAAAAGGAGGTCTCGGGAAATACTGAGACATAGGAGGCCATAGGCCTCATCTCTCCGATTGTGCCATTTGATCTTCTCTACAGTAGCATTGGGCTCTACTTTTGTAGCCATAGTCACCCTGTAGAGGCCTTTCGCTCTCAAAAACATCTCCATCTCTGCTTTCCATTCAAAATAGTTGAAGGGAGTGAGGATAGTTTTCTGTGAATCCATAGCTTTAGAAAATCTGTCCCGGCTGTCAGTAGAAGGCTCCCAGTCTTGATGTCGAACCTGCAAAACAATTTTTGGAGGAGAGTAACAACCTACAATGGCTCTGATACCATGTAGAAATTCAGGCCTGCAGTAGATTAATTTCACTCACAGCAATTAACAATTGATCATGCAAATTATCAACAATGGAGACTGAATATGGAGCTGTAACACAAAATTATATTAACTGAGTGTACAATATCCAACCCTGTAATAACATAGGCTGCTGAATATATAGAATACATGAGCAAATCGAATGCATAAGGAAGCATCCAAATCTAGCATAAAGCAGGCTTACCCAAAATAGGCAAATCCCCCATAGGTGTAAAAAGATGATCCCAAATCTATCAAGGACCCCACGAATTAGCAAGGGCACATGGGCAAGCTAAAGAGTGGTCAAATGGCAGCTCATACATGCTTTTGCATGGAGGAAAGAGTGGAGGATGAAAGGGGAATAAAAATAGGTTCACCTCACCTAGTCTAGCTTTCCTTATGTGCTTTAAAAACTGGAAAAGCAGTCAACAAAGCAGAAAAAGCAGAAGGGCACCTAGGAGGCTAGGAATAAAACAGATTTGATTCCCAGGACTTTCCAAAGCGCTCCATGAGTCAATAATGGCAAGTTTGACCTCTATGGATAGGCAATTGACAACTTGCACATGGTGGGACTCATGGACTAGGCAAAGAAGACAAAATAAATGAAATAATGTCTAAGTGGGTAAATACTATGGGTTGATTATTCTAACAAAAAGAAGATTGGGATTATGCACAAACAAATTTTCTCTTATGTTGCACATTTTGCATGAAGTTCCCATTGCATAAGGCATTGTGATTGGTAGAGAGTAAAACATATTGAAGTGTCCCTAATGGTTTCCTTTGCTCTATGAACAATACCAAACACAGTTAGCCACACCTGACAATTCGGTAACTCCATGTCTTCCTAAGTAATGACATTCACCATACTAGAATTTCAACCTAAAGTCTTCATCTCTTTCACTTGAGGTATGTATTCCTTCAGACCTCCCAATATTTGAATTAAATACCTCACTTTTAGATCTAGTATCACATCTATTGTAGATGGGGTGGTATGAAGGACTATCTATATATGGAGGGGGTGGCCATGGGTTTCACTATCCTTTTTTCCTAAGTCTGAAGCTATGTTCCTCTTGGAGTCTTTCTATTTGACATAAAAAACATGCGTATATTTTCCTTAATTCTTTGCAAAATTATATTAATAGGAGCATGTTTAGATACTTCCCTTTATCCACCCTTGATGGAAATCCTCCTAAAATATCTTCTAAATTTTCATTATTTTGAGGGCCCATTATCTAGGGTTTATTTTGGGCTAGTGTATCCTCTTTTTCTAGGGGTGAGATATATTTAAGTCCTATTTTATTAGAAAATGGGTAAATAATTGGTCTACTTGAAACATTCAGAGAGTCGTACGGATTCCTTGGATTCAATTTCAATTGGTATTTGTACTTCTTTTGATGTCCATCGCTAGCTTGTGTGATTAAGCATATTGCAAGTTTCCATATGCCTTGTAAATGCATCCGAAGGGAATGATGACATAATACAATAGTTTCTAGGGGGTCATAAAACTAACCTTTAAAGTGATTCCCTCGAGTATCTCATGATTCAAGCTTATCTCCTCTCATATTCTAGAAACTATGATCTTCTCCATGGAAAATATTTTTTCATTGATATATAGGAAAATTTCTAGTTTTTCCTCAATCATACTCAATATCACTAGAGTCCATAATTCTAGTGGGAGGTGAGTTAGTTTTATCCATAGGAAGTTTGAAATGTTTTCTCGAACATGATCAAACCATGGTTCCCAATTTCTAATGTATAGCTAGGGTGAATGGTTGAAATAGGGTCGCATATCCCTTATCCTATCTTGATCCTCCTCACTCTTAAATACAAATATGTTAAAACTGCATGATCCTATGTGTAGATATGGGGCATACTTATGGGTATTTCCCGACTTTGTTGCAACCCAACCTTTTAAAGATATTTTAGACATTTCCTTGCCACTAAATCTTTTAGTGGTGCCTTGCTATGTGTAGTTAAGTACCATGTCCTTTACCAATGCTTCTAGAACTTCTAAAATATTTTTTTCCTTGCATTGTTTAACGTAGTTTGCTTGATTTGTTTTCCTTTTAGTTGTCATGATTGTTCACTTGGTGTCCCTTATACAACATTAAATCTCATTGTATTTCCTCTTGGGAATAAGGTTCATTTTGCAAGAAGAATGGTTTTCTTTCTCTCCAATGATATGTGAAATTAGATCTTATGAAAGTAGTGCTCTAAAGTACCTCTAGAAATGGTGATGGTGACCACATTATCCCAGGTATTATTAAGTCCATTTGAGGGAATGAAGGACATGGACTAGTCTCTTGCAATTTGTTTTCTTCCTCCATTTTCCCACCTTACCTTCAAAACATTATACACACACACACCTCATTTCAAATTGCAATGTACTAGGTTAAGCTTGTAATTTACTTTCCTTCTTACCTGCAGATACTCAGTCTGCACGCAGAGAGACACTGGTCGAGCCTGCTAACTCGAGCATCATTACGGGAGACATGAATGAAAAAAATAAAAAAGAGGTGTTTGAATATGCTTTCAAGTTTTCATTGTTATAGTACTCTAACCCTACAGAAACCCATGCCACTGGAAAGCATATCTAAATGGCAATGAAGTTGGTCCCTCCTACATCCTACCTCCACCCTTTTTTTTTTTAAATCTACCAAAATAAACAATGTCATTTTTTGGACTTGATTTTTCCTTGAGAGTGGTATCTGTTTGGTTAGAGGTTAGATGGGTAATCCATGTTGGCTTCTCTTCCCATCCTCCATTACCAAGAATCCTTGACTCTAGAGCAAGGGTTTTTTCGGTAATTCTCGACTTTTAAGCGATATATATAATTGGTGGAATGGTAGTTAACATTGATTTTGTGGTCTCTCCATTGATATGAATGGATGAAGTTTTGTGTGTAATATTGAATTTGTTGTATCTTAGGTGCGTGCATCAAGGAAATGGAAAACTTGCACATTAAGGAAACTTTTGTGTGTAACATTGAATTTGTTGTCTCTTTGGTGCGCACATCAAGGAAATGGAAAAAATTTCACATTAAGGAAATGGAGCATGTGAAAAGTATCAATTCGCAATAATATCATGAGCATCACGATATGAGTAATAATAGAAGGAAGGGGACATATGGCGCACCTCCAAATCTGATCCGTGGCAACTTATCCAGTTATTCAAATAACCTTCGGATTAAGACTAAGAAGGACGGGTTGATGGGTGATTTCAATTGCTATTCACCTATGCAAGAACTCTGGATGAAGGCAGCATGACCTAAGCACACTTCAAATACAGTGAACGAGCATGTCGAGGAAAGATGGCAAGGAGGGGGATTTTTTTAAGAGACGAGATGGCCTGCATGAGTCATAGGGATGAAACTCTTGAAATTATATTTTCATACTTGTACATAGACAAGGCATAAACCTCTTCTAGTGGAGCTAGTAGATCAAGAGGGTGGAGTAGAGAAAGAAATTACTGTGGTTGGATTGGTGTGGTTCTTAGAATCTTAATGGACAAGGGGAAAAACTAAGAGTTAAATGGAAGGCAACATGAAATGAAGAGAAAAATGAAGGAGACGAAGAACCGAAAGCAACAATGAACCTCATTAAAATCCAAATAATCAGCTTTCCGGTTCATTGTTGACAAGTTAATTTGGAAGCTTCCATGGAGGAGCCCCAATACAGAAAAGCTATAATTTTGTAAACTTTTTGCAGTCAATTTTCTTGTTTTTTATAGCCTAAACTAGTGGGTACATCAAGTGAGGCCCTTATATATATCCATAGCCACCTGGAGATCTGACTCCAATACCTTTTGCTCACAACTCTCAACCACTTGAGCTAACCCATCGGGCTATATATATATAGATATGCACACACACACACGCACACACACACACCCTAATTTCATCCTCTAATATATTCACCTACACATTGTGTGAACCTTTGGGTGAGAATTCTTCATGTCAACCAACACCATTAGATCATCAATATAGTACAAAAGAATGATGCCAAATTTAGAGTTGTTAGAAAAATAGGAAAATATAACAAAATAATAATAACAATAGAACATGAGATTTATGTGGAATCTCTCTTGTGTATAGGTAAAAGCATGGGCCAATGTTAGATTCAATATTTTATTATTACTCAACAAAAAACTTATAATGATTTCTTTCTTATGATGCAATGTCAATGGTCACTTCCCTTTTAGACAATATATAAGAGGGTTTTAGAAGGAACCCAAAAACATTAGAAGGATCCATAAATTTTCATCTCAGTGGATCTACCTCTAAACCCCTAGTTGTGGGTCCATGCCCCTTGTAACCCCCTTGACGCATACGAATTGTGTGAAGGGATAGTTGTGTACCATTGTATAGAAAATTGTTAGAGATCTAGATATTGACTTTACCTCCTAATAGATACTATATCTATAATAAATATACCCTTATACAACCTCTTTATTGCTTCCTTTTTGTCCTCCCATCTTCACTTAAATAATGAATTGACAAACACAAAATAGTTACCCATTGTTTTGAAGTAAATAAAAAGTTATAAGACCTTTTAAGATTTAGACTTGGAAGATCAAAAAAATATTCCAAATGTTCATAACTTAAGAGTGAAAATCAATATTACAAAAAATGAGACCACCACCTAATGCCAAAACTAAGAGAATTTAAATAAAAAATTTGCAAGCTGCTAAAACTTATCATTCTCCTTAAAACTCCCTAAAATATGACACTTTATCTCAAGCCATCATATATTCAACCTCTATACAAGCATGTATAAAAAAAATAATACCACAACATAACCATCACATAATGTTATAATCATCATATAATCGAGGGATGATACAACCAAAAAAAATTAATTCTTATATCAAATTCCTTATCAAATCACCCTTTAAATAATTAAAAACCTACCTATCAAATCACCCTTTAAATGATTTTGCAAAAATTGCTCAAGACTCTTTTTGCAACTTGTACACTTTCATTATGCCCAAAATGACTATAACCAAAAGAAAATAATGCCAAAATTAATCTATTAATATTGAGGAGGAACACATATTTCATAAGAAAAATATTCATCATTATCGTGATCTCAGAATCGTTCAAGATTATCTTTTAAACTTTTGTTTAAGGTTATCATGAGTGGGCCTAATGGTTAAGAGCATGTGTTTCCTCTTCGGAGGTCACGGGTTCAAATCCAGAGGGGGGTAGTGTATGTACACCTCTGTAGACTTTAGAAGTTAAATCACTGCACAGAGGGGGGTCCCTTGTCCCACAAACAAGGGGGTATCATACACCAATTTGGTGTCTCGCTTGGCGGTGACCTTAAAAATATATTATTATTATTTTATTATAACCTTGGTTAGTCTAATATAATTAGTGAAGTCTTTTTTTTCATAGATTGAATTTTTTCGGTTGTAAAGGGCGGTCCTACACGTAGTGATCAATATCGTTTTTATTTGATGTCGAATAATTACGTTGTAGGTGTTTTCACAATGAAAGAAGCAGTATCAAAATATTCTTCGTCTCCCTGACCACTAGCATTCGACACGTGTCGCCTATTAATTGGCGACTTTAGGTACAACACGCTATGGTTAAATTTTCTGCTTCTTATATCCTGTGATCTGGCAGGGATCGAACAATGCGGCATGGAGTTGATCGGTTAAGTACACATGTTGAAAACTCTTAGCCTTTCTTTTACAGAGTAACTATTTAAGATTTTGGTAGGTACAACATGCCCATGGTTAAAATTTCTGGTTATTATATCCAATGATCCAGCAGGAACCGAAGAAGGTGGCATGGAGTTGATCGGTGAAATAGATGTTCTGAAAGGAAATCATTGTTGTGCTCACCAAATGTCCGTCTGTTATAGCTGTTACTGCGCATGATTGATTGATTTTCCTTACCTTGTTTTCATGCATGTTTTTTTTTAATGCACTTCAGTTGGGACTCTGATTCTACAATCTCGATTCTGGAACTTATGTCCCGTAGACCATAGGTGTTTATACGACCAATGTTGTGCATGAATGGATTGATGAACTCAATGGATTGGTTTTCAGTTGCGTATCCTTCTTCCCAGTTGGTGTTTACCGTGTTTTTTCGACGGGTGGATTGCGTGTTTTCACTACACTCCTCCACCACTAGTTCTGGAAATTATTCTTTTTTACAGGATTTCGTTGTCCTTCACTACAGTTCATTTATCCCGATTTAGAATAGCCCTTGCCAAGATTTTGCGAGTTTGGTTCAGCAATTTATTTGGGTTTAGAGTAAAATTTTCTCCAATGCTTTTCTGGCTTTAGCCGCTCAGTTTCAGGTCAATTCGCTCGTGGTATTGTTTCACAGGTGCTTCAGTTGATGAAATACACTTGGCCTAGGTCCCTTCATTCACATTAATGCTTCATCGATGCATTGTTTCTCCATTAATGCAAGACAATTTGTCATTTGATTCAGACATGGGGCTATATCTTTATTTTTCTCATCTTATGATGGCCTCAAAGATCTTTTTACAATACTTGATTTACCCCATTTGGTGCTGCACTGCCTTTTCTTTCCACATAAAAACACGCCTTTAGGTAACCACTGTTTCTTACTGCTTGATTTTGTTTTGCTTATATTGATTTTGCTGCGTTTCATTTAAACTTAGAGTTTCCATCAGAGGATTTCGCAGCTTGTTAAATTTGCAGGTATTCCTTAGTTCTTCTTAATTGTTTTGAATATTCATTCAGTCTGCTTATTAGATGGTAAAACACCATTGCTCCATTTTAATTGAGTGTGACTCTTTCTCTGTTGCTAAAAAATTGTGACATGTATTAGTTGTGTCAAATGATAAGTATTAATTTTTTGGCTCAAATGATAAGTATTAGTTTTTTTTGCTAAATGAAAATGTTTCTTATGAGATGGTGAAACATTGTTGTTGTGTTTTATTTGACTCTTACTCTTGCTCTGTTGAAAAAGGGCCTTGACTTGTATTGGTTATGTAACTTCATAATCGTGTAATACTCATGCTATGTCACATAAAATGACAGGTATTAGTTTTATGATGTAGTTGTTTTAGGGAAAAAACTCAGCCTAAAGATGCAAGGTCACTACAAAGATTTTCTGATATGTCTTTCGTTATTCTTCTCTAGTATTGGTCAGTGAAAAACTCTCGTTTAAAGCTCACATCGTCAAGTACCCTCTTGAACAGGCCAATATACAGAATGAAACCAAGTTTGAATAATTGAAAAATACATAGGTAAAAGAGGTTTCTTTTCTTGACATACAAATATGCATGCTAACATCAGTCTCCATGAATTGTACCAATTTTGAGGCCACAATCTGCGGCACATTTAGAGGCAGAGCGATCAAACATAATGCAGAGTGAGTTTAAAATAAGGATGGACTTGGCCTAGGAATAAGTTATAAGAAAATAGTACGAACACTCAAAATAAAGCCTCAAAATCGAAGTTTTCCGGTTTTCGATAAATGGGCGTCGCAATCCGAAAATAGGAACTTTGACATTTATTTATTTGAAAATACAAAAATTTCGAGATCTGAAATATCAAAAATAGGAAATCAGGACATGCACAGTTCTTTATTTGAACACTTAGCATTTCTGAATTCTGAAATGTCAAAAATCGGAAATCTGCATCCTAAATGTGGCAAATCAGAAACTGTGGAATCGAAAATCAGAACAATTGATGTTTGTTGTAATCTCACAGATCACATAGGGTTACCAATAATACACATTAAAAGCATACATACATAGCAGAAACAAGAGACAAGAACAAGTAGGTAGAATAACAGATTATATTATAATGAAAGGGTCCATACAATATAGAGAACTGAACCAAGTTCTTATTTGGCTCAACAGCCTAATATATATGAATTTCAAAACAATTAAAATTAACTACCTATCGGTTCGGTCAACCGACACAACCTTAAGTGTTCGACCTAATCTCTAATTAGTCGGTTGATTGACTTAGTCGGCTATCGTTCTAGTTGGCTTACCGACTTGGTCCTCCAACATCTCCCCCACAAACAAAACGTTTCTTCATCCCGAAGAAATAGGGAGGTACCAAAATTTATGTGCCTGTCGTAAGTAGTTATTTCTGTGTTTGACCTTCATGGGCTGTGAAGTCTGATGGTTGGTCTCTTTTGTACACATACTTCGACAATTGCTTCAGCTGTTACTGTCAGTTGATGTTGGAATTTCGTCCAACTTTGCAGTACTTTTTGAATGTCGATGGTTAATGTAGTCAGACTTGATAATATTGACATCTTTTCTTGAATGGAAAGTTCTGCTATTCTTTCCATGTCGGGACCCATAAACTGGTCCTTTTCCTTTGCAGTTTCAAAAAGTCGTTTCATCTGCGGGCAGATGATGTCTAATTTTTCTAAGCTTGGAATTGCTTGTTGCACCCACTGATGCGCTTATCGCTCTTGCTTCTGTAATTTGGCTGTTTCGAGCACTATTTGATTTTCAATTGTGCTTCTAAGTGCTTCTTCTATTCTTTTTCTCTTCTCGAGCGCTTGGATCTCTTGTCGGGTCTGCCATGTTTGCTGATAGACTTTCCCATAATAAGCAGGCCAATCTCTTAGTACTTCTTCCGTAATAACCGACTCCTCCATGTGATCTTGGAGTACTTTGTATGCTTTTGCAAAAGCTGTATGCTGCTGCATCAACAGTCGAGCTGTTTCTTCTTTCTATTCCTCTCTTGTGTCCTGCATCTGTGCCTGTAGCATCGACACCACGCTCTCAAACAACTGATAAGCTCTTTCTAAGGGCTTGTCGGTGTCGTCCTCTGTCGATCTAGGTATCACAGATTGTGCGAGGTTTCTGCATTTGTTAAGGAACTCAACTTGTTCTTTTTCATTGTTGTTGAGCTCCTTACATTTGTTCTGGCTCCTTGTTTTTGCTTCTATTGCCAGTGTTTCTAGGAGTTGCCATAATTCTCCATCCTTTAGCTTGGTTGCATCGACTGCAATGGTTGACCCAAGTTGACTGATGTGGACCATTGTCGACTGTGCTTGATGGTCCTTCTTCTTTTTCTCTTTCTTTTTCTTGTGTTTTTGCTGCTCTACTTGTTTTGGTACCTGTGTACCTGCAATGGTCAGAATTGGATTGTCTGGTTGCTGGCTAGCAGTGGTTGATGGTATTTCTAGTTGGGTCGGTTGGATGACTACTGCAGTTGGTTGTGCATCTGGTTGGTTGGATACAGATGGTCCAGATGTGGATGCAGTTGGTGCTAATGGTTGCGGCTGAGGTGGTTCTGGTACAGCTGGTTTGGATATATGTTTTGGGCTGGGGGGAGGTGGTGATGGCATTGGTGAATGGTCAGGTGTGATTGGGTTGGCGAAGGTATGGTCGAGTGACGGGTCATGGATCTGTGGTGGTGAATCTTCTTGAAGGTCGAAGAATAGTTGGTCGATTTCTTGATTTATTTCCTCCATGTTTTCTCCTTCCTCATCTTTGGTCGGTTCAGAGGCTGGTGGGTGGGGTTTGGGGATGGTCGGGATGATAGATGTGGTCCAACTTGCGATAACGACAGCTTCTTTGTCGGGGTTTCTTTCAAACGTCAAGCTTATGATTGCCAAAGTCCTCGGCATCTGGGGTAGTTGGCCAGGTTGGGGAGTTGGTAGTTTGGATCTGCTAACTTAGAACAAAGGGGCTTTGGTGGATAGCTTTTGTACCGAGGTAAGTAGCTCTGGTAGTTTTTCAATGTATGCCTAGAGGTCTCTATCGTGGTCGAACGTTTCCTTCAAGGTCTCTGACATAGCATTCTTGCATATGTCAAGTGGGCTTATGGAAGGAGGTTATGGAATTAGCTCTTACATTATTTTGGCCAGGGAAGGGGGTGGAGGTGTAGACACGAGATCCATAACATTTTTAGCCATTGAAGTGTTTGTTCTTTTCGCCTTCTTTAGCCGACCTTGTTGTGCCCCTGCTTCGACAAATCTTTGGAACTAGGCCTCCACTGGAACTTTTTTTGCTGCGGCATCTTCTATAATTTCGCATGTCATGGCTGCCAGTTCTTCCTCATCTTCTGAGGACTCTAGAATGATAAGCTTGCACTTACCTTTCCCCTGCTCTTGTTCTTGAGTTTTCTTTCTTTTTCTTGAGGTTGCTATCTCCTTCAACAATTTGCGTATATTTTCCTTGGTGATAGCGTACTCTAGATATTCAGTATCTATCTCGCCCCTTGGGTCTTGAGTTGAGACGATGCTTTCTTCAGCCGGATTGGTTACCTGCTGTTCTATTTGTGTCTCTTCCCTTTGTTCTGTCGGAGGTTTGATTATGATTTGTAGTCGACCGGTGCCTTTGACTAGTGTCTCCTCTGACACAAATGTGCTGATTTATAAGTTGAGCTCATAATCTTCCTCCTTCTCCTGGTTTGTCAGCGGCTCTTCTATCGAGAGGTCCATTTCTTTTTCTCTTGCTAGTATCGATAGTTTTGTACCCTCCTGTCGAGCTAGCTCTCAAAAAATATCTTCGACTGTCGGTTAGTAGTCGAGAGTCCTTGCTTTTTCCTTGGTGCCCTGCATGTACCACATTGTAGTATGGTCAAGTTCTAACTTGATGTGGGAATTTTTGGGCAGACTTCGTTGGATGTTCTAGGGCGCCCTCCATCTGGTCATGCTGAATTTTAGCTGATGGAACCAGTTTTCTAACAACACTTTTCCTTTTGCAAGTTGCTTCATTGTTCCATTTTGGGAGAATGGTTTGAATCTCCACATATGGAATTTTGTCAGTTCTTGAAATTGTTTATCCTCGATAGGGCACAATGAGTACATGACTATCCATAACATAAGGGATGGGAACCTTATGATTCTTCCCAACTTTTGGAATTTTTCACAGATGCCTTTGAGCATGTCGGTGACATAATCATCCCATCTATATATCTTTCCTGTGTCAGCAATGGTATCCACTACCTCCAACATATCCAGTTTGAGGTTGCTTCCTCAACTTGTCGATGTAAGTGCAGTGGCTGTGATTTTGGCCATTATTTGCAGCGTTTGAGCTTGTATTTGGATAATCATTAGCCCTTTGGAATTTTTTCCTGATGCTGATCCTGTTAGATCCTCGACCAGTCCTTCTTTTATACCGACTGGTACTGGTTCACCTTGGTCTGATAGACCTGTCAATTTGTAGATTACTTCGCCAGAGATGTCGACCAACTTGTCGAAGTCAAATATGTCATTGTGTTATCAGCTTATGATAAATTTCACTGCCGTTTCTTTTGTGCCTCCAAAACTGGCCATGAGCAGCGCATTGATGTAGTTTACAATGGTACTATGGTTGATTTTCTTTGCAGCTGCGGTAGGATTTTTGTCGACATAAGCCCATTCTTTTATCTCAGCCCATAATTTTGTCCATGAGCTCTCCCAAACCTTAGTGTTCTTGATGTTCTTTAATCTCCTTACTAATGGTGTCTCCGTAGTCTGTAGTTCTTTGGCTTTGGCTGTAGCTCTGGTTTGTTTTGGTGCCATCTTGTCGTTTTGCTGGTCGATTTTACTTCAATATTCTTGGCTTTGAGTCGTGTGGTTGCTCAGTTTCTCTCTTTGTTTGAAATGCGGTAAATGATCCTTTGGCAATTCAGTATTTATAGTTGATGCGTTTGACATTTTTATCGATGGGTGTATTAATGGCGGACGTGATGGTCTAGCATGAACACTTGAGTTTGCATTAATGGTGATTTGGTTTTAGCGCTCGTATTCATGAATGCGCGATGGGACTGTCGAGGTCATTGGTCGATGTCGATCATGAAAATGGTCGATGGTGTTATGTCGATGGGCGTGATGTCGGTTGTCATAGCGGTGATTTCCTGTCATACTTCTTTATGTATTTTGATCCTATTTTTTCTTTTTGGATTTTCAGTTTTTCAGATTTTTATGGTCGTTATATCCTTTTTTTCTGTACTATTTTAGTCGGGTACTGTTAACAAGTTTTCGAAATACTATGCCTTGTAACGTCCTTAGTCGGACTGATCCATTGACATGTATCTCTTCGACAACATAGGGTCCCATCCATTATGTATGTAGCTTTTTGGGTTTTCCTTTTACCAGACTATTGTATAGTAAGGCAAGGTCTCCTACCAACAAGTTTTTGTTTTTGATGTTTCGATCGTGCCATGCCTTTTGTTGTTGTTTCTGGATTTCCTGATGTTGTATTGCAATTAGTCGATGTTCTTCTAGTTTGCTTAGTTGCAACAGTCAGTCCTTTCTTCCTTGTTCGACATCGACATGTAAAATATCTGCTATAATAGGTGTCTGTTGTTCTGTATGCCCATAGTACTGTAGGTATCCTTTCATTCTAGTCGTCTTTGTGGGTGTTGCATATTTTTGTTAATCCTTTTGTTAATGTTTTATTGAATGCTTTAATTGCTCCATTCGACTAAGGATGGTAAGTTGTACTCCGACGTTAATCGATTTGGAACTGCTCTGTTAATGTTTTAATAGTTTTATTAATAAAGTGTGTTCCCTGGTCACTGATTAGGGTTAGTGGACATCCAAATCTGGTAATGACATTCTCATAGATAAATTTAGCAGCTATTTCACTGGAACATGTGTCGACTGGTTCTGCTTCTGCCCATTTGGTTACGTACTCCACTACAGTTATTATGTACATTGCACCCGTTCTTTTTGCTGGTACAGGAAATGGTCCTATGAAGTCGATAGCCCAAATTTCAAATGTCAAACTTGGGTTTACTGATATCAAGGGAATTTATGTACTAGGCAGGGGTCAACCTAGTCATTGACATCTATCACATTGGATTACATAATTTTTGCAGTCTTTGTAAAGTGTCAGCCACCACAACCCTGATTGTTGGATTTTCTTTACACTTGTGTCTGCTTGGAAATGTCCCCCGTCAGGTCTGTAATGTGCTTCATGCATAATATTATTTCTTTCATGTTCCAGCACACACCTTCTGAGGATGTCGTCTAAACCCATTTTATAGAGGAATTCATTTATGAGGCTATAAGGTGCAGCTTTCATGGCTAAGATTTGTTTCTTCTTCATATTCATGCCTTCTGGTGCTTGCCCATTTTTTAAGAACTGTGCTATTTCCTCCAATTCTGCTGGGACTGCTTCTATTTGAAATAGATGTGCATCTGGTAAGTCATTCGACTCCTGTCGGTTCCTCTCCTGTGTCGATTTTGGATAAATGGTCGGGACCAACATTTAACTTACCTGGTCTGACGATGACTTGAATTTGAATTCTTGGAATAGAAGTAGCCATCGAAAAATTCTTCCATGGTGTAGAGGCTTATTTATGAGGTATTTTAGTGCTTGGTGGTCAGTGTCAAAGATAAATGGATTAGCTAGTAGGTAGTGTCGATATTTTTGTAGTGTGAAGACCATTCCTAATGCTTCTCTTTCTATTGTCGAATAGTTTCTTTCAACTTTATTTAGTTTTCTACTGATGTAAACTATAGGGTAGTCCATTCCATCATCTCTTGGCTGAGTTAGGATTGCTTCTATTGCTAGGCCTGATGCGCCGATGTGTACATGGAATTTGGTCGACCAGTTTGGAAACCTTAGGATGGGTGCTTCGACTAGCTTTCTTTTTAGTTTTTCAAATGATATGTTGCACTCATCTGTCCATTCAAAATCCTGATCCTCTATTAGTAGTTCTTCCAGTGGGTATGTCATATTTGAATAGTGTCTTATGAATTTTCTATAACATCCTGTATGACCAAGTAGTACCCTGACTTGTTTTGGATTCATCAGTGGTTTTAAGTCGAGGATGATTTTTATTTTTGTGAAGTCGACTTTAATACCTTCTTTACAGACAATGTGTCCTAACAATATCCCTATGGGGGTCAGAAATATACACTTGTTGATGTTCAAAGATAGCTGGATTTGTCGACATTGTTCCAACATAAGCCTTAGACATTTACTATGGTCTTTCAGTGTGGAGTATATTGTCCAATTGTCAAAATATACTGCCATTGTTTTGTAAATGTACTACTGAAATGTTTTAACCACAATCCTTGAAAAGACTGCAGGTGCATTTTTAAGTCCAAAAGGCATAACCCTGTAAGCAAATGAGCCAAATTCACATACGAATATTGTCTTTTTCTGATCTTATTTGGATATTGGTACTTGATTATAACCTGAGAATCCATATGTAAATGAGTAGCATTCATGTCCTGCGACCTTATTTAAGATTTAATCTGCATAAGGAGTTGGAAATGGGTATGTTAATGTAACTTTATTGAGTTCTATGAAGCTGACATAGATCCTTAGCTTGGTTGGATCATGTTTCTTTGGTTGAACCACCATTGGACTTGCCCATTTTGATTGGTCAATAGGGTATATAATTCCTGCTGCAAGCATGTTATCAATCTCTTTCTTGACTATCTCTTTGTATTTATGAGCTAGTTTATATGGTCTTTTATTTACAGGCTGAACATTAGGTTTAATGTCGATCTTCATTTCACCCATTTCATGTACTAGACCTTTGAGATCCTTATAGTCTCTAGCAAATACATCCTAAAATTCTTTGAGTACTTTTACTATCTCTGTTGTCTGTGCTTTAGTCCAGTAGTCTCCAATTTTTGCTATTTTTGGTCGATCATCATTTGATATGTCGACTTCTTTGATTTTCACTTTAGCATCTAACCATTCAAGGGCTTTTATCTCATTGATTAGTCGACTACCTTCTTTAAACTGTGAAAACGTAGTAGGAAAGTTTGATGCAGTCATTCGGTTGATGTCTTCCTTGTCGATTGTCTCAACTTTGAGTACTGTGTGAATTGGTTTTGTTATTTCGACATGGTTTGATTTCCATATAAAGATTTTCCCTTTTGAATTTTCATTTTCCATTTGTAGTCTTGTTGACTGTGGAATTGTCCCGGTTTGTATATTATTGCATTTTGTTGTCGGTCGGTCATGTTTTAGGGTTTTGTTTTCTGTCGGTTGTACAAATGCTTTGATCTGTTTTTTTGTTTCAACCAAATTCTCATTTTGGGGTACAAAGTTGAAATCTTTGATAAAATTCTCTTTGAGTTCATGCCATAGGAATTTTTCACCTCGAACTTCTTCCATTTTGTACCATTTGTTTGGTAAGTTGGAGACTGTTGATGGGAATAGGTGTGGCCATGTTCGCTCATCTTTATATCCAAGTCTTCTCCATTCTTTTTCACATGTTTTTATGTGGTTTTCTGGATCTTGTCCTTGGGTAAATATAGGTATCTGAGCCTGGTTGGTTAACTTATTTCCTCCAAATATTTCTACAAAATAAGTCGAAGTTGTTGTCTGTGTCTGCAGTCTTGACTGATGGGTATCCCACCATTTAGTAGCTTGTCCTGTGAAAGTCTCCACTAAGCTTTGTAGTCGTCCATGTTCACCAATGTTCCTAGATACTTGCTCTACATGCATAACTAGTGATTCTCTTTCTTTATATCTTGGGATTTTTGTGATATTTATATTTGTTGGTTTCAAGGTAAGATATTCCCTAGTTTCTTCTCAAATATTTTTTGGATGATGGACACCACAAAGCATTGTCTGACTGATTTCTTCTATAGTTTTTGAATGGTCCAGCATCCTCTTGATTTTGTTTCATAGTTTTCAACCTCCCAATCATATAGTTCTGCATCTGAATTGTATCCTACTGAGTCTTGGTTGCCTAAGTAAAGTTCACCATATATATTAGGTTATGTGTAATCTTCATTATTCTGTATCTGATATAGTTGTTGAATGTCAACTTCTTCATCAATTGGTTCTGTCCAAGGTTCTCCTTGGGATGGATGAATAGGTACAATGACTTTTTGTCCATTTTCTTTTAATTTTATTCTTTCTTTTTCTATGGATATCGAGGCTTTCATTTTTCTCTCCCAAGGTCGACCTACTAATGCTGGGAAGGAGATGGATCCTTCCTTAGGGTCAATAATTTCAAAGTTGACGTTGGTCAATATTCTTTTTATCGTTGTGTCGACATTTTTCTAGACTCCAATAGGTTCAATTAAGCCTTGGTTGGCTAGTTTCAGGTATATGCCTGATTCATATAATTGAGGTCTGCCTAACTGTTCCCATGTGTCTCGAGTCATAATATTTACCCGTGATCCAAAATCGAGCACGACTTGTCGGACATGGTATCCTTCAATTTCCAGGTTGACAAGTGGGTCAGCATCACTTTTATCTTTTTGATTTAGACTGCAGATACTCTTTGTTTGTTTTCTAGTGTTGTTGTTGTGTTTTATTTTAGAGTAAGACAATGAATTGAGATATTGTTTTATCTTTTTGTACTAAGTGTATTAACTCGTTTACTGTGTTATGTCGGTTGTCATCAACTTCTTCTTGTTGGGCAAATTCTTGAAATACATTTGTTGCATCTTTATATATTTGTTTTTCTTTAACTGGGTCGAGATAAACATTCTTTTCTTTTATTTTGCTTATTCATGGGTTATGATTCCCAATTTTTGTCCCTTGTTGGGTTACTATATCCGAATTCTTTGTTTTAATTATATCATGTTTTTGCACACACAACAAGACATTAACATTTTTCTTCTTATTTATTTTTTCAAGCATAGTAGGGCAATCCTCTAATGAGTGATCCCCTACTCCACAACTAGTACAAAATTTTAGGTCAGTCCTGTCCTTGTATGGACAGTCTGCATATCGACGTCCTTCATTGTAACATGTGAAACATTGAATGGGTCGACGCGGTCGGTTGTCTCGATTCCCGGAGAATCGACCTTGACTTCCATATCCTCCACATCGGTTGTCGAAGTAGAATTTGTATCGGCAACCTTTGTATCTTTGATTATTTTGGTCATTTTGTGCATTGTTTTGTTGTTCATTGTTCCATGTGACGGCATTAGTCTGGTAGACTGCGTGATATTTCTGTCGATTTTTCAGGTTTAGATGGAAGCCAGTCGTGGTGTGATTATTTGTTTCGTAGATAGCACACCAAGATGCTTTGTCGTTTTTCATGTTAAATGGGTAATCTTTGGTTGTGTGATTGCCATGGTCCTAACAAATGTCGTAAAAACACTTTGTTTGCACAAATCGAACATCATGTCGGTTGATATCCTGTCGACAGTTGTCTTTTGAATGTCTAGCCGTTAAACATTTCGCGCACCATATATCCTGACTCTTAAGGTTTAGCTCTTTTAAAAATTTCTGCACGATCTCAAGATGTTCCTCCAGTTGATGATCCGTGGGGTATACTAGAATATATTCATCCATTTCTACTTGTAGAGATTTAGTAAGCGCATCTTCATAAGTTTTGAATGTCTCCAGACTTATGTGAAGATGAATTTTCCGTGTCAGACCTGCAAGAAACCACTGGATTAATATTTGCTCATCAATGACATAATCCAATGGCTGAGAAGGTCTTTCCAGTGTTTTTCGTAGTCGCAAACAGTTTCTCTTGACTTCTGTGATGTTGTAATCAATTTCTTAGCTTTCAGATGTTTTGCATCTGGAGTTTTAAAGAAAGATAAAAATTGCACTTTGACTTCTTCTTTAGTTGCTTCGGGGGTTCTTTCAAAAAAGGTCATATACCATGTTAATGCCCTTTTCCTTAAGGCATCAACAAACTGCTCCATCTGTCTATCTTCATTTGTAACTTGGTTTGCCTCCCATGTCGATTTTTAGACGAACCAATGTCATCTGGGATCCTCGTCGCCCTCATATAGAGGGATGTGTGCTAACCCGTGACCCATGTCTGAATCACTATCACTGTCTTCTTCAGGAGGTGGCGGTGGTGGGGGTGGTGGTGGGGGTAGTGGGATGTTTTTATTCCTTTGTGCAGAACTATTGTCAACAAAACTCTCGTTTTTGTTGGTCATCTTATTTTTCCTTTCTTCTTCGACAAGCAGTCGGTCGGGGTCGACTTCTCCCGTCGATGTCCAACTGTAATTATTTGTCTACAGCTCCAAATTTTCTGTATCTTCCAAAGCTATATTTGGAAGGGGGGGGTGCTCCTTCATGTGTTGAGTAAAGTAAGTGGATACTTCTGTTAAAGGGTATCACTTGAAGTGTGACCCAATTTCCTTCTTCTGGTTGACGAATAAGTAGATGATTATCATCATTTCTCTCATCGTCTAGTCGGCTCCAAATACCAAAGTCACTAGCTCTTAGTCTAAGGTCCTCTTTGACAATGGTTTGTATCCTGGTACTTGGATTCATTGTAGATAGAGGTCTTACCTCATGGGGAACTTCTAATTGGATAAATTATCACTGCTCTATCCACAAATCTTCTTCCATATGGGAGGCTTCTTCTTCCATGCCTTCTTCTTGTCGGTCATGACCCAACTCTGGCAGATTTCTCTCTTGGTTTGTCGCCCTAGTACTCATTCATCTTTGCAGTGCTATAGCTCTTTCTCTTCCTTCTTCCCTTCTTTGCAGCATCTTCTCCCTCTCTATTTTCTATAAGTCCATCGTACCTTTGTGTAACATTGTCCTTTTGATTTCCTTTTTAGGTTGACTTCTCATTGCTGGTGAATGGTATCTCCTTAGTCGACTAGAATCCTGTCCACTTTACCCCGACATTCGACTAGCTACCCCCCTATTTCCTACCCGACGCTTTAGAAATCCTTGATAGTTCTGTTCACTTGCTTAGGAAGTATTCCCACTCCCTTTCGGCAATGAATTTATCCCACTTCTTTTGTTTCTCCGCCCAGTTAGTATTTTGTGGCAGTTCGCGTAGTAATGGATGAGGTTCAACAATATGACCCACTCCTTTCTCTATCAGGAACTTGAACAACAAGGTTGGTAAGGAACACAAGAATTGCTCGGTGAGGTCTGTGTAGAATTTCTTTTGGATAGTTTCCACCGAAGTTCTTTCTTTTATAGTTTGTTCCTCGTAGAATTCGTCGATGATCTTTTCAAACCACTCCGATAGGTTTGTTCTGCCTCCTCGAATTAGTTTTTCTAACAGTTGTTGATCTTTAGTCGCTTCTAGCTTTTTCATCTAGGAGTTTCTTCAAAAGCTGGGGCACTGATTCTACAAAATTCTCATGAGTTTCCGTAAAGAACCTTTCCTTTGCTTGAGCAGTCGTTAATCTATTTTTTTTTGTGTAGTTTTGTGAGTAGTTTTCTATTTTACGCTCCCACCAGTCCTTAATCTCCTATTTTGATATCATCTGCTTGTATACATCTCATACATGTACTGCCAACAACGAAACCAATGTTGTAATCTCACAGATCACACAGGGTTACCAATAATACACATTAAAAGCACACATACATAGCAGAAACAAGAGACAAGAACAAGTAGGAAAAATAACAAATTATATTATAATGAAAGGGTCCATACAATATAGAGAACTGAACCAAGTTCTCATCTGGCTCAGCAGCCTAATATATATGAATTACAAAACAGTTACAAATAACTACCTATCGGTTCAGTCAACTGACACGACCTTATGTGGCTGACCTAATCTCTAATTAGTCAGCTGATTGACTTAGTCAGCTAATCAACTAAGTTGGCTATCATTCTATTCGGCTTACCGACTTGCCCCTCCAACAGTGTTCCTTATTGCAAAACATAGGACATGGATTTTGGATTCAAAAATGTTGGATTCTCGATTCTTAATTTATTTCTTGACGACTTGCGGTTTCCTCAAGAAATTTCGAAACATTTATATTTCAAATAGATACAAACCAGAGTAATGAAATATGTTAATGAATAGAAACCTTCAGTTGGGTCCCTGATTCTACAATCTCGATTCTGGAACTTATGTCCCGTAGACCATAGGTGTTTATATGAACGATGTTGTGAGTGAATGGATTGATGGACTCAATGGATTGGTTTTTCAGTTGCGGATCCTTCTTCCTAGTTGGTGTTTATCATGTTTTTTCGACAAGTGGCTTGCGTGTTTCACTACACTCCTCCACCACCGATTCTGGAAAATTTTCTTTTTTACAGGATTTCATTGTCCTTCACTACAATTCATTTCTCCCAATTTGGAATATCCCTTGCCAAGATTTTGCAAGTTTCGGTTCAGCAGTTTATTTGGGTTTAGCCTAACATTTTATACAGCGCTTTTATGCCTTTAGGTTCTCAGTTTTAGGTCAATTTGCTCATGGTATTGTTTCACGGGTGCTTTAGTCGATGCAATACACTTTGCCTAGGTCCCTTCATTCACATTAATGCTTCATCAATGCATTGTTGCTCCATTAATGCAAGACAATTTGTCATTTTATTTAGACATGGGGCTATATCTTTATTTTTTATCATCTTATCACGGTCTCGAAGATCTTTTTAAAATACTTTATTTACCACATTTGGTATTGCAACGCCTTTGATTTGCACATAAAAACACGCCTTCAGGTAACCACTATTTCTTACTACTTGATTTTGTTTTTCTTATATTAATTTTGTTGTGTTTCATTTACACTTGGAGTTTCCATCAGAGGATTTTGCAACTTGTTAAATTTGCAAGTATTCCTTAGTTCTTCTTAATTGTTTTGAATATTCATGCAGTCTGCTTATTAGATGGTGAAACACCATTTTTCTATTTTAATTGAGTGTGACTCTTTCTCTATTGCTAAAAATTTGTGACATGTATTAGTTGTGTCAGTGAATCAAATGATAGGTGTTAGTTTTTTGATAAATGAAAATGTTGCTTATGAGATGGTGAAACATTGTTGTTGTGTTTTAATTGACTCTTACTCCTACTCTGTTGCAAAAGGGCTCTAACTTGTATTGGTTATGTAACTTCATAATCATGTAATACTCATGCTATGTAACATAAAATGGCATGTATTAGTTTTATGATGTATTTGTTTTAGGTAAAAAACTCAGCCTAAAGATGCAAGGTCACTACAAAGCTTTTCTGATATGTAATTTTTGTTATTCTTCTCCAGTATTGGTTAGTGAAAAACTCTTGTTTAAACCTCGCATTGTCAAGTACCCTCTTAACCAGGATGACATACATAATGAAACCAAGTTTGAATAATTAAAAAATACATAGGTAAAAGAGGTTTTGTTTCTTAACATACAAATATGCATGCTAACATCAGTCTCCACGAATTGTACTAATTTTGAGGCCAAAATCCACGGCACATTTAGAGGAAGAGCGATCAAACATAACACAGAGTGAGTTTAAAATAAGGATGGACTTGGCCGAGGAATAAGTTATAAGAAAATAATATGAACAATCAAAATAAAGCCTCACAAATGAAGTTTTCTAGTTTTTGATAAACAAGCATCGCAATTTGGAAATAGGAACTTCGAGATTGCAGAATCAGGGACCCAACTGAAGTGCATTAAAACAAATTGATCATCATACATGCATGAAAAAAAGGTAAGGACACAAACCAGATTAATGAAATATGTTAATGAATAACAACCTTCAGTTGGGTCCCTGATTCTGCAATCTCGATTCTGGAACTTATGTCCCATAGACCACAAGTGTTTATATGACCAGTGTTGTGCGTGAATGGATTGATGGACTCAATGGATTGATTTTCAATTGTGAATCCTTCTTCCCAATTGGTGTTTACTGTATTTTTTCGATATGTAGCTTGTGTGTTTTCACTACACTCCTCCACCACTGGTTCCAGAATTTTTTCTTTTTTAGAGGCTTTCATTGTCCTTCACTATAGTTCATTTCTCCTAATTTGTAATAGTCCTTGCCAATATTTTGTGAGTTTCGGTTCATTAGTTTATTTGGGTTTAGCCTAAAATTTTATCCAACACTTTTCTTCCTTTAGGCGCTCATTTTTGGGTTAATTCGCTCGTGGTATTGTTTCATAGGTGCTTCAGTCTATGAAATACACTTTGCCTAGTTCCCTTCATTCACATTAATGCTTCATCAATGCATTGTTCCTCCATTAATGCAAGACAATTTTTCATTTGATTCAGACATGGAGCTATATCTTTATTTTTTCTCATCTTATGATGCTCTCGAAGATCTTTTTACAATACTTGATTGTGACTGCATTTGGTGCTGCACTGCCTTTGCTTTGCACACAAAAACACGCCTTCGGGTAACCACTATTGTAAAAGGGATCTGACTTGTATTGGTTATGTAACTTCGTAATCATGTAATACTCATGCTATGTCACATAAAATGACATGTATTATTTTTATGATGTAGTTGTTTTAGGTAAAAAACTCAGCCTAAAGTTGCAAGGTCACTACAAATCTTTTTTGATATGTCTTTCGTTATTCTTCTCCAGTACTGGTCAGTGAAAAACTCTTGTTTAAAGCTCGCATTGTCAAGTACCCTCTTTACTAGGCTGATATACATAATTAAAGCAAGTTTGAATAATTGAAAAATACATAGGTAAAAGAGGTTTCTTTTCTTAACATACAAATATGCATGCTAACATCAGTCTCCATGAATTGTAACAATTTTGAGGCCACAATATGTGGCACATTTAGAGGCAGAGTGATCAAACATAATATAGAGTGATTTTAAAATAAGGATGGGCTTGGATGAGGAATAAGTTATAAGAAAGTAAAATGAACACTCAAAATAAAGCCTCAAAATCGAAGTTTTTCGGTTTCCGATAAACGGGCGTTGCAATCCGAAAATAGGAACTTCGACATTTCTTTATTTGAAAATACAAAAATTTCAAGATTCAAGATGTCAGAAATAGGAAATCAGGACATGCGTAGTTCTTTATTTGAACACTTAGCATTTCTGAATTCTAAAATGTTGGAAATCGAAACTCCGCATCCTAAATGTTTAAATCAGAAATTGGGGAATCGAAAATCGAAACAATTGGTGTTCCTTATTTCAAAACATAGGACATAGATTTTCGGATTCATAAATGTCGGATTCTTGATTCTTAATTTATTTCTTGACGACTTGCGGTTCCCTCAAGCAGTTTTGAAACATTTATATTTCAAATAGATACAAACCAGAGTAACAAAATATGTTAATGAATAACAAAAACCAAAGGAATGAAATGTGTAATTTGGATAGTTGAAAAATACATAGGTAAAAGGGGTTTCTTTCTTAACATACAAATATGTAGGCTAACATCAGTCTCCACAAATTGTAACAATTTAGAGGCCAAAATCTGCACCAAATTTTGAGGCAGAGTGTTTAAACATAATAAAGATCGAGTTTAAAATAAGGATGGACTTGGAGGAGAAATAAGTTATGTGAAAATAATCGAACAGTTAAAATAAAACCCCAAAATCGAGGTTTTCCGGTTTTGAATACCCTGATGTCGAAAGTCAAAAATAATATCTTCGACATTTCTTTATTTGAAAATAGAAAACTTTCGATATGGAAATGTCGCAAATCAGATCTTGCGGAATCAAAAATCGGTACATATCGTGTTCCTTAATGGAAAACATATGACATAGGATTCTTGGAATCCCAAATATCAGAAATTAGAACTCAGAACATGCGTAGTTTCTGATTTGAACACATACAATATTTAGAATCCAAATTGTCGGAAATAAAAAATGCGCAAATCGGAAATTGGAAATTGGTGTTCCTTATACCAAAACATAGTATTTTACGAAATCTGACATGTAAAAAATAAGACTAGTGAAATATATTTATGAGAATATATTTATAGTGATATATGTTAATGAATAACAACAACCGTAGTAATGAAATATGTTAATACGAATTATTTTGTTTTTTATATATCCATTTTAGTCTGGTCACATGATTATGTTACATTACAAAAAAAAATTTCATGCCCTATTTCGTTCCATAGGAAAAAATAACCATCACGATATGGAGACTATGGTAACTAAATATTTTATTTCACTATTGCTACATGGTGCTGTCAACCTTTGCCCGTTGGTATAGGTCTCTTCATTAAAACAAGTGAACTCATTCAACTCATCATCTATTCGGTTTTGAATCTCTATCTCAGACGACTTTCACAAGCATGAGCAACTGCTTCCAGTTATATACAGTGATCTTGTAGAAAATGGACAACTAAAAGAAGGAGCTACAATCAAAAGTACCCAATGTACGTGCAACATTGTACATAATGTAACGTACGTTTAATTTCCAATTTGTTTTTTTCTCACTTAATTAGTTTCACACTGTTCATTCATCCAATGTTTTTCTCTCCCATTGAACTCTAACATACTTCATCTCATAGGACTATCGTATTACTTTCAGTCAAGGTTGTCATAGTGGATGCAACAATTATTGGAGGTCCTGTACCTTACCACTTACCTGTACCTTCTCCCTTGGAGAGTAGTTCCTCTGTTTTAGTCAACACTAGCTCAATAAATGGGAACCTTGGCTTCGCTAGATCGACTATCCCATTCACATCACTCTCCTCTTCTAACAAAGTTTTAAACATTCAAAGTTGAGTTACTCCCAAGACAAACATACATGAATATGGAAACCAACGAGGGTTTGGAAAAGTATTTGGATTTGAACTTGTTAATGCTTTGCATAATGAAATACATATATCTGCATTCAATGAATTGGCACTCTCTTTGTATGACCAATACAAATAGGAATAGTGTACATGGTATCAAATGGCACAATCAAAGCATCCAATCCAATTTTCAACCATTTGAAAAGCCATAATGAGATTTTTCTAGGTTCCTCCTCAACCATCCAACCATACTTAGATGAATACCCCTTAATACCTTTATATTTCTTTAACTTTAAAACTATTAAGGAGATTCAAACTATGCTAGTAAATTCCATGGTTGAGCTTGTTGGACTTGTCATTTCAGTTTCACCTACATCCATGATATGAAAATGCACTACTACATATCACTCAAAATTCCCACTAAACTTTGCCACAAAACAGGTAAAACCTCTGCTTTCATGGAAAATCACTTTTAAATTTTTGAAAAAAATTGAATTTTAGCCCGACGTTTGTCGCTATTGCGACGAAACTCTAGAACTGTCGCTATTGTGACAAACAAATGAGATAGGGGCCTCATACCGATGAAAAAAGCATAAGCCTCATACCGTCGATAGAGCGACGACAGTTATACTTCATCACAATAGCGATGAAATGCGAAGCTTTAGTTTTTATTTTATTTTTAAACAGTCATTTTGATTATTTCTTTAATTAAAATTTGACCATTGTCCATTTTTTCCGTAACCACAACCCTCAAAGATCTATAAATACATGTTCATAATTCATTTTTTCATAATTCATTTGTTCATAATCATTTGCTAGAGTTGTATCGTTCTTCCTATTGCTTTACCGTTCTGCGATTTGAAGATTTCGGTACTGGTTTGACACATTGAATTATTTTTCTCATTCGTTTTCCAAGTTAGTTTGACTGGGCAATGCACTAGTTTTTTTTTGTTGCGGCCTTTTTATTTATGCACCCTTTCATGTGAATTTGTTGAATCCTTTTAATCTCTAGTATATTAATAAACATGAACAATAATAATGTGACCCCTTTTTATTGGGATATTTTTAGGTGTATATATATTTGACCCCTCATTTCTAATGGAGCACTCACATTTCTTTAGCACTAAGGAACATGATGACATTTGGTTGAGTGACCCTTTTAATTTATTATTGTTTCACACATGTGGAGGAAAGAGTTTTTACAACTCAACAAACCATAGCCATTTTGTTATTATCTTATAAACAAGTTGTCATGGTTCTAGTGGATCTCTCGCTTATGTTCACCAATCTATGCTTGTTTTGGAGGATTTCTTGGAGGGTGCATTGTTGGGGATCATTGTTTATTATTTCATGGATTCTTTTGCATAATAAACATGTCTGAGACTAAGGAATATTTTTTCACAAGAGAGGGACACATGGAATCCTCAATTTTAAATCCATTTGTTTTGTATTTCATTTCTTTAGGTTTTTTGAATTGTTATGAATTAGTTGGAGAATATTGTATCTTTACTCCTCCCTATGGAGATCTAGGTTTTCACATTGGATATTCTTATTTTATTAGAGGTTTTGAGCTCTCCATCTATATAAGATGAGCTCCTCCTATTGTAATGATTATTGGAGAATTGGAGAAAGAACTCTATTGCTTGATTTATGTTTACTGTCTTATAAGGTTGTGTGATTACAAGGGATTTATTATTATGTGTAGTTACCCATTCATCCCACTTTGTTAAATATATGTGCTGGAAATTACAATTCAAATATGTTGCAATAATATATTCAAGAAGGGAATTAAAACAAGGTGTAACTACTTGTTACTTCCTTTTTTTGAATTTTAAGGTGAACCATTTATGTTGTATTTCATAGAAATCAGTCATGGTGAACTTTAGCTTGGAATAAGATCACATTTTGTTGTATTAGCAATTTCATTGGTGGGCACCTCTAAAAGGGCATGCAAACATATAGTTCCTAATGATTTAAATAAACAACCATTGGTAATTTTTGCATCTTTGTAACAACACCTTTGTTGAATCATACCCATCCATTTCCATCCCTCCAACACTATTTTTGACTCCATATGTCCAAATGTGTTTCGGGAATTGATCGTACACCTCCAACCTCCTTTAAAAAATATTAAATAATCATATAATATTCTGTTGGGATAAAGGAACCCTTCGCCCCACCTTGAACCATATTAGCCTATGCTTTAGCAATCCTAATTATAGGACAGGTCATTGTACTAGAGAAGATATAGTATTAAGTAAGAAGAGGGTTTTTGTGTGGTGACGTTGTATTCCTTCTTAGTTTCATTCAGCCTTGCACTTGATCTTGGGACTTTGGATCACAAGTGCAAGATTTATAGCTAACAAGCTTGTTGGTGTTGTATTAATTATAATTTTATAAATTCTGTAAAACATGTTGTAATAGATCCTGCAATATAATATTTTGTATTCTCTCGTGTAGTATAGCTTGCATCAGCTTGTGCACTATTTTGTATAGTGACTTGTGCAGTAGAAGTATATGTTAGAGATAAGTCAAGATTATGTATAAGTCATTAATATTAGTTAAAAGGAAGTTGAGAAACAGATAACTGTTTAATATTATGTATTTATTTTTAGACATACATTATATATTGATTAATGAGTTTATTTTGTTGTTATAGGCTATCAGAATGTCAAATACATTTTCTTGGGAAGAAAACAATAGGAGGTATGCTGAGGCTATGGTAGCATTAGAGGCGCAGGGTGATGGAAAGTGTTATTCTCCTTGCAATGATTGCAGAGGTTTGCGAACTAGAAGAATTTTACAAACATCAGTTGAAAAACATTGTAAGGAGAAGGGGCATGCTGAAGGGGGGTATGAATATCATCCATTGGTAAGATGGTATTCATTACATATTGTACGTCTTGTAATAGTACTGATAGTGTATTCACAATTTTTTTTATAATTTTAAATATATGTGTTGTATATTATATAGTAATGTTATTGCATTGTTTGTAAATATAAAGACAATGCCCCCAAGATGTTGACTGCTAGAAATCTATTTGTCACATAATAGTACAAATACTACTTTTCAAGACGACGAGCATGGAGATCATGCTATTGAAGATGGAGTTCTTAATGATCCTATGGACGAAGATGACGTTACTGATAATAATGGTACTGAAGAGGAGATAAATAGATTGCTACAAGACACATTTGCTCCATTGGATGAGGACAACCTCCATGATTTTCCTGATGCTCCTCTTCTCGAGAAGTCCCAAGAACCTCTTTATGAAGGCTCAACAATGAATATTCTATTTTCTATATTGTTGTTGGTGAACTTGAAGGTTTTGAATGGTTTATCAAACACTTGTTTCACACAGCTCCTAAGGTATGTAAAGTTGATTAGATTCCTCTATTTTTAGTGTTAATTAGGGATATGAATTATTTATGACATATATTGTTTACAATTCACTTTTTGTCAATGTTGTAGATTGTTGGGTGAATTTCTATTACCACCATCTAATAATTTACCACGCACAACTCGAGAGGTATTCTTGACTATGAAAGAAATTGGAGTGGAGTAACAATCTATTGATGCATGTCCTAATGATCATATTATATATTATGGATAGTATGCATCAGAAAACAAATGCTCGCAATGTGAAATTAGTAGATATCGAACTGATCAATTAACAAAAGAGGTCCCTCAAAAATTTCTTCGTTATATTCCCATAATTACATGTTTCCAACGACTATTCAAGTGCCAAAGTATAGCACAATTTATGGATTACCATGCAAAGAATAGAAGTGAAGATGGTGTTCTTCGAATGCTTGCAGATGGTTCTGCATTGAAGAACATCGAAGAAAAATGGCCAATTTTTAAAGATGAACCTTGTAATGTTAGACTTTCATTGGAAACTGATGGTTTCAATCCATTTGGTGAGCTTCGTTCTACTTATTCAATGTGTCATGTTTTCATCAAAAACAACAACCTACCTCCTTGGATGACCATTAAGAGAGAGCACACAATGGTGGCAATGATTATTCCAAGTATTTTATTGAAAGCTATAATTATATTATGTCATAAACTTATTTGTTTAATTGCTGCATGAGAACACCTTTTATATGTTTAAATGGATAACTAAATATCAATATTGTATGTTTATTGATCAATTTATAGGTAAGTACCAAGTTAAAGATATGAATGTGTATATTGAGCCTCTTATCGATGAGCTATTGAAGTTATGGGATGGAATCACTATGTATGACATCTATAGACCAGTAGGGCAGAAACAATTTCAGTTCCATGGAATACTTGCAAGGACAATTCATGACGCTCCCGGGTTAACACATTTTTGTGGTATGTAACTTTATGTTGCATGTCATTAATATTATATGTTTTTAACGTTAAAAACATGCATTTTTTTTTATTTTAAATTACTAATCCTTTGATGTAGCTATAACATTCATACATATTTCTCGCAGGTCTTCAAACAAAGGGAAAATTTGCATGTCCAGTATGTGGTCCTAGGATAAAATCTCGTTGTTCAAGAAATTCAGCAAAGGAGGTGTTCGATGAGTACAGGCACTTCCTCCCTAAGAACCATAGGTATAGAACTATTGAAAAAACAAAATTCAATGGTAAAGAAAAGAATGCAAAGAAACCACGAAGAATGACACCTTGCCTATGGAAGTTGGAATATAATGGACATCGTCGAGGTATGCAAATTGTATATGTAGCATACAATATGTATTCACATAATATTATGATTTTTATATTTTTATTGAATCTTCTGTACCATGGGTGTCATGAATTATTGTAAATGTGTTTTTGTTTATTTTTAATGAATGTATTTTAGGCATGAATGGGCTTCCATGAGGAATGAAGAGTTATCCCATACAATTCAGTAGGTTTCCTTACTACGAACACCTACAAATAGCTCATTTGTTTGATACAATGCATATTGGGAAGAATGTAACAGAAAGATATGGAGGACATTAGATGGAAGGTTAGACAAAGATAAAATTGGAAAATTTTGTAGTGACATTGCAGAAGCCAATCACGCATTGCAAAGTGTAATTATTTCCAATTCCGAAAATGGTAACCGAAATATTAGTCTTCCATGGTTATTGATGGAGCAACAAAGCAATGCTATAAAATAGGTCATTCAAAAATTAAGGTTTTTGACGGGGTTTTCATTGAACATAAAAAATATCTTAACCCAAAAAGGTGATTTTGGCGGTGTTAAAATTCATGACTAACATACATTCAATAAGGTAAATTTTTACGTATATAATTTACATTAAGTAAATATTTTTAGTAATTGTTCTCTCCTATTTGGAAACATTAGATAATGATTTGATTTTTTCTATAATACATTCTACCTCTGGCTCTCTGAGATAGCTTTGACAAAAACATAAAACAAGTTATATATGATCTTGGTAAATACATGAGGTACCTAACAATTTTATATGCATGAAAAATGTTTGATGTTCTTTTGGTTGCATTGCTTATTGACATATTGTGTTTTACAGCTTTGAACTTTCATATATATTATATGCCTCAATCTTGTCGATCATTCATGTTATTTTCTTGCATCTTTTGTAGGTGGATTTCATCTAAAGAAATCCATAAAGAATATATTAGATATTGGAAGAGAGAAATTCCTCGTCTAATGTGTGAAATGCAGAAGTATTTACCTCCAACATTTTTCAATGCACAAGAACACTATCTCATACACCAAGTTGAGGAGATTGAATTGTGAGGACCTGTAACCTCAAGATCAATGTGGATGGTGGAAAGACATTTTAAGTCATTGAAGGATTTTGTTAGAGAAAGAACAATCTCCGAGGGTTCTATGGTGAAGGGCTATATGCTATATCAATCCATGGTTTACATTAGTCAGTATCTTCCAAATTTAGCAAAAAATATCAATCTGCCTCTCATTTGGCATGTTGACTCCATCAACAAATTTGAAGGGGAGGTCTTATCAGGGAAAGGTAGAAAGAGGGAAGTGAAAGGTAAGGAGAATGGTGTACATTTTATTTATTATAAAATTATTATTTTTATTTATGTAATTTTTATTATTCCATCAATATTTTAAGGTAAACTTTTATTGCCTTTAATGATAGCTAATTTAAAATTATTAATTGTTTTTTTCATACAGTTGGGTGCATGTGGCATGCAATACATTTATACATTGCAAACAATCTTGATTGGATGGAGGAATGGATTGAACTATGTACAAAATACTATGGTAACTTAACATGGGAAGGGGTTAGTAAAATGATTAATACAATGCATTGTAATTGAGAGGAATATCCCGAACTTATGCAAAGGGAAATTGATTTAGCATGCGGATTAAAAGATAAAAAGGAAAGTATATTTACCTTGCTCATTTCTTTTGTTGTTTCACATTCTATCGAAATATTTCTCTCATTTATGTCTTCTTATATACTTATTTACCAAGTCATGCATGATGTAGGATAATACATCACAATGCTATGTGGTGCAATGGTCGTAAATTTTGCATCAAAAAGTTGGATGAAAAGAGGAAAACATTTGATTGTGGGATAACTACAATTTTTCAAGTCAGTAATGTTTCCTCTAGAAGTGACAGGAATCCAGAAGTATATGAAAATAGGTACTATGGTTATTTGGAAGATATACTTGAGTGTGACTTTAATTCCTTTAAAGTATTTCTGTTTGAGGTCAAATGGTATAGGTTACGAATGAATGAACATGATCCTGAAAGAACTGTTATTGAGCATTCCAATGGATTTACCATGGTTAATACAAGGGCACTTGAACTAAGTACAAAGCCTTATGTTCTACAAATTCAATGTGTGAAGGTCTTTTACTTAGAGGTTTCAGGTAAAGCAAGTTGGTCGTACATTGTTAGATACGATCCAAGAGGAAGACCAGTCAAGTATAATGCAGTAGAGGAAGAGGAAAATGTTGAAGAAGAAGGTGACGCCGATCAGGAGCAGTTGGACGTCGACGTAGATGTGTCAGATGAAGAATTCGATTAAGAATTTGATCATCCAAATGATGTAGTAGACAATGAAATTGACATTGATGATATTGATGATGAATATCTAACCGAAAATGACTTTGATCATTACCCTGATATGAGCGATCTTTTCAATGATAGCGATTTAGAACCAGATGAGGATATAGATGTTGAGTTAGATGAAGAAGAATCCGGATGACATTATTGCATTGTTGGAATCTATGAGGTATGTGATCAGAACATATTTTTTCATGGTGTATTATTTTTCCGACTATTTAGTTATGTTTAAACCATCATTATCATCATCGTCGTCATCACCATCATCATAATCTCCTTCGTCATCATCATCACAATATCCATCGTCATCATCATCTTCATCATGATCACCATCTTCACCACCAACACCAACATCATCATCATATTCATGATCCTCCTTCTCCTCCTCCTCATCATCTTCATCGTCGTCATCATCATCATCATCATCATCATCATCATCATCCTCATCATCATCGTCCTCATCATCGTCGTCCTCACCATCATCACAATACCTGTCATCATCATCATCTTCGACATCATCATCATCACCATCATCATAATCCTCGTCATCATTATCATCATCATCATCACCCTCTTCCTCATCAACAACATCATCATCATCATCATAATCCACTCCATCATTGCCATCATCGTCATCATGACAATATCCATCATCATGATCATCATATTCACCACCACCACCACCATAATCGTCATCTCCATCATCCTCTTCCTCCTCCTCCTCATCATCTTCGATGTCATCATCATCATTATCATCATAATCCTTGTCATCATTATTGTCATCATCATCATCATCACCCTCTTCCTCATCAACATCATCATCATCATCATCATAATCCACTCCATCATCGTCACCATCGCCGTCATCATGATCATCATCTTTAGAACCACCACCACCATCATCACCTTCTTCATCATCCTCATCATCCTCATCTTCATCATCATCATCATCATCATCATCATCATCATCCTTGTCATCATCGTCCTCATCATCATCGTCATCACTCATTTCCTCATCAACATCATCATGATCATCGTCTTCTTCATCACCATCATCATCATCTTCATCACCATCTTCATCATCATCAACACTATCATCATGACCACCATCATCATCGTCGTCATCACCATCATCACAATACCCGTCATCATCATTGTCATCACCATCATCACAATACCCATCATCATCATCATCTTCACCACCACCACCACCACCACCACCATCATCTCAGCCATCATCCTCTTCCTCATCATCATCATCTTCGACGTCATCATCATCATAATCCTCGTCATCATTATCGTCGTCATCATCATCATCACCCTCTTCCTCATCAACAACATCATCATCATCATCATAATCCACTCCATCATCATCATCATCGTCATCATCACAATATCCGTCATCATGATCATCATCTTCACCACCACCACCATCATCGTCATCTCCATCATCCTCTTCCTTCTCCTCATCATCATCTTCGACGTCGTCGTCATCATCATCATCATCATAATCATCATAATCCTCGTCATCATTATCGTCATCGACATTATCATCACCCTCTTCCTCATCAACATCATTATCATCACCATCATAATCCACTCCATCATCGTCATCATCACAATATCCGTCATCATCATCATCTTTAGGACCGCCACCACCACCACCATCGTCATCTCCATCATCCTCTTCCTCCTCCTCTTCATCATCTTTGACGTCGTCATCATCATCATCATCATCATAATCATCATCATAATCATCATCATCATTATCGTCGTCATCATCATCATCACCCTCTTCCTCATCAACATCATCATCATCATCATTGCAATCCACTCCATCATCGTCATCATCACAATATCCGTCATCATGATCATCATCTTCAACACCACCACCACCACCACCATCCGTCATCAACATCATCATCATCTTCTTCTTCTTCATCGTCATCATCATCGTCGTCATCACCATCTTCATCGTCATCAACACTATCATCATCTTCATCATCACGACCACCATCATCATCGTTGTCATCATCATCATCATCATGATCATCATCGTCATTGTCATCACCATTTTCATCATCATCATCATTTTCATCATCAACCTCATCATCATCCTCATCCTCATCCTCATTATCATGATCATCATCAGCACCGTGATAATCATGTTCATTGTCATCTTCATCATCATGATCATCCTCATCATTGATGACGATGATGATCGTATTTGATATCTACTTTATATATTTTGATTTAATTACTGTTATTTACATTTTCCTGTATGTTTTCATATATTGCTATAACACATTTTCTTTAGATAGATTTTTTCGAGTTATGGGGAATTGAGAGAGATGTGAGGGGGGGGAGGGGCCATAAGAGCTTCCACCTTCACGGGGTTGGCCCTGTTCAGTAAAGGATATTAAATTATTCTCAAAACAAAGAGAAGCTCATTAAGGCAATGCAATATAGTTATGATATTAATGATGATGGATCATTTTCATCATCATCGTCATCGTCATCATAAACATCATCATGATCATCATCTTCATCATCGTCATCATCTTGATCATCTTGATCATCGTTCATGTTGATTCTTTGTTGGTTAAAATGGTCATGCTATATATCCTATGGTGCTTTATATATAAAATTATCACTGAACGATTACAGTGTAGTAAGCGTATCCAAAACTCAAAAATATAATTCCATTGGCTATTACCATCATCATTAAGTTTACACGACACAATGCTGTGTATTTATATGAAATATCACAAAATCTTTTGCAGTTATAAACAGCTTAGTCCTTATCCTTTATTAATTGATATTTTTTACTATTTCTAAATAAATTTAAATTTTACCTAATCCTATCCATGGGACTTGTTATGAATAAACATAATTATTTTGGTTATTATCACTAATAAAATATTAAAAAAAGCAATACATTCCTACTGTAGTTAGATTATTATATGATAATAATAACATAAATTAAAATATATATTACAACAATATTTTTAATATAATCAATATTAATACTATTATTCCATTTATATCACATAATCAAATCATTTATAAACATAATGCATTGACATCACTTTATAACCCATTATAATACATAACATTTTCATACCATAGTTCTTTTGCCCTATTAAATTAATTTGTTAAAAAAACATAATATCCAAACATTAAACATGTAGATTCCACCCGTAAGGTTATAAGCTATCTCATCTTTATGTATCCACATACCAAAAGCAAGTAATTTAATTAGAATATTATACTTTATCTCTTCATGTACATGTAAAAAATGATATATTATCAAAAAAGTGATATATTTACATGAAAAAATGATATATTATCATAAAACTTATTTTGAACACATTAAATTGTCATATATATATCATTAATTTTACATTTCAATTACATAACAAATATTCTATTGTATTTTTTCAAGTTGTAGCACACTTCATTATACAAAAAAAATACTTTACTTAGACTATGTCATAGCCATATTGGGGCATCCACCTACAATCTAAGCATCAATACACAACTCATAAAACATTAAAAAAAAATTCCTACACACCAAACAACTTAGCAAAGCTAGCATAACTAGGGTCAAGGCATCAATATTTTTTCGTTCAACACTAGTCGTGAAAGCATACATGTATGGGACGGAAGCCCAATGGAATCAATCCTAATTCAATTGAATCCTTGCAACTCACTGCATGTCTGAGTCTCAATAATCTTCCCTTTAAATTGAACCAAAACACCAAAAGAAATTTTTTAATGGCTAAGATTTGAGAAAGTTCAAGGTGTGACTAATTAAGGACTCGAGGCTGATGGTGCAACATTTGCATCGTTTAAGGTGGAAAATTTCTCTCTCCTCCCTCCTTGATATGCATCACTTTTATTTATGCTTTGGTGTATGCAAGCTTGTCTTTTGGTGCTATATCCTAGATGTGCCAAGAAATTTGTCTTTTAATTTTTTCATGATGTACAAGCAAGAGCAACTGAAGTGGATTCTAACTTCAATTTTAGTTCTGTGATCTAATCAAAGGTTTGTTAAATTTCATCAAGTAAACCAGGATTTCAAAGAAGCAGGTAGATCTCTTTGTTCCACCAGATTTTGCAGATGATTTTCTAGTGGCCATGTAGATAAAGGCTTTTAAAAATGATTTTTCTGATAACTATCATATTATTTTCCACTAGGGATGGCCCTTGTTTGTTGTAGCCATGTTGAACACTTGGTTTGATTTGAATCTTTGTTGACATATATCAGACAAGTATAGTCTGCTATATGTTATCACAAAGCTTTCACTTCTATTTGTCTATGATTTGGATATTGATACAATAGTTTACATGAATCATATCAGTCTAGATCCCATTTTGTTAACAACAGAAGCTTCATCAATTGGTGGATTCTATGCCATCAATTGCCGAGGACAAGTGTTGCTTGCAACTGTCAATGAAGAAACTATTGTGCCTTTTGTTAGTGGACAGGTAATTTTTTTTTTTTTTTTTAATGTAAGTATTAGACTTGATATTTTGTTCAAGATTTGTTTTGTATTAATGAATTTGCTTCTTGTATTTTTGCAGGTGAATCATCTAGAACTTGTCAGAATCTTGCTAAAAGGGGAAACCTTCTTGGAGCTGAAAACTTGGTAAGCATTTGTACAACTTCATTGAAGTTTGTACATTTAAGTTGTATGATGAACCACGTATTTGCATGATCTCTGAAGTGGAGCAATTGTTTATAGAAATATGTTTAATCTTAGTTAGCTTAGTACAAGTTATGGGGTAAAAATAGCCTATTGCAGGACAAATGAATACGTAGCTCAGTGAAATATTATTGACTATGTATTAAATAGATAAATGCATGCTCTTTATGAATGATATTGTTTATTTTATATCTATATATCAACTTGAAAGGCAGAAGTAAAAAAATTGGCAGTATAAAGTCGTTAAATGCAAGCTCATTATTAAGGGATGAAAATAAAATATCAAGACTGAGTTGATGTTTTTATTTCTGTTTTTCAAGTTTGCCATATATGTATTTGAAAATCAATTATTTTAGCACAACATCATGTATTCTAGGATTTAAAAAATAATTAAGCTTGGCCCTTACTCATTGATAGTCAAATGTTGCATACTCTTGAAAGGTATAACTGTATACTTTTCACGGCCATTAACTATCACGTTGTTGGTTCAACTTGAGAATGTCCAATAATACCGTAACGAGTTGTTTTGGCAATTTATATCATATTTTAGATATGTATCCATAATCTTTGTCATTTTTACCCCTGAATACATCTTTGACAGTCTAGCCTTGAACTGATATCAACAAAATCCAGTATATAGCGGCATGGTATGGCATGCCAAATGCGAATATATGCTCAGCTACATGAACCATGATTTAAGTATATATACTAAGTAGGCAGGTTTTCTATACCAAGTATACTAAGTACAGTAGGATTTTTTTAGTTGTGATAAAGGTTAAGTTTCTTGAAGTGTTATCCGACCTACATATAAGAGTTTTTCACATGTGAGAAGTGTGATCCGACCTACGTATAATAGTTAAAATCCCACCCTATGATACTTCTTATATATACAAAAAATTATTACATCAATAGCAGAAAAACAAATAGGAGCATATATACAATGGTGATTATAACATTTTCCTTAAAGCAACTAAAATGGCTATGAAATCACCCCAAGTGTTGATGAACTTGGTATACTAGCTACAACAAAATTTTCTCGCTAGTATAGCAAGTTTGTCGGTTTTTTTTTTAAACCTTTCCTTTTGTCGCTATAGCCACAGACATTCCATCACTACATCGACAAACAGTTAGTTGGACACCACGGAAAGTTCGGCGGAAACTATTTGTTTTTTTTTTTAAACTTGGTTGTCGTTGCTATAGCCACGAATGGTCCATCGCTACAGCCATGGAAATATCCCAGAAAAGTTCATCGAAAACCATGGAAAGGTTGTCGAAAAGTATTTGTTTTTTTTAAACTTTCTTGTCATTGCTATAGCCATGGCCCGTTCGTGGCTACAGCCACAGAACGTTCATCGAAAACCACGGAAAGATCGCCGATTTTTTTTTGTTTTTTGTTTTTTTAAACTAGGCTTTCATCGCTATAGCCACAACCCATTCATTGCTACATACACAGCCCGTTCATCGCTATAGCCACGAGAAAACAATTTTTTTTTTAACCATTAACTTCCTTCGTTATTGCGATGCCCACGATTCTTTATGCTCGTTGCTATAGCGACGCCCATGATTCTATATGTCCATTTCTATAGATACGGTAACCTTTCATTGTTATAGCGACGAAGTGACAAACTGTTGCTTTAGCCACAAAAATTTTCCCATGAACTGAAGGGGTCATTTTCGTTGCTAAAGCAACGAACAATCTTTGCTTTAGCAACAAAATTCCGTGGGAAAAATGTCCACATGTATTAGTGACGTGATAGTGTTGAAACTGTTAAGCGGACCATTGGACTCTGTGACATGTCAGGATATAGTATTGACATAACAATTTGGGGATATCATTATCAAATCTAAGGAGTTGAGCTTTCCAGCCTTTGTGGTTTACCTACTCCTCCAATGGTAGCAATCAAAGGCGACCATGTTACTGTTGGAACTATCTCCAATTCTACTATATTTATAAACCCAAATATTGAACAAACTTTAGTTATGCAGAAATGGTTTCATTGCAATGGATTTTGTTTAGCATCACACTCTTTGAGCTGCAAATTCATTGCCTCTCATTCTGGTGCTCGTAAAATCATTACCATCAATGAGCTACAAACTCTTCAAGCATCTGAAAAAGATGTTTGGTATTCTCTTGTTGCAACCATCACAAATTTTAACATGGATGACTTTCAATTCCTTGCATGCCCTCTTTTTGTTGATCGTATACAATGCTTGAAAAATATTTCCGACAAAGTTGCAGACATTTGGCATTGTGGTAAATGTGATGGAGAGTTTTTTTAATGTGACTACCGATACATACTAAAGGTTGAATTGGAAGATGTAACTGGATATGTTCATGGTGTGATAGCTTTTGATGATGATGCAAACCAACTCATGGGAATCTTAGCAAAAGAATTGTGTCTTCTCTCAACTGAATCAACATCAATGGTTGAAATAGTCCAAAGGAATTGCAAGAAACAATTACTTCTTAATCTTTCAGTTAGAACAAAGACGTTCTGTGAAATCGCACACCTAAAAGTTGTAATTGTGATTGTTGAAAATACATAATCAACAACTTCACTGGATACATAAATATATAGGTTTGTTCCACCTGATACATAAGCATATTCTTTATTGTCTGTATGCATGTTTTGGCCATCTCAGCGAAAGACCTGTGTCTTCTCTCAACTGAATCAACATCAATTGTGGAGATAGTCCAAAGGATCTGCAACAAAAAAATACTTCTTACTCTTTCAGTTAGAAGTAATACATTCTACGGAATCACACACATAAAAGTTATAATTGTCATGGTTAAAAATACATAATCAACAACTTCACCAGATACATAAATATATACGTTTTTTTGACTTGATATATTCTCATATTGTTTGAAGATACATAATCCACAACTTCACCAGATACATAAATATATACCTTTTTCAACCTGATATATTATCATATTCTTTATCGTATGTAATGAATGTTTTCAATTGTCTATTAAATCCTTATTTCATAGCTCAACATAGCCGGGTCTTTTTTTAACTCCCTTATAGAACTTCTATTTTTCAATTTGATACTTTCACTCTACAATCTATCACTTAACATTTTTTTACCTAAATTGTTGATGCAACCTATATGATTACTTTTGAATACGGTACTGATTTGCTATTCTGTTTATTTTTTGAATTAACAACTTTCTTGTCTTATTTCTTAGCACAGGTTTTCATTCTTTTGTACAAAACAAAAATTAACTTTTTTGTTATATATCCTTTTTCATACTACATTTTGTTCTTCTATATTGTTGCTTTGTTATGATTATCAAGATAGAATATGAAAAAAAGGATTTATTCCGTCAATATTATTTTCCAGGAACATTCTTAGTTCCCAACATGCAATCAGCTAACATTTGATTTTTTTCTTCTACTTTATATTGATATACTTTGCAGTTAATACATATAGAAATGTGTCTCTTCCACCAATCAAAGCTTCTAATTCTTTAACAACTTTACGCCTTTATTGTACCCATTATGCCAACTCATGACAATGAATAAGCCAATGAATGAAGAACAATTGTATATGGACATAACAGAGATAAAAACAACAAGAAATAATGTCTTCTTTACAAAGCTGCTCAGCTACATGTGGAGATGTCTTCTCCAGTTTCTCTTCCCGAACCTTCAAACATACCTTCAGTTCCATCAGCTATGCTAAATCCATCGAACACTTGCCTTGTTGATGCACATCATAGATTTTGTAAAAAAATGGATCAACTTGCCGATTTACATGTCTGCATTATTTGCAAACAATGTTACCCTGGTATTGTAACAAAAAACATTCCATGATGCATACACTTGTTCTCGTTGTATTCTAGAACAAAAAGGCCATCGCTTTTCATTTGAAAACAATATGGACCCAGGAATCCAACCACCTGTCCTTGTAGTACTTACACAAGTTGAAGAAATGCTCATTTGTCGTGCTAACCCAATTTTAGAAGTTACACATGCTCATGGTGGTCAATATAAATATTCTGGACATGTTATTTTCTTCCCCCAAGACATTTCCAATATTGCCAAACACCTGCCCCGATTAATATCAGAACTTGACATCCTTGTTGTTGAACATGTGTTCTCGTTGTCCTTCAATACAAAATGACAAACGACCCATACCACAAGGATGTACATGTCAACCCAGTTGCATTAGCTTCATCACCTCTTGTCTCAACATACATTTCACCTTGGAGTCCACATGTTAATAGCAATGCTACATTATCTCATGTTTCTTATCTAGTGGTATTAACAACTATTTTTTCAGGTGTATTAACAACCATAATTTCCAATTTTAAGACATTGTAAAATATCCCTAACTTATTTGAAATACTTTTGTAAATATAAGAGTTTTTTAAAAACAATTTACTTTTAAAAAATAGATAATATTGTGAAAATGGAATTGTTGTAAAATTTATTTTGTATATATTAACTGTAAATAAACCTAACTCTGATTCTCCAATTTGGTCTGTATAAGTAATAACAACATAACTTTGGACGATTTGGTTTAATATACAAAATGTTCTCCATCCCTGAACCTGGTTGTGCCCCTCCAGAGGTGAGAATATTTTCCTTCCTGCAATAGCATGCATTTTCTCTCCAATTCTGGCTTTATCATTTACGACACTATTAATTCATGCTATTTACATGTTTCATGAGCATATAGCCATAAATTCAACCAAAATTTATGAAAAAATATAAATTAATAATTAACAGAAAAACTCTAAAAAAAATCATATTAATAAAAAACATAGGATTTAACGAATTTTATAATAACCTCTAAAACAAAACTTCCAAATTTTATTTGAAAAGACAAAACTTTTGAGATCCGAAATGTCGGATATGGGAAATCGGGGAATCGGAAATAGGAACATAGGGTGTTCTTTATTGGAAAACATGGAATTTCTGGAATCTGAAATGTTGGAAACCGGAAATAAGGTAATAGGAAATCGGAACATAGGGTGTTCCTTATTGCAAAACATAGGATTTCCAGAATTTGAAATATCATTCGTTTTTTTTAATAATAGGATTCCCAAAATAGGAAATATCATTTAGTGCACTATTAATTCATGCTATTTACATTTTTCATGAATAAATAGCCACAAATTCAAAGAAAATTTATAAAAAAATATAAATTATTAAATTTTGAGAAATCAATTGTATTTAATTAAAATATTTATATTTAAAAAAAACTATTAGCAATGTAAATATAAGTTTAAATAAAAATGAACTTGTATTAATTTAACAATTACTAAAAAAGCAAATTCAATAATTAACAGAAAAAGCTGTCAAAACAAACAGAAAAACGAATCATATTAATAAAAAATATAGGATTTAACGGATTTTACAATAACAAATCCAAAATAAAACTTCTTGATTTTATTTACAAAACTTTCAAGATTCGAAATGCCAGGAATTAGAAATTGCAAAATAGGAAATTAGAACATACGGTGTTCCTTATTGGAAAACATAGAATTTCCAGAATCTAAAATGTTCAAATCGAAAATCGAAACATAGGGTGTTCCTTATTGGAATTATTAATATTTTTATTAACTACACTTCTTTTCGTTGAATGTTCACTATGTCAGTAAATAATAATAATAATAATAATAATAAGGAAATAGTAACACTTCTTTTCAGTGAATGTCAGTCAAAGTGTCTTCTGTCGTGTTTTTAATGGCACTAATAACACCCCTCCAACCTCCCCCCCACCCCCCCTGTTGTAGTATTTGCATACATGTAAAGACCACTTGCTCTTGAACATCTAACCCTACTTGAAGTTGCTCGTTCTTGGTCTTTGTTTCCTAATAGGAAAAAAAATCCATGGAAACAAAACTTGCATCACAAGCGTTACTTCTTTTTCAGGCCTTTGCATTTCTCCACCTTTCTATTTTTCCATGGAAACAATACCCAATTTCCGAAATCGAATCTCGAAAACAACAAATTCAAGTTTTTGTTAAGGGCATTTCGCGTATCCACAATTTCCGATTTTCGATATTTCGGATATCGGAAACAAAATGATCAAGTTTTTGTTCAAATTTTGCATATCGGAAACGAGAAACATATCTCCTTCTTTGGTATTCATATTTGATATATATATATATATATATATATATATATATATATATATATATGTATGTATGTATGTATTCACATTTGTAGGTACATATTATTTTTGTTTTCGGTATTTGATATATGTGTGTGTGTGTGTGTGTGTGTGTGTTCGATAAATTGATATTCAATTTATCAAATACTGAATACAAGTTTCAAGCACTTTGAGATTGTCATTGATATTGTCTACAATTCCAATGAACAACCTCCTAGCTTAACATCTTTTGTTATTGTCTAATTCCTCTATTACAAAGGATCGTTATGGGATGCTTTGAATTCTACTTATGTTCCAATATCTCTTATAACAAGGGCATCTTGTAAGCAACTATCACTTCAAATGGCATGAGGTTTAACAATTCATAAAGCCCAAGTTATGACCCTACAAAATGTTACAATAGATATTGGAAACACTGATAGACAAAAGCTTACATTCAATGCGCAAGTTGTAGTTGAAGCTTCTCATTTTTTTCTCTATAAATGTACTATTTTTATTTGATCACTTGTTGATGTAAAGGATCTGTTTTTTTTCAAGAAACATCCAAGAAAATTTGAAATAATTGTGTTTTAGACTAAACTGTCTCAGGAACTGAGACACTCATTGTGAAAGTTATTAAGTAGGAAATAATTATACTTTTTTGATATGTCTTTCATTATTCTTCTCCAATACTGGTAAGTGAAAAACTCTTGTTTAAATCTTGCATCGTCAGGTACCCTCTTGACCAAGCGGATATACAGAATGAAACCAAGTTTGGATAATTGAAAAATACATAGGTAAAAGGGGTTTCTTTTCTTAACAAACAAATATGCATGCTAACATCAGACTCCATGAATTGTACCAATTTCGAGGCCACAATCTGCAGCACATTTAGAGGCAGAGTGATCAAACATAACACAGGGTGATTTTAAAATAAGGATGGAATTGGTGAAGGAATAAGTTATGCGAAAATAATACGAAGAGTCAAAATAAATCCTCAAAATCGAAGTTTTCCAGTTTTTTATACCTAGGCATCGTAAACCCGAAATAGGAACTTCGAGATTCCTTTATTTGAAAATAAAAAAATTCTGAGATCCAAAATGTCGGAAATAGGAAATAGGGACATGCGCAGTTCTTTATTTCAACACATAGCATTTCTAGATTCCGAAATGTCGAAAATCAAAAATCTGCATCCTAAATGTGGCAAATTGAAAATCGGAACAATTGGTGTTCCTTATTGGAAAACATAGAACATAGATTTCCGAATACAGAAATGTCGGATTTTGGATTCTTAATTTAATTTTTGATGACTTGCGGTTTCCTCACATAATTTCGAAATGTTTATAGTTCAAATAGATACAAACTAGAGCAATCAAATATGTTAATAAAAAACAACAACCAGAGTAATGAAATATGTAATTTGGATAATTGAAAAATACATAGGTACAAGGGGTTTATTTCTTAACATACAAATATGCAGGCTAACGGAAATACTATCTTCGACATTTCCTGATTTGAACACATACAATATTCGGAATCCGAAATGTCGGAAATCGAAAATGCGCAAATCAAAAATTGGAATATTGATGTTCCTTATAACAAAACATATTATTTTTCGGAATCTGACATGTCAAATATCAGATTAATGAAATATATTTATATCAGGAAATAATTAACCTATACAAATTTTAGATCAACTCTTATTTCCTTAAATTAAATTTAAATAAATACAAAAAACATTTTCGCATTTTCAATTTCCGATTTCCAAAACACGATACCGGATTTCCGAAATTGGATATCTGAAAACGAAAAATTCCAATTTTTGGTACAGTTCTTTGCCGTCTCCCCGATTTACGATTTTCGATATTTCAAATATCGAAAACTTGATATTCACATTTTTGTTAAAATAATTTGTTGGCTTGGCGATTCCGATTCTCGATCTTTCGGATATTGCAAACCCAAAACACATGTCCTTCGCTATTCCTATTTAGTATATATATATATATGTATTTGGATATGTGGATATATATTATTTTAGTATTTGGTATTTGATATATATATCTATCTCTCTCTCTCTCTCTATATATATATATATATATATGTGTGTGTGTGTGTGTGTTCAATAAAATTATAAACATTTATTATACGTTTGAGATTTTCATGATGTGGTATATATCTATATCTTGGGATTAATGTGATATGTATATAATTCCCTCATCTCTTGGACGACATGAAAAATCACTTAAACCTACTGACATATCTTAACATCATGATAACATTTCCCATTTCTGCCATAAGATCATCATATTAATCATAGAGCTGTCTGTCACCCTTAGTTGTTATCATAACATCGACATAATGCCGCCCCTTTCTGTCAAAACGTCATCATATGAATTGCAGAAGTGACTGTCACTCTCACTTGTTATCAGCCTCAAGTCATCTCATACTGTGTAAAGTTGACATTTTTCACCTCATCGATCCATATTGGGTATACATTTGTCATATCATCGATCCATTTGTCACCTTTGTCACCTCATCGATCCATTTGTCACATCAGCGACATTTGTCACCTCATACAATATTATGATCGTATGCATATTTTTGAAACCCTATACTAATCTTCTCTTGCTTAATAATTTGGTGAAAATCATTATCATGCACTACAAATATAAAATCTTTCATATCCAAGATATTTCAATATGTTTAAGTGACCTTTCACGTACTCCAAGAGATGAACGAATTATATATAGATTATATTAATCCCTAGTTATATATATATATATATATATATACTACATCATGGAAATCGCGAAGTCATAATAACATTTCGTAATATTTAGTCAATAAATAGAGCCACCTACTGAGGCAAATATTATTTGGACCTCATTTATGGTTTTTTATGTGCACAGAAATTGCACTCGTAAGTGTCATTATTTCCCCTCTCATGGCTGCCGAAGAAAAAAATCACAGCATGGTGATATCAAATCCCGAAATGGGAAGAGATTGGAAGATAAGTTGGTAGTGCTACTTCCAACTAAGGGCCTATAGTCTCTGGAGAGACATGGGATTGGTGAAGATTAGGCATTTCCTTCTATTTCTCTACTCGTTGCGACTTACATAAGATATCATTATTTGTTTACCCTTCTTCTCAATTGTCTTCCATCATCATGAGTAACAAAACTGCAAAGTTTTATTCTTGAGCCTTCCAGATATGGTACTATGCCATATCTTTTTAAATAGTCTATCAAATGCTTTATTCTCTCACAGATGGATATTTCTCTACACCCAAAATCCCCAACTCACCATATTTCCCCCACAGCTCCTTGCAGATGATCATAATGACGAGGAGGTTATGATCAATTCTTTTAGACTGAATTCAGTTGTAAATGCAAGACTAGAGAATATAATCTCCAACATTTTGCTAAAGCATTCTTCAAAATTGCTTTTCACCTTTATGATGATTTCAAATTTAGCTACCAAAACGTATGGAAATGGTTCCACCTTTTAGCTTGTCCAACATTGTCATTGTGTATAAAGAACTTTTGTCTAACATCAATGAGCAAAACTGCATTTTCATTTATCTTAAACCTTTATTTCTAGCAGCGTCTTCAGATATATAAATCGTGTTGTTCATAGATTCATATATAATAACAGTTTAGCAGTGAGGTTTTAAAATGAAATAATCCAATGTGATATTATAAAATAATGGAAATGTTATTTGAAAATAGGAATTCGCGGAAATAGAAATGTCGAATTCTGGACTCCGAAATAGGTATTTCTCGATTCCAAAATGTCGGATTTTGGATTCTTAATTTATTTCCTGCTGACTTCCGCTTTTCGATTTGAATAAATCGCAAAGCGTTAATTGGAAATTGGAGTTTACATGTTCAGATTTAGCATTTCGTGCTTTTCAACTTTCGGTAATGTTCTTCTTTGGAAATTTATTTTTTTCCACTTTCCAAACAATGCCACTACACCGGTACATATATATGCTAAAGGAGTACATTGTGAATATATACAAAATATATTTATTATGTAATTAAATGTATATATTAGATGTATATATTATATGCAAATTTATTTTTATCCACTTTCCAAACAACACAACTGCACCGGTACATATATATACGAAATTAGTACATTGTGAATATATACAAAATATTATTATTATGTAATGAAATGTATATATTTATTAAGACAAATCGAAAAAATTCAATTTTGTTAAAATCGTTAGGTGTTTCAAGTTATTTTTTTTTGTTCATATTCTTTTCTCTTTGCCACAAATGTTTATGGTAAATCTAGCTCTCCAATTGGAGCCTATATATTATTTCCCAATTTCGACTTTCAAAAAAGTCTTATTAAACAATGTTTAAAAAAAAATGAACAATAAATGCATTCAGTTGTAACGTCCCCAACCCTCCGACCGACGAAGAGGACGCTATCGTTGTTGCTATCTACTGCGGGCAACTAGCCCCATGAACATAAAATGAAAATTGCATTGAAGTAATAACATGAACAAATGCATAAATGTTTGTCACACAACAAAAGCAAATCCATTCCATTCATTCACATGTTCATTGTAATTCATTATCGAATGTAAATGCAGAGATTTATACACAAGAATACTTATATTATGAATAAGCTCGTCCGCAACCAGCTATGTCGCTACAATGTTCCACCTAACCATAGGCCAATGTGATCATAAATCTCTCAGCAGCAATGCCACCCCTGAGCTAGGCATGATTTCCGCAAGGAATAAGGAACACTAGCAGGCTCACACAACCAAAGATATGCCAAAACTCAGTCAAGACAAAGCTATGTTTGGGTTTATCAGACTGCTAAGGGGATGGAAAGGCTTGTTTGCTAATATAGTGAGCTCAACCATAGAGCCATGGACACCTACACAAGATCTGACTTGGCTTTTCCAACACGTACACACCCAACACAAGGAATCATCCCCTTCTCTGTTGTATAGTCCCTCATGCTATGCATTCCCTTCCAGTGTTATTCAGGATGTGCAGTAAGGAATAACCAGCCCTCAAGATCTCTTAGTGAGGTTCCTCATGAACTAGATGTATCAAGCAACTTACCTCTTCCACTCCTAACTAGATTCAGACCAAATCAAGGAGCATAACAACTCAAAACACAACACAAAGGCATACACAGTAATATACACAATTTTTGGGTTGAGGAAAATAGTTCGGCAACAAAAATCGTGGGTAAGGAAACCCAACCACAGACCATTACAAAAACGAAATTCTTAGCCTCAATAAAAATAAAGAACGATTGCCCACGTGAGGGAAGACACACACAGCAATCCCAAAATCATGAATGCAACACATAGGAAACTTCCAGCCGTTTGAGAGAGCCCCAACGTGGATTACTGATGATGAGGAAAATGCCTAGGAGCCCCAAATCGTGAATGAGAACACACAACAAAAAAATCATGAAGGTAAAAACAACTCCCAAGCTTCACTAGGTGAGGAAAATGAAGAACATGGGTGTATGGCCAAATGGGCATGCATTTTGGGTGTTTACTTGCCCCAAAAGTAAAAAATGATTTTCCCCAAAAATGGGTTTTCCCCAAATTCGAATTTGCTTCCCATACTCTTCCCATCCCCATGCAATAACTACTTCAACCAATTTCTGGAAAAATTAAATGATTGGGTGAATCAGACAAGAAAGGTAGTTGACTGTTTGATGGGGTCTCCCATTGACATTTGGATTTTCCCCATTGGCCCCAAAGGTTAAATATTCCCCCCTCATTATCCTTAGGAAATCATGCACCCATCTCTTTTAATGTTGCATAGACATAGCTGGTTGTGGGTATTTTATTAAAATGCATATTTACATGGTACCAAAAATTATAATGTGTTGGATAGAACGATTTACCATCGGCAACGATTATAATCTCCAGAACATAAAACATTAAATCGATGGTGGGGATTTTGCCTTTAGCTCCACACCATGATTAATTACAATATATACATCATATACATTTTTAATGTAAATGGGGTCAAAACCGGGGTGTTACATCAACCATCTTGATGTCAGATAGTTTTCTAAGTTCATATTTATTAACATAAATAATTGTCATTGGTTCTTTAAAGAAATTTCATATACCCAAATCAAGTTATTCACGAATAATACATCTTTACACTTTAGGTTTATTAAGAGAAATAATATATTTAGATATATTAGATCTTTAAACTTCATATTATTATTTTTTTGTAAGCCTGCATTGCTATTAATAAACTATACAAAAAATTACAGAATATCGAGAATTATGGTCAAGTGAAAACAGTGGTTTAACAACCACCCTTATTTGTCAAAAGCAAAAAACTCTACAGTTGTAGTGTAAAGAGCATAAAAACCATACAAAAAATGGAATATGTTGCCTAAGTAATGTGTAAACAAAATTTAGAGATATTCATAAGAGCCACACTAACCCATGTGATACATGGAGGGATACGTACAAAATTACTATGAAGGAATGTTTATCAAGAAACCTGGAAAACTAAAAATGAGCGTAAACTTAATTGTAAACAAAAGGAGGCCAAATAGACAAAAACAAAACAAAAACAAGCTCATGGATTAGCACCGCTGATAGTGACACCAAGGTCCTACGTGTCCTGCATTTTCTCAACTATATGACAAGGCCCAAATAATTCCTCATCTGAAGATAGAAGATTGGGCTTCAGGGCCAGGATAGCCGCTTTCCCCATAGAATCATTCACTTTCTCCATAGAATCATCCACTTTTCCCACAGAAGCATCAGATTCACGAGCTCGTTTGGAAAGCTGACTAATTGTTCTCAGAATTCGAATAGGCGCTGTAGGGTCGACATTCATTGAAGTAGATGGAGCCATAGAGACACTTCCGCTACCTCCATCACCCAAGGAGTCAAATCCCTGAGCTATTTTTTTCCAAATGGCCATAACATTTCTTTGTGTTATGACCATATATAATTCCACCATTTTGGTCGTAGCCTGTGAAATAGCCAACTTAGTATGGTTCCATCTAGATAAAATTTCCTCCATGAGGGTGCTGGTCATTTTTTTGACGATCCAATAGTGATTCGGGATACCACCATCAGTATCATGAACAAGGTTCTCCTTTACAAGCCTGGTTTCCTAGACATCTATTATTAACTGAACTTGCAGAGAAATTTCATTTGTATAACCATCTACCTTTGTCACCCACGCCGCTCATTGTGAACGACCGCCACCACTCGCAGAACGAGGAGACATTCCACGATGCTTGGACATAGTATGATGTTTCAAATGCAGAATAAAACCTAGCAAAGGCAGACACAACAGTTTTTGCAAAAAAAATGGACAAAACAAAAGTGCCTCAAGACCCGAGAAACTAGCCAATATATAGCTGAACGAAATGAGGGAGAAAGGCTCATAACCACACTAAAACCAAGACGAGGCATGACATCCATTAATGGTAAGAAAATATTGTTGTACCACTTCCAGTCCCTCACCAAGCCAAATTGCACTGTAACGAGATAACGAAATGACGACCGGATCAAATCATGGCTTAGTTGAGTAGTGACGGTGTCTGCCATTGAAGCCAATACGTACTGACAGAACTTCATCGACAGGGACTAATTAATGTCATCTCGAACGAAATGGAAAGGGAAAAAGAGGATTAGACGTACCAACCATCACACGTATACAACAATTATTATAAACTTGGTGGAGAAACAAGTTACGTAGAAATAATACCAACAAACATAATCAACTCCTTTTTCACAACGTCTATTTGACCGATCAACTACATGCCGCCTTCTTGGGTCTTGCCCAATCACAATATAATAACCGAAAAAATTAATCATCACTATGTTGTACCTAAACTCATGAATCGAAGTGGAAGTGCCACCCTTTATGATGGGCGTGCCTACCGAATCAACTGTAATCCCAACATTAAAACTCAACTGATGACCAAGTTTTCCATCCTAGACAACAAGACCCGCTTCATTAATGTGTAATGACTGCATAATAGGTGGTAATGTGATCGGATGAAAATTACAACGTGGTTCTGCCACAATAGCCCTGTCCATTCTAGGAAAGAGCTATGCATTGAGCTGCAAAGCATTTAATGCGGCTGCAACAGGCTTGATGACCGTTGGATCTCGAGTAGCTCAATATCCAATGATCATCAAGCTTGCTGCAGCCTCATTAAATGATTTGCAGCTCAATAGATAGCTCTTGTCATGCATTCCATCCTTTCCAATTTGACTCTCATCATCCGCATCCAAAGTTAAACTTCATATTTATTAATAGAAATAATTGTTATTATTCAATTTATAAACTTCATGTACCATAAGAAAAATATAAATGCAATACAATTACAAAAAAAATGTTTCTTAGGAATTTACTGTGTAAATTAAAAATTATTATTCCTTAAAATTATTAAATTTTCATGACTTTTTAACTCCTAACTCTAAATTAAATAAAATCATATAATTTCCAATATATATAAACAAATTCCCATTTTTGAGGGTACCCGATTTCTGAAATTGGATATTGAGAACGGGAAATTCCAATTCTTGTTAGGGTTATTTGTGGTATGCACGATTTCCCAATCTGGATAATTACAATATGGAAATTGGATACTTAGGTTCTTGTTGAAATAATTTGCTGGCTTCCCACTTCCAATTCACCATATTTTCAATCTTGAAAACCGAGAAATTTCAACACATGTAAGGTTAGCTAAAAATGTGAAAATACAATTTCGAGAATCCATGTTAACGTTAGTTATGTAACTTCATAATCGAGGAATCAGAAATAATTGTTATTATTCAGTCTATAAAATTCATACACCATTTTGAAGAAAAATGTAAACCCAATACAATTACAAAAAAATGTTTCTTAGAAATTTACTGTATAAGTTAAAAATTATTATTCTTTAAAATGATTAAATTTTAAATTACTTTTTAACTCATTTCTCTAAATAAAATAAAATCATATAATTTCCAATATATATAAACAAATTAAAAAACATTATATATATTATGATTATATTTATTTTATAATATTTATTTAGGATTGTAGTGTAATATTCAATGCCCATATCTCAATACTCGGTGTAATATTCAGTGACCAAAATGCATGACTAAAAATCTATGAAATAGCTAGTGCCCAGATTGCATTACTTTGCGTAACATAAGTTGTCGGTTACTTTGACAATTTCACATTAATCATTGAGCAATTTTTTTATAGTGTTTAATATTCTTTCATCCTCATTAACGGACTTCCAAAGTCTTTATGCTATTTGAATGTTAGCAAGCCATATGTTTTAATGATATGGGTTGTATATTTGATATACCGCTTCTGTGTATACAAGCCATACGACAATCCAGGGTTGAGCTTCATGATTACTAGCATTTTTTAAATTTTATTTAATAATTATCTAATATATATATAGATACAAGAACTTGAACTATGTGGCTTAAATTAAATCAAATCGTTGCCCGAGGACAAATCACAAAGTGGTTTTAAAAAAAAATATTAACAGTCTTTCTACTTGATGTTGATCCCTTCTTCCACCATAAAGGAGACGGGCCGTTATGCTATTTTAATGTTATCAAGCCATATGTTTTAATGATATGGTTTGTATATTTGATATACCGCTTCTATGTATATAAGCCATACGACAATACAAGGTTGAGCTTCATGCCATGTCCCTTCATTCACATTAATGCTTCATCAATGCATTGTTGCTCCATTAATGCAAGAAAGTTTGTCATTTGAGATAAATATGGGGCTACATCTTCTATTTTGCTCATATTATGACGATCTCCAGGATCTTCTTACAATATTTGATTTACCGAAATCGTTGTTGCATTGCCTTTGCTTTCCACATATAAACTAGCCTTCAAGTAACCATTATTTCTTACTATTTACCTTTGTTTTGCTTATATTGATTTTGTTGTGTTTCATTTACACTTCGAGTTTCCATCAGAAGATTTTGCACCTTGTTAAATTTGTAGGTATTCCTTAGTTCTTCATTTAGTATGCTTATTAGATGGTGAAATGTCGTTGCTCTATTTTAGTTGAATGTGACTCTTACTTTGTTGCAAAAAGATTGTGACATGTATAATTGGTTATGTCATGCCTGTCAATAAAATGTTAGGTATTAGTTTTTTGTCTAATCTAAAATGTTGCTGATGAGATGGTGAAACACCCTTGTTGTGTTTTAATTGACTCTTACTCCTGCTCTATTGCAAAAGGGCTGTCACTTGTATTGGTTATGTAGATTTTTTTAATTTTTATTTAATAATTATCTAATATATATATAGATACAGGAACTTGAACTATGTGGCTTAAATTAAATCAAATCATTGTCCAAGGAAAATCACAAAGTGATTTAAAAAAAAAATATTAACAGTCTTTCTACTTGATGTTGATCCCTTCTTCCACCATAAAGGAGACGGACCGCAAAATATTCCCGAAATGAAAAAACAAATCACCCAAAGGAAGAGTATAAAATGGACAATATCACACAATATATCAAATGGCAATGTTATTAAATAATTATGCAGGTTTTGAATGTATTTAAAAAATACAAAAGCCAGATCAATGAACCAATTTGTATCATTCCAATTCTACAATGACATCATAGAAGAATGTGAATATCACATTAAAATGGACAATATCACACAATATATCAAATGGCAATGTTATTAAATAATTATGCAGGTTTTGAATGTATTTAAAAAATACAAAAGCTAGATCAATGAACCAATTTGTATCATTCCAATTCTACAATGACATCATAGAAGAATGTGAATATCACATACAAAATAATACGTAATAATGTCTAACTAGATCAATTCAACTTTTTCTTAAGGTTATTTGAGCGATCCGTGATTTCCAATTCCCGATAATTCGGATTTCGAAAACTACATACTCAAGTTTTTGTAAAAATAATTTGTTGCCTTCCCGATTCCGATTTGCTACATTTGGCATATCGAAAACAGAGACATTGCAAATTGTGTAAGGTTACCTGAAAAAGTGAACATACAATTTCCGAAATCCGAAATGTCGAAAATTGGACACTTAATTTGTTTTTTCTTGACTTATACTTTTTGATTAAAATAAACTGAAAGCACTAACTACTACTATAACACAAATTACTACTAACTAACTATATAAGGAAACTTAAACAGAATGAGTAATGATTTCAAGATAAAACTATTGCAAGATATAATAGATAAAAGAAAACAAACAATTAAAGTGCACACATGCAAATCAAGATTATTTCTTTCAACCTACTTTAAAACAACTTAACAAACTCAAATTGAAAAGAACAATATTCGAAGTGTTAAAAACACACAAATTGCAAGTACCCAATAACACAATGTCTATTTGTCTTTAAGTAAGATTACAAAGTTATGAGAATAGTTTCTACGTTTCTGCAAGGGCAGAACACCACTTTCCAAATAGCTCCAAAATGTCATCGAATTCCTAAAAATGAGCATTCCTCAACCGAATTTCAATGGGAGCTTTCATCCATTTCTCAATTTCTTGCACCGTCAGCTGACTGATTTGTTGGATCAACTCTTTTGAATCATCAAACTCCTTTTGAACTTCTTCCAAATGAAGTTGGTGCAAAGGTGCCTCATTGATAAGATCCAAAACAAGAAAACTCAAATAGGTTAGCAATTTATTTGAATCTAACAACCTTAGTTCACAAACCATTTTTCCTACAATGATTAAACCTTCAACTGAATCGTAGATACCCTCCCATGTCTCAATAGCAACTTCAGTTGTTTTCAGCTGTAACTTGTCTAAGGTTGGAAAACCATCAGGTCTTTCCTTAATATGCTTTTGCCAACCTGTTACTTGCTCTAAAGTAGCATATGCTTTTCTTATCCGATCATGGTGATCCTCAACAGTTTCAAAATGCTTGCTAAACTTGTCATACAACCCTTGCATCTCATCAAAAGAAGTATACAAATCTATCACAGCCTGTCGGAACTCTTCCTGCACTTTACAGAGTACTTGTTTGAAATTATCAGGTGTCAGATCTAGAAAAGACAAGGTTTTCAAGGTTAGTTGAGCATCTTTCAGCTGCTAATTGACAAGAGCAATTTCCTCTACTTGTTGTTGATTCACAACCTCTGCATTCTGAAGTTGGTGCTTCAGTTCTTCAGCTTTGATCTTCAATTGCTCCACTTTGTCTTCATGTTCTCGTTTCAACTGGCCAATTTCTTGTTCATGCCTCTTTTCTGCTTCTGCTAAGTCCTGTTTCAACTTCTACAATTCCTTCTCTTTTTCACCAAAATCCAAACTTAAATGTGAAACTGAGTTAAAATTAGCTCCAGCGAAAACTCCCATGGCAACTGCTATGTCCACTGCCCCTTGTTGAATATCATTTGTGTCTGCCTTCCAAATGACCTGACAAAGGGCAGGCACATGTTTTCCTGAGTCTTGTCTGGATTTCTTCACTCCCCTTTTAACCACAACTTTATCCTTTTTACTCCAATAATATTTGCCCATGGATACCACTGCATCTTCTCCAAAATCTGCTATCACTTCTGATGATGAATTGATCTCATGTTGGATGGTAACCAAGGAATTAGTTTGCATTTGGTTTATAGGAATGTCTATGCTGAGGGGGTGAATATCCATAGTACTTGAAGCAAAGGTAAAGGTTAGTAATGTAAAAGAATTAGACATAGCCAAATCTTCCTTTTGAGAAAGACTCATAGAGATAGAAGGAATGTTGTCCTCAAACAGCTGGGGAATTGCTGATGTAGGAAAAGTATCAATAAGTGAATTAACTGAAAAGTGGGAATGCTAATAGTATCTCCCTTTATTGATGACAAAATTACCTCGAAAAAATAATGTTGGGAAGATCGATGAACCTAAAATAATGGGAAAGGTTTTCATATTCAACGTGGATGAGAGAACGGTAGTTATAACAACCTCAGGGTATTGTTGCACATTCGTATAATCAATCTCAATCTGAGTTGAAGATAAAGATATTACCTTTTGTGCAGAAGCATCTTGGACACGAGTCTGCTCTTTCTTGCCAATTGAGATCAAAGGCATGAGCTTTTCTTTTGTTGGTGCTTCTACTAGTTGAGCTTGTTCAAAACATGCTTCAGTGGGAGCCTGTTCTGCCCCTTTTTGCAGTGTATCTTCTATTGTGCCAATATAGTGTTGACGTATTTGTAACTTCGGAATGTATTCACTTGTATATTGTACCCCAATGTTTATTCTGGGAAGTATCTGTAATTTAATTGAGTCATGTCATGCCCCGATGTTCCGATCGGGAGATTCAATAATGTAAACAAGTCATGTAAAGTCATTGAGGTTAACCCTCCATTGTAAGTTGGGGCAATAGTCCCCACATTTGTGTCAAGGTTAACCATGGTTTTTGATCAGAGGGCAAAGTCCCCACAGTTGTGGGGCACTAGGGTTATTAGACTCTCCTAGAGATGTCGGCTCTAGTAAGTAATTGTTAAGTGGGGCTGACATGTTATAGTGGACATTAAGTGAACGAAAGAATATAATAAGAGAGTGAGCCTATCTATTTATAACACACACACTCACTCACTGGGGCACATGAGTGAGAGAGAAGTAGTTCTCTCAAGTGAGAGAGAGAGAGAAGCTGTGGATATCATCTTTATGTTTTCGGGTTTTACTGCTACTATTGGTGCTCATTCTATCTCTGAGGAAGTTGCGGGGTTTTCTCCTTTATGGTTTCCTCGAGGAAAATTCTTTGTGTCTCTTGTCTCTTGTCTTTTATTTCTGTGCATGTTATTCTCTCAGATAAGATCCTAAGATCATAATGCTAGCTTTAATGATAAAATTCTAACATATAGCAGCTAGATGAGCCTTCAAGGACACGTTTGTCTTTGTCCTTAGGTTGAGCAACAAGAGAAACAACAAAACTTATTGCACCCTCTCTCGCTTCTTGTTTTGTCTTCTCCTTTTCAAGATATTATTTTATTTTTAGTTTATCTCCTCTTTCTCGAACAATTCTTGTCTTAAGATCCTTTTGATACTGGTATAGATGCGACTTGGTCTCTAGATCAGTAATTTTATCCATTGCCTCTTGAAAATTGGTAGCTCCTTGAAACATGGAATCATCGGGATCATTTTCATGAACGTATTGAAATTTCACGTGCTCATGAGCAAAGAGATCAGCCAAATATGCCACTGGGTCATGCATTCTTTTGAATTCCTACCCCAAGTTCATAACATAAATCTCCTTTCCCACCAAAGATGCATGAGCAAGACTATGTAGCGTAAGGTTTCCAATATTCATAGGAAATTTCGGCAAGCCCTTCTTCTTATGTTTGGTTAACTTGGGTAAAACCCCATCAATAACAGTTTGATACGAGAATTCTTGAAGAACCATTCAGTCTAGAACTATTATAGGAAGCAAGTGGACTATATTACTTCCCCAAATCCTTATGTAAGAGACATATTCTCCTACATACTAGTTGCCAAACATTGAAATCAATTTCCTAGCATTCATTAGAGGAAATTTGGGGTCTAAAATGGGCCTTTCAAGAAAATGTGCCAACAATAAGTTCTTGTGAGTTGGAATTCAAGAACCATTAGAATTTCAATAAAATGAATAATGGTTGAATTGATATATTTGTCATAAAAAAAATACTTTTTTTGTTCGTATTTTCGACATATCTCCCTGTGTTTTTACTCAAATTTTGATCAAGAGAGCTAGTTGGATGAAGAATTTGATTCTGCTTCCAACGAGTACCCACACTACATAATTTGGATGGACCCCGCTACCCCAAAAACAAGAAATACCTTAAAAACGTGATGATGATGTCATCATCACATTTTTTCAAGTATTTCTTGTTTTTGGGGTAGCGAGGTCCTTAAAAAGTATGTAGTGCGGGTACTCGTTGGATGAAGAATCAAATTACGCATCCAATGAGCTCTCTCGATCAAAATTTGAGTAAAAACACAGGGAGATATGTCGAAAATACGAACACAAAAAGTAGTTTTTTTCTTTCTTCCTCCAAAATTAATAAATATTATTTTATTATTTTCCTTAGGAGGCCCATTTTAGACCTCAAAATTCCTCTAATGTTTAGAGAATGCAGGAGCATCAACTTTAAAAATATTGTAGTACATTGATCGGAGAAATAGGTCACAAAGTTCATAAACGCAAGGGATGAAATTGTCATCCCACATATCAATGCAATATATATAAACTGGTGGAGATTGGTCTGTCCAATTCCAATTTAGGGCTGGGAAAGATGTCGACACACAGAATGCATCCATTACAAACCCTGACATATAGAAAGATGGTTTACGATTCTCGAGGGTTTTCTCATATTTTTCAATTTCCTCATGCAAATTAAATGACAAAATTTAAAACCAGTTGAAGGAATGACTTGTAAGCAAGATATGGTTCGCCATAGGAACCCATTGCACTTTGAATGAGGAAACACCATACCATTTTAACAAAACCAAAATAAAAAATCGCAATTCAAGAAAGGACATTTCCTTGTTGAAAACTATAATATTTCGTGATCCAAACAGAAAACAAACTTTGAAAAGCATACAAAGAATGCATTTTCGCTTCCCAATTTCGGAAATCAGAAATCGCAATCAAGAAACACAACTTGGAAAAATAAATAAAATTTATTCCGAAAATCAAATTTAGTCATAAATGTCTTGAGGTAAAATCTCAAAATAACTAATATTAAAAAGTAATTTCCAGTTTCCCAAGCTAAGTAAAAAAGGTTCAGTTGTAGAAAGACACAATATTTTTACCCTCTTGTCATTTCTTTGCACCTCTTGGCGCAAAGGCTAGTTGTATTGATGTCAACAAGAACAGAAAAATTTACAAAGATTCCTTTCTCTCTATAGTCTTTCAACTAAGACTATATATATTTTGATTTCCTTAATTTTTTTTTTTTAAATCCATCATTGTAAAAACCGAAGAATAAATTAAACATCTTTGAAACTTATTAGAAATCCTTTTGAACTCATAAAGGATTTCAAAAAGAGGAATATGCTCTAGTTGTAAATTTTAAGGAACGCATTAATTCACATGCACTTTATTAGGATCATGTTCCTTATAAGGCTAGGGTGACCATCATCAAAGGATTTCATACGTTGAACCATTATAAAACAAAGAAAGAAAGATAAGTATTTAGGACTCTTACTCAAGAAGAACTATGCTTAAATAAAATCATGCATTGAGATGAAGCAATAAATTTGGGTTTCCAACCATAATGTTATGTCAAAGAAAGCACAATGCATCAATAAGCTAAATCTGTGTCAAAGGATAAACACAACTAGAAGATGGGTATAGGATAAACACAATTAGAAGACGGGTATAGTTTAGGAATTTTGTTATCAAACCAAGGTTAAATTCCATAATTGATCCATGTTCAATAAATAAAAGTAATCAATTGTACTTATACAAAACAAATTACATGTTGCTCCAAAAATCACCATGAGACAACAAAATTTTATTGAAATTAAAACTTGTTGTATGACCTAAATTTTCTAAGTATTGTTGCATAATTTTCTTTCAAAACAAATCCAATAGGCGCCTAAGAGTAGTTGCAACATAATCATTTTTATTAACTAGGGGAATCGACAACAGGGGTGGCGCATGCACTCGTGTTACATGGGGTCAATTCCCATCCGCTACCACTATACCCCTATGTGCCCCACAACCTCCTGCAAGCATGGGACATGCATAATCTTGGAATGGAATTCCAAAAAACATATGTATTTGTTTATTCAATGATTATTTTTACAAGAGAATGAGCGGCATTAAATACTATGGAAGAGACACGTCGGAATGGTGTGTCTTTCTAATGCTGAATTTAAATAATAATAATAATAATAACAACAACAACAAATATTATTTAAATAATTTAATTTACTAATTTTCTCTAGTTCTATTACAAGTCATCCCTCTCTGAGATACTTCGTCCATGAAGTATTGGTAAGGATAGGTGTCGTGAACGAAAATCTTCACTTTCCCAAGTAGCTTCTTCATCAAGTAATTTTTTCCACTTGACAAGGTATTCATTGATGAATTTGGAACAAAGTGTTCTAGTTGTAATCTCTAATATGCATTCAGGTTCTAGCACCAGTTTTCCTTCATCATCTAGCATAGACAATTCTATTTGTATGTGAGTAGTTGGACCTAATTTATTTTTTAAGCAGGACACATGGAAAACGTCATGTATTTTCCCTTTGTTAGGTATTTCCGTACCATAAGCCACTTTTTTGTCTCTCTTCCTTTCTTCATATGGTCCATAAAATCTTGGTGCAAGTTTATGATTTTTGGAGTTTGTAAGTGAATTTTGTTTGTATGGTTTGAGTCGAACAAACACCCAATCACCTACTTCGAATTCTCTATCAGTTATGTTGGTGTCTGCATGTTGCTTCATGTGGTTCCTTTCTTGTACAAGATGAATCTTCAAAATACCGATGACCTCGTTGGATGTTTCTAGATAGTATTTCACTACTGGAACTTTGAATTTGTTGGTAACATATTCCTTCGTCTTAGAAGGAGGATACCCATATAAGGCTTCAAAAGGGGACATTTTTGTCATTGTATGATACGTACTATTGTACCACCATTCTGTAAGGTGGAGCCAATGTACCCATTGATTCCGACGGTCATTCATGAAATTCCTATGGAATCGTTCAAGACATTTATTTACAACTTTAGTTTGTCCATCTATCTCGGGAAGGTAAGAGGTACTCATAGTTAATGAAGTCCTTACCTAGTGGAATGTTTCCTTCCAGAAGTTGCTAGTAAATTTGGTGTCCCTGTCACTAATGGTAACTTTGGGAAACCCATGGAGCTTAAAATATAGGGATGCTAGTACTGGAGTGGAGGTCATTAGAGTTTTCAACTTTTCAAAACAAGTTTTTTCATCTTGATCACATTTAAAAGCATATTTTTTTAATAGTGATGTTAAGGGAGACACAATTTGTGCATAGTTGCAAAAAAAATCTTTTATAATAACCCATGAGACCAAGAAATCTCGTTAATGATCTAATTGATTTGGGGTAAGTCCATTCAGTGATTGCCACAATTTTCTTGGGATCAACCTTGATGCCCTCATATGAAACAATATGCCCCAAAAATTCTATTTCTTTTTGCCCAAAATTGCATTTCGCTTTGTTAGTGTAAAATTTGTTTTCTTGTAGATGATTCAATACCGTCTCTACGTGCTTGAGATGTGAGTTCCAGTTTTTTCTATAAACAAGGATATGTCAAAGAATACTAGCACAACTTTCTTAGGTATGGCCGAAACAAATAATTCATTATTTGCTTGAAATGTTGTCAGAGCATTGGATAATCCGAATGGCATGACTCCAAATTCTTACAAGCCTTCATGGGTACACAAAGTAGTTTTGGGGACATCTTCTAAATTCTGACTTGGTAATACCCTGATTTTAGGTTTAATTTAGAAAAATACTTTGCACCATGGATCTCATCCAACAATTCGTCGACAAAGGGAATGGGGAAATGATCTTTTATGGTGACTTTCTTTAATGCTTGATAATCGATGCAAAGTCTATACGATCCATCCTTCTTTCTCACAAGTATGATTGGTGCAAATAAGGGACTCTTACTACATGTGATTATGCTAGTGTCTAATAGCTTTTACACCAAACATTCAATATCTAACTTGTTTCTATGATATTTTCTATATGACTTTTTTAGAATTGGACCTGATCTGGAATTAACTCTATGGTGTGATCTATAGAACGTGGGGGGGAGGGGAGGCCATGAGGAGGGTTTTAAAAAATTTCACTGTGTTCCCCCATAAGTTCTTCTAATTCCATTGGATCAACATTTTATTTTCATCAATTGTCCCTTCAAAAGGAAACATTTTTGTCATTGTATGATATGTACTATTGTACCACCATTATGCAAGGTAGAGCCAATGTACCCACTAATTCTGGTAGTAATTCACAAAAATCCTAAGGTATCCTTCAAGGAATTTAATTATGACTTCAGTCTGTCCATCTTCTCGAGGACGGTAAGAGGTACTCATAGTCAATGAAGTCCCTACCCGATGGAACAATTCCTTCCAAAATTTGTTGGTAAATTTGGGGTCCATGTCATTAACAATAACTTTGGGAAAGCCATGGAGCTTAAATATATTATTTACATAACTATATGTTACTTGGATAGCCTTTTATTTTGATGAAATCCTAATGAAGTGAGTGTATTTTGTTAATCATTCAATGACTATGAACTTACTATTCCAGGCCTTCTGACAGAGGAAGACTAATGATAAAATCCATGGATATCTCTGACCATTTTTGGGATGGGATATGTAGGGGTTGGAGATTCCTAGGAGGAGTCACTATTTCAAACTTCTTCCTTTGACAACTATCACATTCAACTTCATATTTTTGGATATTAGCCTTCATTCCTTTCCAAAAGAAGGACTATCAGATATTATGGTATGTTTTAAAGAATCCAACATGGATGGTTGTCGGAGAATCATGGTTCTCTCTTAAGCCCTGAATTTTGAATTTTGATGAACTGGGTAAATGTATCCTTTGCTTATACCATAATATGTCTTTCTCCCCTGAGTATTTGGAGTTTGTTTCCTTGTTTCTTCCAACTTTTTCAGTTAGTTTCCTTGTCTCTAGTTCTTTCACATACTCAGTTTGGACTCCTAAAATCCATTCAGAAATAACTAAGAAAATAGCACATATTGAGGAATCACTTTCATGCTTCCTTGATAAGTAGTTTGCGACGATATTTTCCTTACCCTTTTTTATACTAAATGTCAAAATAAAAAACCCGGATTTTGCTCACCCATTTATGTTTTTATGGAGATAGATTTTTCTGGGTTAGGAAATACTTCAGGTTGTTTTGGTTTGTTTTAACAAGAAATTTTGACCCCAAAAAATATTGCTTCCACTTAATGAGGGCATGCATTATTTCCAACATCTCCTTGTCGTAAGTTGACTTTGTTTGCTTACTTGTTTTTAGCTTCTGACTTTCAAAGGCGATGAGATGTTTATCTTGCATGAGAACGACTCCTACGCTCTGAAGCGTCACATTCAAGGATATTTTTTTTTTTTAGAAATCTGGGGCTGCTAGTACTAGAGTGGAGGTCATTAGAGTTTTTGACTTTTCAAAGAAATTTTTTGCATCCTAATCCCATTAAAAGAATCATTTTTTAATAGTGATTTTAAGGGAGCCACAATTTGTGCATAGTTGTGAACAAGTCTTCTATAATAACCCGTGAGACCAAGAAATCCCCTTACTGATGTAATTGATTTGGGGGAAGTCCATTCAATGATTGCCACAATTTTCTTGGGATCAACCTTGATTCCCTTGGCTCAAACAATATGCCCCAAACATTCTATTTCTTTTTGCCCAAAATTGCATTTCGCTTTGTTAGCGTAAACTTCTAGAAGCTTCAATACTGTCTTGATGTGCTTGAGATGTGAGTTCCAGTTTTCTCTATAAACAAGGATATCGTTGAAGAATGTTAGCATGAAATTCCTTAGGTATTTCCGAAACAAGTCATTCATTACTGCTTGAAATGTTGCCAGAGCATTGGATAATTTGAATGGCACGACTCAAAATTCGTACAAGCCTTCATGGGTGCAAAAAGCATTTTTGGGCACATATTCTTCTCGAACTCGGTTGGTAATACCATGATTTTAGGTCTAATTTCGAAAAATACTTTGCTACCATGGAGTCTATGAAGTTGTGTGTACTCCCACTGTCAACCAAAACAATCACTCTAGCATTCTTGATATAGCCAAACATTTTGAGTGCTGGGGTTGAGATATACCCGTCATTGCAACTACTAAGAGTGTTGGGGTGACGATAGCTTCCTCTGTGTTGGATTCATCGTTATTCGATTCTATGTTGGAAGGATACATGTCGCCAACTTCTTCATTATTATTGTCATCGTTATCATTTTTTTCGCACAAGAAGAAATTCTTGTTTTTACACTTATTTACCTAGCGCCAATTTGGGGCATTACACTTGTGGCACAGATTGTTTTCCTTTCTCCCATTTGTTCTTAGGTGGGGTGGGATATTAACCGACGGATATTGTGATTTTTTTTCTTCAATTAATTTATCTTTATGACAATCTTGTTCCACATATTTGACATCTAATACTTTTATCTCATTTTGAATACTCTGTTTCATCCCACCAATGGAAATTTGCAAGATTTGTTCTTCAATTATATCATGTACAGGCATGGATATGACCATTAGATTTCTAAAATAGTAACCCATGGTTCATTCTTGTTGTAAGCGATTGAGCTTTTTTTATATTTCGACTTCTTCCATGTCTTGAAATCATTTAAAGAAATTTTTCTTGAAGGTATTCCAATCTCTCACCAATGTTACTCCTTTCATTGTTGAGTCCCACCACAAGAACCAGTCACAAGCGGTTTTATCCATGTACATTGCTGCAACATTCAGTTTGTCGTTGTCACCATATATATTGTACATTTCAAAATATTTTTCGATTTTGTTGATCCATCGAATTTGATCTCGTTTATTTTCGCCATCGAATCTTGGTAAATCTATCTTTACTCTGTGAATGACGTTGTGGTTTTGTCCCGTATGTGAGTTATTGAATCCTTTAACTTGATCTTTTAGTGACTAAATTGTGAGCTTTAGGTCTTGGATGTCCTCTTTTTGCTCAAGTTTTTCCAAGAGATTGTGAATTGAGTCATCTTCTGACTTTATGAACGCATCCTTGTCCTCTAGAGGGTTTCTCTCCGTATTTCTTGTATTCAACATATTGAGCTTGGGATTTGTGAAAATTTAACTATTAAAAGATTAATTACAATAATAATTTATTATTAAAATGACAATAATAATATTATTATTATATGTATAAAAAATTTATAGTCTTTTTAAACGATTTGAAAATAATAAAATAAAAATTAATAATAATAAAATATTGTTATGAAGGAATGGCGAGAGCCGAAGAATGGGTGGAGAATGAAAATGGAAGATGGGAATGTGCAACCAAAGAAGACGCTCACTTTGATACCAACTTAGAATGGAATTCCAAAAAATATATGTATTTATTTATTCAATAATGATTTTTATAAGAGAATGAGCAACATTAAATACTATGGAAGAGACGCATCAGAATGATGTTTCCTTCTAATGCTGACATTTAACTAATAATAATAATAACAAATATTATTTAAATCATTTAATTTACTAATTTTCTCTAGTTCTTTTACAAAGCCCGAATGTGATTTGAACTCATGACCTATGATTTACAATATGTAACTTCATATCAAGCGAATCGCCAATGAGCCACACCCATGTGGGCTGCAACATAATCAAGTTTAATAATGAGCAACATCATCTTTAATAAAAGCTTGAAATCATTGTCAAAATTGTGGTTCATTGTAATAAAAAGAGGTAATGAAATCAAGGTATGTAAGTATTGTTTTAAGAGAATTAATAGACCTAAGAAAACCAAATTTGAGTACTCATCATAAGCATAAAATATCCATGAGATTTGAGCAAATGAAAGCTATGCCTACATCACTATATCTACTACTTATAATTATAAAAAACAATCCAACAACAAGCTTATGCTAACCATTTATGATCACACCACAAAAATCCTCATAATACTACATCTTAAAATATCAACTAGATGCAAACATGCATGCTAATGAATTTGATGCTCATATATACAAAAGAGAGAGTAATACACACCCAAGCCCAATAATCACAAGCATGCTAAAGAATTTGATGCTCATATATACAAAAGAGAGAGTAATACACACCAAAGCCCAATAATCACAAGTAGACATCAATCTAAATCAACAACCTAGAAACTACAATATACAAAAGAGAGAGTAATACACACCCAAGCCCAATAATCACAAGTATGCTAAAGAATTTGATGCTCATATATACAAAAGAGAGAGTAATACACACCCAAGCCCAATAATCACAAGTAGACATCAATCTAAATCAACAACCTAGAAACTACTCAACCTATTGTTCCAGATCTTGTGCAAAAGCAATTAAAAAATGAGGTAAACATCCAATAACATGCACACCAAAATGGATGGAAAGCCACAAAATGCCAAAAACACCTCCAACAATAAGCAAAGACTCTTTTCTCTATTCAAAAAATGACAAACTTATGTAGGAACCATAAGTTAGTTTTAGGGGTGCATGCATTTCCCACTAGATTGGCCCCTATAATGAACCATATAAGTATAGTAATAATTTCAAAACCATTGGATACAAAAATCAAATGTAAAGAGATCATGACCAATATGTCATTAATCACCTAGTTGAGAGCAAGAAAAGGTCTGCTATATAAAAACACATGTATAGCTTGTAGACACCAAGTTGAGGGAAAGCAAGCCATACATAGATAATTACTACTACCATCGCAAAACTGAAACAAACAACTTGAGCTATGAGCCAAAAGGTTGAAGGAGATTCCAAGTTGTGGGAAACAAGGAATTTGGCGACATACATTCCATAATAGGATATCCAAAGCTGAAAGGAAGGTGAAATTATAGCGTTAGAAACATAACCCATAATAAAATTATGAGCATGGCATAATAATAGAGCATGCGGGACCAATGCCTTTGTGATGCTCATGTTTCTAATAAATACTGTTTTCACCAAAAAAATATAGTAAACCAACCACCCGTTAAAAATTAATAACCATGAAATAACCAAAAAAGACAAGGATAGTTAAGTGGGTAGGAGAGCGATTGGGCTAGAGGTCGTCAATTCAAGGTCGTCAATTCAAATACAACCCATAAAATAACAAACCAAATAAACTTGAGGAGAAAATGTGGATAACCAATATGGTTCATTGAATAAATATCCAGAATAGATATGATAAATTAGAGAACTCCATTATTTGAATAATGAATAGGAGATGATTTAGATATAATGATAAGGCCCTTATATCAAATCTTAGCGAGAACTTTAATGATTGTTCATAAGGGTTATGTCTCATGGATTATTGTTGTTGTTGTTCCATTGCATTTCCCTTAAAAAAGCTTTGTCCTCAAAGCATAATTATTACTTTCGATCTAGCTTGTAATGTTTTTTAATGATCTTTTGTGCTTGTAATTGAATAAAATTGACGAATGGTAAAAGGATCAGACCACCCTAATGTCTTTTCATGATCTTTTGTGCTTGTAATTGCGACACTTGATGGCACATGACGATATGTTCTTCAAATTGACGAATGATAAAAGGATCAGACCACCCTAATTCAATTTTTTGTAACGCGATATGACAAAAAATTTCTTGAATTTGTTTATTATAATTGGGATGATGATAAGGTGTCTTAATCTCTTGTCAATCTTGATTGTTGGAACACTCAATTTTTTATGTTTCTAATGATTTAAATGGATCTGTGTTAGTTTCTTTGTCTGAGGTTTATATATTTTTAATTGTAAGCTTCTCTATTTCAACTGCTTCGGTCATTGTTGATTTATAATCATTAATTCTTTAATGGTAAGTTGTTCTAACTTTTTTGTGATTTCTTCTCATTCTTCATGTTCTTGATTTGATTATGGTTTTTTAAACTACAATTCTCTTCATTTTTTTTTTGTTTGATAATTTCTTGATGAGATATTGATTAACTTGTTCTAACTTATGATCCCATTGCTTCTTGTCACTTGACTTGTTGATTTGTGCTAGTAACTTTTGGTTATGATCTTTGAAATGAGAAATTTCTTTGTAATTCTCCTTGAAGATCTTGTTTTTTGCTTTCTTAGTGGTTCTTTTGTATTCTCTCCAAAAGTGACTTGATATTGAATTGTCTATTTTGTTGTTGATATTGAGCTAGTTTATTTTTTTTTAATTTTTACTTTTCAATGCGTGTTACCTTGATCTTCCATTAAGGTAAACATCTTTTTACAATTGGAGCATGGACGACTTCCATTTTTCCATCCCTATGGATATTCTCTTTCATCTGCACAATATCAACATTTTCCCAATAAAGTCTTATCCATCATGGTTCACTACTTCGTTCCTTTTTTTCCTCTTAACTTAGAACTAAGATTTAAATACATTTAAATAACTCATTTTTGTCTATTTTGTTGTTGATATTGAGCTAGTTTATTTTTTTAATTTTTTCTTTTCAATGTGTGTTACCTTGATCTTCCATTAAGGTAAACATCTTTTTACAATTTGAGCATGGACAACTTCCATTTTTCCATCCCCATGGATATTCTCTTTCATCTACACAATATCAACATTTTTCCAATAAAGTCTTATCCATCATGGTTCACTACTTCGTTCTTTTTTTCCTCTTAACTTAGAACTAAGATTTAAATACATTCAAATAATTCATTTTCACTTAAACCTTGAAACTTACGTTTTATATATTTTTTTATAATATCCTATATTAATGAAGTATATATATAACCACCTTTTGTAATCCTTGAAATGCTAACCATTCATTTTCCCTAATGTACTTTTTTTATTAAACTTAAATGTCGTGAATGTTTTTTTCTTTTTTATTGGTTTATTTAACCTTTTATATTAAATAACAATTTAACATAAAAGCTTTAACTATACTCTTCCCTTTTTAAAAGAGGATATAACCTTACCCTATGTTAAGGTATAGCCAAATGATGGAAAAGTCACATTAAATGACAAAATTCACTACTTAAGATCCATTTGTATATACTTATTAATTAGCACTTTTCTATAAAAGGTCACGATTTCAAATGAAAAGTCGCAACTGAAATTTTCACTTAATTGTGAAAATATAGGTATGGCAACCATTGTTTTTTTCTTTTTCAACTTTAATTCGTTCATCCACAAATTTTATTAACTTTAATACATTTACTTTTAAATGGATCTTTTAGTTACTTCTTTTCCATTTTTTAGTTACTTATTCTTTTTCAGTTTGAAGAACTTTTTTTTTAAAATCTTCTTACTGCATAAATAGTTTTTTTTATTGTAATGCCCCATATTTGACATTATGTCGCTAAAACTATATTATCACTTGTATTTTGCTTACCTTCTATTTAGATGAGCCAAACTAAAGAGACACTTGATATGTGAACATATGGACATGTTTAAGTATTGTGGGATATTATTTTTATGGTTATATGTTGTGATGATGATAAATATGTGAGTTCATTAAACATGCAAAGTAAAAAGTGGAAACTTGGTACATGGATATTGACTCAAAACTATGTTGTAAATGTATAATAGATGTGAGGCATGCTATAAATAAACATATCGTTTGAGGTATGAAATTTGTTTATATTTGCATGAATATGAGTTAATCTTGTATCAACCTACAAGGTGATGAGCTATGTACAACCAAATTATTGTAGTGATGACATAAATTGGATGTTGTAGGCATCGTGAAAGCAATGTGTATTATGTGGTTTCTTATGATTTCAAACGCTGCTATGATCTGTCGGTAAGTGTGGTTTTGAAAAGATGCATAGCATGCCAAAAATGGTTGTTCAATAACGTGACTATAAGAATAACAATTGTACAATATGGCTCAATATAGGGTGTCGGTCCTAGTATATTAGGAGGGGTGGAAGAATTACCACCATGTATCCTTCAAAACTTGGAGTCATGGGAGGGCTATGAGGAGAGACACTCCCCAAGTTGTGAGATGATGATTGTCAGTTTAGTGTTGGGGAGGCTTGGCTGATATAGTCGGCACTTCCACTTGCACTTATGGGTTCTATACGAGATTAGGTCAATATAGTTGTTGCTCCAACATATTTCGGTAGAGGAAGATGGAAGTAGGTTAGGGAGGAAAGATGGCTCGATGTAATTTAGAAGGATGTTGTGAGTTAATTATTTAACATATTGTTTATTTAATTTGAGTGTTGAAAGTCTTGATTTAATCATGCGAGATGATCTTGGTATGTTGTACAATTTGTACTATATTACTGTGGACTAGTCAATGAGATTGTTAAATGTTGTGATTATCAATTGTTGTTTGGCATGATTGGATGTTAAATACAAAAACTATGCATTAGAATATGTGATTGCTTATCATTAGTACATGTACAATATATGTATGCACTAGTTATACATGCATTGCACATGTACATTGCACATGTACAATACTAGAATTACTAAATATATTTGTTATAAATTGGACTATTAATTAGTTTTCTAGTGTTTAATGGTTATGAAAATGATTTTTGCATACATATAAATATCACGTAATATTAAATACCATCATTGAATTGCATTATTGGTTGGAATGATGGGGTGCCATTATTTTAGGGGAAATAGTCAAATTTTATTAATAACCAATCTTGAGAAAATAGGCATTGCATTCTATTTTATTTATTTAATTTATTGAATATTGTAATTGCTATTTTTTCCCTGAAATATAGAAGGATGATGGTTCATAAATGAGGGTGGTTGAAAAAACTTGGGAAAAAGTGTATGGAAATTTGATAAATAGGGAGTTGTGAAGAGGAGTTGGGGAAGTGCTTTTTATTTTGGAAGTTGTGGAGAGGTTGAGTTAGTTGAGAGGTGGAGGAATTCATGGAGGAATTCTTCAAAGAAATATTATCAAGTTCTTAGAGATATTGTGCATTATTGTTCTTAGAGTCACGGGTATGGAGGGCCAAGGAATCAAAAGGTTTCTTGGAACTAGGAAGTCGGATAGGTTCCTAGTTGGAAGGGAGGTTGATTCCATTTTGGGCATTAAAGGAAAGGAAGTCCCGTTGCTACGGAAAACTACTACATTATTGGACAAATTATGCATTTAAATATGTACTTTTCAAATAGTTATTGATTAAAATTCATGTTATATTATATTGTTATGATTATAAACATGTTTTGATGTTAGTTCGAATAGTTATGATGTTTTATTTAGTAAAAAAGGTCTAGAGGCCTTACATTTTCTTTTTTTTCCCTTCTTCCTTCTTCCTTTTTTTTTTAATCTTCTTATTATATAACTATTTTTTTTCATTGTTCTTTTTCCTTCTTTATTCTTCTTTTACCCTTCATATTTCTACTTTTACATGGAATCTTTTGGCACCACCAAAATGGTCTTTGAGTCAACTTATTTAATGCTATATATATAAGTTTTCTTCAATATAAGTTTTGAACCAAAACTAATTTTTGATGGCCAAAGGCTTGAATATGGTCAAAGACCCATTTAAGAAAAACTTGAATTTTATTTTTTTTGTTGGGCCAAATCGTAAATAATGGGAACACTCTAATACCAATGTGGAGAACCAATTTGGTTCACTGAATAAATATCCAAACATATATGATAAATTAGATAAATCCACATAGGAATGCATTTCAATAATGAATAAGAGATGATTTAGATACAAACAGAAGGCCCTTATATAGATTGTTAACGGGAACCTTTGATGACTATTCACAAAGGTTTTCTCTTGGATTATTATTATTAGTATTTTATTACATAAAAAAATACCTCATGGACATGAAAGCATATCAAGGCAAGAGAAACAATATATAATTACTCACAGTATGGTGGCACATGAAACAAGCAAGCCTCCTATTTCAACCAAACAAAGACATTGAAAACATAACTCACGAGTAATAAAACAAATATGCACCCATAATGTATTCAAATTGAGTTATTCATTAAAGTTGTAGAGATAATTCCATAACCAATAAATTCAAGGAAAAACAACATTATCAAGTGCATGCAAGCTTGAGAAATAAATCCTATTGATAACCCATACTATCAATAGAAAAATAGGTGTTCATAGAATGAAGTAAAAAGGGCCACCAAGCCCACCTTAGTTCCTTAGTGATTGCAAAAATGAAGGTTGAACTTCCAACTCCAATAAGCTACAATATGACTTCCAAATACTAGCACCTTGAATAGTAAATCCAAACCCATAACACCAAGGCACATACATAGGTTTCAAATAGACCAATAAGGCAAAATCATAAATGGTTGAAAATAGCATGAGGAAGGGGAATTCTAAGAACCAGAAAATGAATCCATAGAGAAAAAATATAGGTAAGAAAAGACAATGAGAGAGCACGCAAGGGAGATAGCAGTTAGGAAAAAATAAACCACCATTATTCATCATTATATAAACCATTAATGAACTACATAAAGGTTGAATATTTGATGCATATATGATATATAAATCCTTTGTACCAAAATCCAAAGAAATCCCAATGCAATCAGACCAAATCCTATGCCAAAATGATCACCCAAAAATATCCCAACTTCTATTGTCCAACAATCATATACGATGGAAAAGACCTCATCATTGTCCTAAATAAGTTAACCAAACCACAAGTATGTTAGCATATTGTCCATAAGCCATTATAAATAATTACAACATATATGCCACAAAGTGCTACCATATACACCACAAGGTGCAACCATAACCAATAAGAGGTTTTATCCTAAAAAAAATGAAGATGATGCCAAGGAGGATGGAGAACTTGGGTGCATGGAAAGATAAAATCCAATCAAAGCTTATCATAAGTTCCATGAAGCTAGCATCACAATTAAGATAAATGACAAGACAATAACCATGAAGGTTTCAAAGACAATCTTATAAATGTAACTGGTAGCTAATAACTACACCACAAATTAACCTCCAATTTACCTATTTTTCCTAGGATGGAAATGATTAACCAATCCTAATTAGGCATAAACCATACTACATGTAAGATCATTACCATGTGCATGTTACAACAAAAGTGTCACAACCATAACTAAATTGGGTGTGCAGCATCCAAACAACACGCACAAACTAACTAAATAATGATGCAACATGTGTAACATGAAATGCATCAAGTTCTCAGCAGGTGTCAGCAAGCAGCAGCCAGGTTGTTATTATTCTACAGCAGCCAGCCTGGTTGCTTCCTATCCTAGCCTGCAAGCAACAATGCTAGCTTTTAATCCCCATAGTTGTGTGAACCATTGTAAAAAAAAGTGGAATTATTCCTCTCACGTAAGGTAGAGTCTTTAGTGCACTAGTTCTAAGTCAATATGCACTAGTTTCTATAAGTCAATTGTGATAGGCTCGGACACAAAATTCATTCATTGCAGATAAAAAAGCGCCTATACAAAAAAGAGTAAGGCCCCCCACCCCATATAGTACTTAAGAGTTCAATCAAAGTGAAAGCCCCGTAGTGTTGTTGTTGTCTGTCTCCTTCTTGTGAAAAATATAAGAAGAGAAACAGGTTCTAGGTTCTCCTAAGCTCATCTCCTAAGCTCTCTGGGTAATGTAAGTTCCGCGATATAAAATATAGAGATATAGCATTTGACTCCCATGTTTTAAAAAGAGATCACACTTTTATTAATTGAATCACATGCTCATTATACCAAATTCGAATCTAAACTCTACTAAATCAATAATACAAACAAAACATAATAAAAGAATCATCACCGATATAAAATCCATGAAATATAACTCCAATCCCTTCATGGAGAGCATACTGTTGTTCTCCTAAGAATGGTTCCATTGACTCAATCATTTTAAACATCTTATATTGTTAAGCAATAAGGTGGTGGACCCCTCTTTAAATTTTATTTCAAAATTATGAGTAATAAGGGATGATACATCAATAACATGAATGGTTGTAGGTTCAATATAGGAAAGATTACATAGACATGATCTATTTTGCAAAAAATAGGGCATAAGTATCAATACTTTGTGATTTTTTATCATTGGAAAAAAATGAGGGGCATGGAGCCTCCATTAAAAGGTGTAGTTACATTCAAATAAGAACTTAGGATTTTCTTAGTTTCATATAACATATAGAAAAAATAAATTAAAAATACATCAAATAAGTAAAATGTGTATAATCACCAAGAATAATTTAGATAATGAAGATGAAACAAGTTGTGAGCCATTACAAATACAATGCTAAATCTCAGCAAACAGCATAGAGAAAAAGAAAGATAAAAAGATTTAAGAACAATCTTTTGGCATTATTTAAGCATTCATATTCCCAAAAATAAAAAATAGTGGTGGGCCTAAAACAACATGCAAGAGTTTCAATCTTACATTTTCTATTATTTAAAATCTGCAGTGAAATCAATATAGCTTACACTAGTATAGTTTGATAAATTTGTGATTACACGATCACATATGTCAGTGTTGTCATTTTGTATAAGCTATATAATAACAAATTTGATGTGATTTAAGTGATATTTTTCTAAATTTTTAACATAGGTTAGAGTAAATATATACGCCTAACCTATGACTATGTTAATATAGATTCATAATATTTAATGTTTATATTAAATTTAATACTAGTATTACAACCATTTTAACATGTTTTATTATGTTATTTAAAATGTTTCATATTATTCTGTTTTTGTGATAACACACCGAATATTGCAACTGTAGTTGAGTGTTGTCATGAGGTACACATAGCATGTGAACATAGTAGGGATCCTTGGTTGGTTGTGATAATCACCATATCATATCATTCTATAACTGAGAATGACTATTATCATGCTTATTATTCAAATTAATTACGGGAGTAACTAACAACCTTTTCATTTTCTTTATCACATTACAAAAATAATTATTTCCAATTAGTGATGTTGTAGAAACACTTTATAAACTCGGAAGCTACTTAACTGTGTATTTATTCCCCTTACCCATTGGAACCGCCTAATGGATATGTTGTAGAAATGACCCCATCCCATCCTTGGATGAAATTATAGCTACTCAGTTTGGACTAGATGCCTGGAAGGCCTTTCAGTGTTTTGTTGGTTTGGCGGAGAATACATTGTAGCGAGTTAATTCCCAGGGAGAACAAAGTATACATATTCAAAGTAAATCCTTCTAATATTTTGTTTTAATATTAACAACAAATACTATTGTATAATTACAAAAAACATGGTACAATGCTCTCCCAAAACATGTAAAATAATGATCACAATATATATTACAAGCATGCACCCATTCTATGAAACAAAAATGGCATGATAATTGAAAACCAGTAATGAATTGCTTTGTTTATATAAACCATGTCCATTCAACTTCCCCATTGTTACTACCTTTCTTGGTATTTTCCTTTCACATCTACTATCTTACCTAATGGATATTCAAACTTCTACTTCCAAAAGCATCTGACTTGTAGAACCCACACTCTTAGTTACTTCTTTCTTCAACGTATCCTTTCATTCACATTGTTCTATTTCACTCTTCTATAAGTGGTAGTACTTTTGGGTTTCTAAACTAAAATTGATAATTTAACATTGAGTTACAAAGTCACAACTTTGCAAACTTCAATTTAAGAAAACACTTAGACCAAGAAACCTACCAACACAAAAGTAAATTTAGAGTGCTTATTTATAAAATCATGTGTTGTTGCAAAAAAAAAGTTCCAAGCTGAGACTACTAGCATCCTTAATGAGGCTACCATAATGATGCTAAGCCATTAGGCAAGCTAAGGTCTAATGGAAATATTGTAAACCCAATAAGGGAATGTGGGACTTGAGGATACTATGCTGGAACAAAGATCTATTACCCAACTTTTTGTTAATCTAGCATGACTACACCCAATGTAAGTGACTTTATTAAGGACTCAAATGTTCATGTTATGGATTATGTTATAAAACTAATATGTAAATGGACATAAATATTGCATTGTTTATGTGACAATATCCTAAATTTTGTAAAATGGGAGGAAGGCCTTATTAAGAATGGGATGCTATGTGAAAAGTTTTTGGTGATTCCAACTTTATGAAGTCATTAGTGTATAAACTCAAAGTTATTAAGAAAAATAGATTAACACAGGCAATGAGAAGGGGGTAGTACATGATATGACAAAGGGAACAAATATACTTATCTTACTTTTTGTTTTGAGTGGAGAACTTATGGTGATGGAAAGTGATCCATGGACGGAGCACGATCTTATTAAGAATGAAGAATGGGATGCTATGGAAATTTTTTTGTTGTGATGGCAACTTTATTAAGTCATTAGTGTATAAACTCAAATTATTAAGAAATGGTTAAAATGTTATGAGGAGTTGATTAGCATGGCATAGTTAAGAGAACTTATTGAAATGGAAAGCGATCCCTGAAGGGAAGTGCCATCTCCCTTCCAATCATTATAAAATCACGACTTTGGCACTGAATTTTCATTAATTACGAATAATCTCATGTCTATATATTGACCACCTTAAGAAGAGGAGTTCCACATTCTACTTTTCAAACTTTATGTTTCATGTTTTTTCATTTTCCACATCACAAGATTTTTACTTCTCATTTCTATATTTTGACCACCTTGAGAAGAGGAGTTCCACATTCAATTTCTCAAACTCTATGTTCCATGTTTTTCATGTTCCACATTACAAGCTTTTTACTTCTCTATTTCATAGATTACAACATTGTTATTGCCTTTTTGAGACATTGGCTAGTTGTGTATTTGGACTTACAAGGAGATTGCAATAAAGCATGTACTCTTGAAGCCTTGATGCTACAATTGTTTGCATTAATGTAAATTGTGTTCATCAATCTAGTTGGAAATAAGAGGGGTTTTATCTAGTCTACCCTTTTTCGATCAACACTATCATGAAGATGTTGGTCTAGTTAAGGTCAACAAGATATGTCTTGATCTACCGTATGCCTCATCTTGAGTTGGTCCAAGGCTATGTTATGTTGCATATTACCTTCACCTTGAGTTTGGGCCAATAAGTAGCAACGGGTTTTCCTATTGGTTCTTTTGTAACCTAGTTGGGGCTAGAAAGGATTTTAAGATGTTTTTTTATTCTAACCTCAACCCAGCCAAGACTAGCCAAGAATTTAAATTGCATTATGCTTCTCACCTCAATCTCGACGAGAGTAGCAAGTATGTGTGTTGAAATTTTCATTTTTCTTCTTAAGTTGTGGCTAGAAATTTTCATTTTTCTTTTGTCACATCATTATCCTAATTCAAGGGGTACCATTTATTTAGGAATTACCTCTGGCCAATGGCAAATTTCTCCCTTTGGTGTTGGTCAAGGATAATTTTAGGGGCAAAATTTAGCTCATGGGCTATTTTTAGGGGGTTTTCTCAAAAAATAGATTACCCATTTTGCAATTTTTGAAGCCCTGTTTTGCCCAATTTTGATGGAGTAAACTTTTTTCACCCTAAAAATCACCAAATTATTATATAAATGATATAAATCCTTGGAAATTAAAATATTTTTTGAAAAATATTGCCAAACATTTTATAGTTGGTGTTTTAAAAATTGTTAATATTCGCCAACATTTATACACTTCTAAATAAGTATGGTTCCTTAAAATCATCTCTAGTGTTAGTTTCATAAGTCATCTCTATTGAAAGATAAACATTGAAGTCATAGGCTGCTTTCAATCTTGCAATGATCTTTTCATTATGAAATAAATGAACAAATTCCATTATGTGGTGTTCAATTAGGTTGCATTTAAATGCAAACTAGAAAATTATGATTTTTATGTTCTTTCCCACATTTAGTTTGAATGGTGTACTAGTTTCAAGAAACATCAACATATCAAATCTCTCATGTAATTGTTAAAAATGAAGATTTGATATTTTGGGAATATTCTTAGTAACAAAGAAAGACAAAAGGAAAATTTCATCACCTTCTCAAAGTTGCAGCATTGGGTATGCCACTAAATTCTATCAACACTAAAGTTTAATGACACGTATAGGTACATGTTTCAAAATTGCAGCATTGGGTATGCCACTAAATTCTATCAACACTAAAGTTTAATGACACGTATAGGTACATGTTTCAAAATTGACCTATGTGGTTCACTTGCATAAAATAAATCCATGCCAATTCCCATGTTGGTTTACATTCCTCCATTTCTCATGTTGAAAGTAATGGCCTATATTTTTCCATATTCTTTTGGTGCACTTTCACATATTGTGGTTTACTTGAAATTTCAAATGACTATAGAATAGGTATGGAAATTTTTAATATGATTGAATTAATTTACTTCCCTACATATTCTGATATTGTTTCTAGGTATTACTCTTTGAAGAACAATGTATAAATCCTGTACTGCATTTAATAAGGGATGCTAGCGGCTTTCATTTGGGATAGCTCACGGTTTTTTTATAAGATTTGGTAGCACAATTTTTTTCCAAAATGCCCATTTTCGGGAAAGGTGTATACTCTCTTGAGACTGGGGCAAGGTGGCATGCTAGCTTTCCTTGACTATAGAGGGACAAGTCATATGCATACTTACAATGATGAATGATTTTTGATGTAGTCTTTGATGTTCGACAATGAAATAGAAGATGATGAATGATTCTTGATTTAGTCTTTGTCATTCAACAATGAAATAAAAGATTTGTTTTTTAAATGAACAAGTTAAAAGATAATAGCTACATGTGAGAGAACAAATTGTCACAAAAAAAACAGTAAATTAGTAAACTAACATGACCACTTAACTTGTGGGCTATGAATGTAGATAGGCCACAAGTTAAGTACCACAAACTACTCATCATCAATGCCTCAACTACCAATGATCACATGCAAACTAAGATATTTTTTTCTGATTGTTTATTTTGGATTTGAAACAAGAACCATAAAATAACTCTTAACAGTACACTTGTCTCACTTTCCTGCAACAATCTAAGAAAATGGCTAAAACAGAAAAATGGCTAAAAATCAAAGCTTTGATCAAACAACTAAGACAGAAAAATGGCTAAGAGTCGTGCTTTTCCTTGAAACCAAAATCATCTTGAATTTCTTCCAAATCTGTATCTTGAACCCTCTTCCCGGCATTCAGTTGAGCTATAATTTTCTTCAGCCTTGCTACCTCCTTTGTGGACACATTTTTGCTGGCATCATTTGTGATACATCTTACTCGGCTTGCATAGCTGCCAATCAAATTACAACATTCTATCAAGGCTGAAACATGAAAGACGTTAAGATTTTCCCAAGCAAAAGCTGTTCAAATATTTGCCGGAATAGATACGAAAGGAAGATAGTTATACTGACTTCAAGGAATTATGTGTCTCCTCCAAATTTGACTCAGCAGGAGAGATATTGACAAACATGAGTGTCTTTGCGTTTCCTCCCAGTGAATCACTCATAAGCATAGTAAGTTTATGATTACGATAAGGTATATGTTGCGCCTCACTTGCCAAAGCACTGATAACATCTCCTAGAGCAGAAAGAGACTTGTTGATGCTTTGAGCCTCTTTCATTCCACCTCCACTTACACCGGACTTTTTCACCCGTTCAGATCCCGCCAGGTCCACAAAACTAAGCTGTAAAAATTTATGCAAATCATTAATATAAACCTATGAAAAAAATTTAGTCATTTTTGTATGGTATTAGTCCCCAAATATATCAAGACCTGTTTGATCTCAAAGTCATAGATACAGGAAAATGGATTTAGAGGTCTCGAACCTTTCCTTTAGTTTGGGCTTGGTTTTGCAAGTTGGTGCTTTCAATGATTACAGAAAGGACCAAATGCGATCTAGAACTTTCTTCATTCATTTGGGTTTCAGCCACATGCCGTCTCTCCTGACCTTTTGTGATAATATTCTGCATCTCTTCTAAACTAGCAACAGAAAGTAACGAAGCATTTTCCACAGATACCATTCCCTGCATAAATAGTAATGGGAAATGCTTACACTTGAAATTCAACCACACTGAGCATAGTGTAATATCAATCACAAAATTGCTTTAGTCTAAAAGTAGCAGATATAGAATTTTCAGGCATGGGTGACATTGTCAAATTCCATTGAGGCATCATGTGAAGCAACATTATATATCCTATGGATTACATGCAAGTGCCAAAAAATTGTATTGATCATCTAAAGACTATCAATGCTCAATACTTAAATTTCAGGTAGAATCTAAGTAGCTCAGTTCGTCGGTGCTGGTGCGGGAACACCATTTTTTAAATCAGAGCGCATACAGGGGAGGTGCATCAAGCATATATGTATATAGAAAATATATTATTTTTTTATCCATAGCTAAAAATTCTATAAAACATAAAACCATATGATTTGAACAGTAAAACTAAACTGTATACAACCAAACAACAGCACTTTACACTGTTTACAGTTTATCTGGCTTTACTAATACATGGGGAAAGGGCACATAGTTCTGTGAAGTATGAATCTTAAGGAAATTTAATAGGTGTACAGTATATATTTCAGCACAGACACACGGGTTGGATATCTATAATAGGTTGCTAGGCAATAGAAATTCAAAACAATAATCCAACCTTTGTAAGACTACTCGACATAAAATGCCTATATTTAACCTCTCTGTTAACGAGCTGGACATGAAATTTGCAGTTCAGACTCTTAGGATAGCTTACGGGAGATATTTATATACCTGATCATGTAAATGCAATTCACATCTTAGATGCGATTGTTGGGCACAGAGGTCGGAGATCAGACCTAACAAATAGGGATATTTCATAGTGGGCATGGTATTAGATCGTACAGATCAAGGTTTCTGGTTGTTTCAAGGGCTTGTCCCTTGAGCTTCACGAATGGTGCCATCTCGCATACAGGGCATGGGATGTATCCCATGGGACATGTCTCCCAGGGCCAGAGACGCGTCCCTTGGTGACACATGGTCGAAGCAACTCATTTTAGTTGAATGCTCTAACCAGGGAAGAGTTCGTATGACCTTCACCTTAGGTGTAATATTTGGCTGAACTCAAAGGCCTGGATCTGGGGTATTGCGACGGACAACAAAGGCAGTTTCATTCTAATTAGATGCAACTTTACTCTCAGTGATGTGACTTACAAGGGCCAAGAGCTGCGAAGCCCATAGATGGACGGGCTCCCTTTACTTAAAAGCAAACCGAGAGCGATTCTTTCTAGCCCCTCTGAGGGGAAATTTACCCTGACTCATAGCCAAACCGTGATGTATGTGCCATGAAAAGGAGCACCAACGCCAACGTCTGGAGAGGAATTAAAGTAGGTATCCTTAAAAAGATAATGATACCAAAAGCTTAATATTATCACTATCTGAGTGGACTAAAAACTTGTCCAGAGTGACTAGACATTGTCACAAATGATTTTGCAGATTCACTGTTACATTTCATTTTAAAGATGTGTAGGAGCAAAATCCACCCGGGAAATGCTCAATTACCATGCGCTCCACTTTGTACTATGTATCACAATAATTTTGTTTGGAAGAAAAACCTCACAGGGAAACACCTGAACACTTCCCTGCATTCGCGGATGATACACACTGCAAACCCAGCAAGGACATCAAGTGATGCACACAACAAAATCAGCTAGTCTAGGGAAGTCAAAGCTGAGACCTCATACATGAAAATCAAAGCACTCAAGCTAGTTTCCTGGACATGTATCATAGTAATTACCTTTGTATCCTTCTTAACATCAAGCTTTAGTGGCTTTTTATTTTTAGGTGCAAGCAAATCCACCAATGCATCTTGATAAAGCTCCAACATGTACACCTGAGGCATGAATGCAAAGATAAAATGTGTCAACTTCGTAAATGTTTTTTTATAGTACAAAGGTGTAACCTAAGGAATGTACAGAGAGTACGGAATCTCCATCCTAAAAACCTTTAGTGAGAAAGAAAACTTTTTTTCATCTCTTTGCTTGATGGTGAATAGTTCTTGAATAGCTCTAGGTGTGAGTCCAGGGTTGTCTTGTGTTCCATAAATTGTGAATGTCTTTCCAGATCCAGTTTGTCCATATGCAAATATACATACATTGTAGCCATCCACTGCAGACTGTACCAAATACTGCAGACATTAAAACGGACTGTCAGATTATATGACAAGGAAGATGAAAAAAAAACTAAAGAAAAAATAGATAGGAGATATTCAAATCGGTAACTCATGTCAGTTTAGCTAATCAAAATTCAAATACTGACTGAAAAATCTGTCAAACGCTTATTCCTGAAACCAATAGCAAAAGTTCAAAAACTAATAAAACACTGTCTATATATCAAGGTGACAACAGACATCCAAATATCAAAAGAAAAGTTGGAATGGCATCCTCATTAAGGAAACATTAGATAACCTGTGTATCTTGAAAAACTTTTTCTTGGGAAGCTGACTCGTCAAATACACGGTCAAAATTAAATACTTTAGTTTTCTCGTCCTTCCAAGGATGCTCCAAAGTAAATTCATCCGTTAGAGTTAGAACACTTTTCTCATTTTCATTGATCTCTTTCTTACTCAAAGGTCTCCATCGAGCATAAACCCTGATCTTTCCTTTCATATCTATGCAATTGTAAAAACAAGCAATTTGTGTTATCAGCCTCATGAATAATGATGACATCTAAGAACACAGGAAAAATAAAAATATGATAACTAGCATAGATCCACCTTAACTTTGGATCTACCAAGTGCCAAAAATAAACAAATCTCTTGCAAATCTTTCCTCAAATTTTACACTCTAAAAAGGTTTGCAGATTTGATCCCTCTCGGCACTTGATAGATCTGCAGTTAAGATGGATCTATGCAGATTTAATTTATTATAATGATCCCCCATTTTTTTTTCATTTTCTGTGAGATAAATTGTTTTTCTATTTAATTTATTAACATACAACTGTAACATATTGCTATATAGATGCATCTAATTATTGCTATATAGATGCATCTAATTATTCTCTCAAACATATGGATGCAGATGCACCTAATTATTACAAATTCATTCACTACAAATAACAAAGAGAAATGGCAAAGAAAAGTACCAATAAGATTCAAAGTAAAACATTATTATTTTTTAGCATTTATTATTAATTTATTTTAAGTTTTGTAAATGGGCCAAGTATGGAAAAATTGTTACAATCTCTTTAATATTGGGGTGTAAAATTTAATATGGATCTGTTTTGTATTTATATTTATGTTTGTCCAATTTAATACATATATATTTTTAATCTTAATTATGAATCTACATAAAGTATTTTTTATATTAGTTTATTTTTTGAGCTGACATACATTACAGATGTGATGCATCTCACCACTCTGAGCTATAGAAAACACCTCTTGGTAGAATAACGTCTCATAAGATGTATAAACTTTAAAGTGTCGTCCTCATTCTTTATTTACCATTAGCTTTTGAATACAATAATGCTAGAGAATAATCTTAGATTTTGGATTGTAAAATTACATACAAGTTATAATAAAGTAGAAGGCACAATGTCACATCTAAGCCATCATGACCATTCAAACTTTCCAAGTCATTAGTACATGGTTTTGAATATTATGTGATTATTTCAGAAGGAGTGCTCTAGCTTTGATGCACAAATCCCAAGGGCACTCAAGGGAATGCCCCATCTTTGATGCATAGATCCCTAGGACATCGTTCGACATAGTGACACTCACTGTCTTAGAATGCTGACAAATAGGACAAAGGCCACCAAAAAGCTTTCTCTTGGCTAACTTGGCCTTGGATGAAAACCCCTAATAAATCACTAACCAGGCAAAAACTCTCAACTTATAAGAAAGATTATATGGACAAACACTCTACAGTTGAAAAATCCATCTATCCTCTAAATCCTTGGATATTCAACGAGCATTTAGGATTAAAGATAACAGATACCTCTGATGAAATATGGAATACAAATGATGGGGTCATACTATTGAAGCAGTCAACCAAAACAACTCCAATCTCTTCAAAAAGGCCTAGTGTCACGACCCTAGTGTGAGGCACCTTGACCTACTCTCCACCCACGGGAAAGCTTGGCATGGGGGCTTGACCCAAGCCATCAAGGAGGGCGAGGCAACCCAACTTGGAAGTCTACAGACGCACCTATGGAGCATGCAGAATGCTTAATTAGGCAAGCGAACTTGACAAGACATGTTGGTGGCCTCGACAAAGACCAAAGTTGGGTGCTAGTGAGTAGCATGACTTGGGAGCTCGACATGGAAGCTTTGGAGCATGTCAAGTATGAGACATGAGGGTGTCGACATGCAAAATGATATGAGCACAAGCGCATTGGTCCGACATGGCATGGGGCATGTTGCAAGGAGATGGGGCACACACCCATCTGAAAGGGGCAAGACCCCTAAGGCACGATGGAGTGTGGGAGCAATCGATTAGTGCGAGGAGATGTGGACCCAAGGCAACGCAGACTTGAGAGGAGGCCCAATCACCAAAGTGGACACCAAGCACACGGTTCCCTTGAGACGTGGACATGCGACCACAAGGGTGGACCCTTGGTCCCACCCGTGGACTAGGCGAACGACTATAAAAGGAGGCACAAGTGATGACCAAAGGATTCATTCATTCATCCATGTGTGGATAAGAAACCACATGTGAGCACAAGTCAGATCAAATTCAGGTCAAAGGCACAAGTTTGACATAGGTAGTAGAAGGCACATCTAGGCAATAATGTAATGACTGAAAGAGTGGCTTGGTGCAGACTTGGTCGCAGAGGAAAGGAGTCACAAAGGGTGGTTCCGTGGATACCTCAGGGAAAATCGGGACAAAGTTAGGTGTGCTTGCAAAGTAGGTGAATTATTGGGGTTTTCGAAGAGGATTATTGGTTCGACGCTCTTCTGGGTCGTAGCTAGTTGGGCGCACCCGTTTTGTTGTATTCATTGTAAACTCTGTGTATTTATAAAAGCTTTGGCACGCTTGGTTTGGGGTGCCTCCTTTACATGTTCTTGTCTCTTATTTATCTTTGTTTGCTAAGAGTAAATTGTTGTGGATGTTACTACTTATAATTGGCTAAGCATAAACATTAAACAAAGATAAGTGTTAAGGTAAGAAGTGTTCGGTTAGGCGTCGTCTGTCGGGCTTCCAACTCGGGTTGGTCTCACCGTAGGTAGGGGAAGTCCCGAGCAGTGCCGCATGACCTATCAGAGGGAAAGAAACTTCGGTTTTGAGTTAGGTAAATAGTAGGCCCATGGTAGGTGGTATAAGACCTAAGAAGAATTTGAGCTCTTCACCATTTTTCTAGTGAAAGGTGGTATCAGAGTTGATAAGTGGACCAACACTTCAGCACGATGCAAGCCAATTGCTAAGGGTTTTTCGCAGGTTGAAGCAATGTGTGGGAGTTGTTATCACTAGACTTGTAGTTTCCCCTATGAGGTGGATCCAAGATGGATGGTAGAGGGATGGGAAACCAAAGAGGTGAAACCAAGATAGCCTCGACTCCCAAATGGATGGTTGTCATGCCAATCGAGGCAATCTTCACTTGATGTTGTCTTAGCCCAAGACAACAATGGGGGATACCCAGATCTACTCCCGACAGGAAAGATTAGACCAAAACACAAGATCAAATCAATGGAAGTTGAAGTACGTAAGGTGTAAGGTGACGTAAACTCTAGATCTATGGATGAAGTCACAAGGTGAGTTATGGTTTGGATCAAGAGGTTTATGAAGTGTGAAATTGGTCCAAGGTTAAAATACAAGCGACTTATGAGTCTTACTACTAGATTCAGAATCAAGGTACCAGCAAATGATGACAATATCCATTGCCTTGGGAAACATGTCCAATGCAAGGAGGTTAAGAACAGGATTTGGGCTATCTAGTACTAAAGGATAGACTTGATGAAAGGTATGATAGTATCAAAGCACCCAAGCATCAGAGGCAAGATCAATACACAAGAGAAATTGGCCAAGTGAGGGGTTGCGCTAGGGTTGAGAAATCAGTGCCTTGGGATTTGGGCCGAATGGAGTCACCTAAGCATGACGTCTAGGAGGACCCACTTAGGGTTTGATATGATCTACAAAACCTAGAAATGGTTTTCCAAATGATCAAGCGATTTGATCTATAAAAAATTTTGATTTTTTATATTTAGGGTTTTGACAGTAAAATAAAGATGCCAATGGATTGAAATCAAAAAAAGAAGAACTAATCTGTGGATCTTACCTGGATAACCTTGTAGATGCCTTGATGATGATGATCTATGCCATCCCGATCAATTTGAGAGGATTTGGATGAAGCCTCTATGCAAATCAATTTGCCCAAGGAAGCCAATGCGCCCTCCCTCCTACACAACAAACATCAACCATATCAGATTTGATGCATCAAGAGAAATGGACAAATGCTACAAAAAATAACAAGTTGAAACCATAGATCACAATGATACTAATGATAACCCCCTGATACTAGCGAAGCCAAGCAAGCGAGTTGAGGAAGCCCTGCAAAAACGCCCAAGTGAAGTCGCCCTCCTGTAGACAAAACAAAGTTTCCACGAGAATATAGATCTCATCACAAATACTCAAATGCTAGGATGCAATAGACTTTCCAATCACCATCGAAGAACACTAGATGCAAAGGAGACCCAAGAATTTCTACAAAATAGTTTTTCTATTATCAAGATTCCAAGAGCCAAAGACCACTTTACAATGAGAAGCTCTCCCCTTTAAATAGGACGGAGAGATAACAAAATCCTAACCACCTTTCAAATGGATGGCTAAGATTAAAAGATCAAAATGTTCCTATCAATGGTTGAGATGAACTCAACATAAAGTACATGGATCAATATAATAATATAACATATCAATGGACAAAATCGCCCTAGGAGGGGGGATCCCACTCAATGTGACAAAATAAACATGAATAAAGCTCATGGTGGGTTCAGGGGGTATTGACTAACACCCCTAGTGTGTCTTCATGGCACAATACAAATAAGATATAACTCTAAATGCAAAATAGTGCCTCTCTGATCAAATCGTGAGCTTCCAAAAGCTCCAGAAAATCATAAAATATGCCAGAGAGATGGGTGTGGGTCCATCTGAATGATGAAATTGATGGAGAAGGGGTGGAAGGCATCACACTTATCATCAAAACTTACCCCATTCCATTTCCTCAGTAGCCATTTTCACCATTTTTAATCTACCTTGGGAAATGTGGCACTTCCCAAACTGCCATCTAGATTCTAAAGTGCCTGTGTTGTCAAACTGAGCCCACCAAGCTCTCTGGGAGGGGGGTATAATGGTAAAAACAAATGTCTAGACCACCCCCTTTTCATACAACGCCCTAGGTGAACCAATCAAGTCATCTTTCTGCTCTGACAAGCCATTTGACATGACAAAACTGCACCAGAATGGTATATTGAGACAAATCATCACTGTAACTTCCCGGAACTGAAAACAAACTATCTCATTGGACTCGGGGAACCCAAATCCATCTAAGATGTATATTCTTACACCCTACTGATCTCTGCATGATCATGTATAATATCCAATATGTCCGGACAGATAAAATAATAACACTGTAAATGATCAATAATATGACCCGAGCTAACATCAATCTGTTGCAGGTGTTTATAGGTTAAGACATGCTCTACAAATAATTCAAATAACAATTATAACAAGTAGCAATCATTTCACTGGCGATCTACCAACCAAATATATAGAGTTTTGTTTATTAATTATGACTCAGACCCGACTTTCAAGACCATACTCTCTTCGTAGTTGTAATCAATTTGCTAGTGAAGGATGAAGGATAAAGATCAAAAGGCTAGGTTAAAGGGTGACTACTAACTTGACACTATGCACTTTGGAAATGGAAAGGGGATACTTACTCTAGCATATGCCGAACAAGCAATAACACAGGGGATGGTAGTGTCTCACAAATGGGTAAGTTATGTTCAGAGGTGCTTATTCACCTTGACAAATGCTCAGAATCCAAATCAAATACAAGTGAGGCCAGCAATCTTTAGATATAACTTTAAGGAACCATTTTTTTTTGGACCTTCGAGTTTCCATAACCTTGATCCATGCATTTGTTACACAGATTTTTATATATTAAGGCTTCATGCTCTATGCGTGTTTAGAAACACTTGTTACATGGGTTTTACATTTCACATTACATGGGTTTTACATTTCACATTATACTTCAAATCCAATTTCATTAGGCTTGTCTTGCATTCATGTATGTTCAGAAACACTTCTTTTCATGAATGGGATTTTCACAAGATATTCATTTCATTTCCATATACATTGTATTGATGGCAGCGCTATTTGTTTCAGGTTTAGCCAACACAACCTAGGAAATTCAGAGCCGAGACACAAATAAATAGGGAAGCTTATCTAACAAAGAGGCTATAGTGGGGAAAGGTCTTCCATGCCACAAGTCAAGTAGTAGGTCGGGATATAAACATAACTAGAAGGTAATGGATGGGTGGAGATAGTGAATAATGAGACCAACACTAGCAAGCCAAAGTATGGTGGGAATGATCACCTCTATTCTCCCTAAGGAGGGAAAACCAATGAGTATGAGTCAAGAACTTCTAGGTATAATTAGGGACATACACATATAATATCAATACAACCAGGTCCACATATTTATATGACCGCTAGATCATGACACTAAATGCTAAGACATGTCACAAGAATGAGTATAAAAGCAATAATAACCATAACACAAGATGATATCTGTTGAGTCATATACATGTAAATAACCAATCTGAACCAACATTTGTCCACGGAGAAATTGTTGCTGCAAGTCTGGGCAATACTAACTGCTTTGTAAATGGCTAAATGGCTACATCAGTCCTCAGATCTAAGTGTCCTGAGACTCAGTCTTGGAGTGGCAAAGTACTATAGTCCATCATCAAATAGTGATCCATCATAGATGCTCATCTCAACATCTCATATGTAAGGGAGCTGGTTGAAAAACTGTACTGGAATCTGAAAAATAGAATATGGTAGCTCGGCAACTATATATGTGATAACAGGTGTACATCAACAGAGTGATGGGAGGATACACTCAACAACAGTGTGGCCAATGCATCTTCAAGTGCTTGCAAGGAAAAACGACTGGCAAGAAGGTTCCCAAGAAGTAGGGTTTTTGGTAGCAGAGTTGCAAGGGTGAAGTGCACCCAGATTTGCGTATTCAAAGAACGTGTTGGAAGTTGTCCTAGTAAGGCGCAGGTGGTAGTTCATTGAGAGATTGTCGAGCAGTAGCACGCTCGGGAAGCGTTGCAGTGTGCAGATAGGACGTGGACCGATAGAGGTGCCTCATGCGCCCAGCACAGTAAGACAATTTAGGGAAAAACAAAAGAAACCAATGAACCGGGACTTTACTGTTGGGGGTGTGGACATGTAGAAGATTCCTGAAGCATTGAAGCACTCGGTAGGAGTGTGCTTGTGCTAATGAATAGGGACACTACTTTCGAAAGACAATCGTCAAGACTGTGCGTTCATGACGAATTCGGTAGAGGGGTGAATGATAATTGGCATGCTTTGGTGGAAGTGCACCCAACACTTGGCAAGTGCATTTGAGACGATTTGGAAATTCGTCTAAGTCTGCAATGGGGAAGTGCACTATTGGATAGATGTTTGAGTCTGAAGCATACCCATGCATTGGATCCCGAAGAAGTCTCGCATCATGAAGACATTGATAGGGGATTGGTGCTAAAAAATCCTAGAGTAAATGCTAGGATCACAACCCTTGAAAGGAATGTTGAGCAAATGACAACAACCCTTTACATGCATGGTGAGAAGGCCAAAACTATGAGGGAGGAGATGGATTGCATGCATAAGACGTTCAATGAGGCTGTTGTTGAAAGTACAACATCATGATTTATTCTCCAAGCCAATCTTGTGTGCATCCAAGATTGGGCCTCATGTGTTGAGGTAGGCAGCTTGAGTTGGACTTAGGAACTTGGAGTAGAATTCTTGAGTTGGACTCAAGAATGACTAAGTCTTCAGTTATAAAAGGTTATTCCTCATGTGTTGAGGTGAATGTTTTGATATATCAAAGTGATGATGTTGTAAAGTCTTGTTGGACAAGGCTTAGGACTTGTGTGTCAAATCAGATTCTCATGTGGACCTCCAATTATAGTAGGTACCCATGAGGTGGACCTCCATTTATAGAGGTAAATGCTTTGCATGTTGAAGAATTAATGTTGTGTGATGTATTGCTAACCATGGTAACCGATTTCTATTAAGTCTCCTTTAGAGACTGACCACCTCTAGAGTGAATTACTTTAGCATATGATCATTTGGTCCAAGAGTAATATAATATGATCACAACATTTGACAAATCTTCTTATTATTATCTGATATGATAGATAAAAACACATATTGACCATGCAGTAAAGATAAGAGATAATACATAGAGAACAAGAGAATTCGAAATTGCTCATGAGATGACTTCGGTTAATTAATGTGAACTTGAATTGTTAAAGCTTTAGTTAATGTAACTGTTATCACATATATAGTAGACAGGCTACCGTATTCTATTTTTCAGATTCCAGTACATTTTTCAGCCAACTCCCCTACATATGAGATGCTGAGATGAGCATTTATAATGGATCATGTTTGATTGAGGGACTATAGTACTCTCCCATGCCATGACTGAGTCTCATGACACTCAGATTTGAGGACTGATGTAGTCATTTTAGCTATTTGTAGAGAAGTTATTGATGCCCAGAGTTGTATCAGTGTTTTCTCATTGGACTGATGTTGGTTTAGATGGATTATTTGCATGTTTATGACTCAGTTTATATATCTTGTGTTATGGTTATCATTGCTCTTTTACTCATTCTTATGACATGTATTAGCATTTAGTGTCATGATTTGGCGGTCATATAAATATGTGGACTTGGATGTATTGTTATTATGTATTGATGTCCTTACTCAAACCTAGAAGTTCTTGATCTATACTCATTGGTTTTACCCTTCTTAGGGAGAATAGAGGTAGTCATTCCCACCATACTTTGGCGTGCTAGTGTTGGTTTCGTCATTCATTGTCTCCATCCATCCATTACCTTCCAGTTATCTTTTAACTCACTTACTACTTGACTTGTGGCATGGAGGACCTTTTCACGCTAGAGCCTTTGTTGGACAAGCTTCCCTGTTTATTTGTGTCTTGGCTCCGAGTTGCCTAGGATGTGTTTGTTTGCCTGAAACAACTAGCACTGCCATCAATACAATGTAAATGGAAATGAAATGAATATCTTATGAAAAATCCGATTCATGAAAAGTAGTATTTTTAAACATACGTGAATGCAAGGCTAAGCCTAATGAAATTGGCTTTGAAAAATTATGCAATGAAATATCTTAAAATATTCATGAAAAGTAGTGTTTTTCAACATACATGAATGCATAAAGCCTAAATAAAAAAAGTACGTATAAAAAATACATTGACCAAGGCTATGGAAAATCAAAGGCCCAAAAAAGCAATGGTTCCTAAAAGTTATATCTAAGGATTGCTGACCTTATTTGTATTGATTTGGATTGTGAGCATTTGTCAAGGTGAGTAAGCACCTCTGAAGTAACTCACCCATTTGTGAGGCACTACCATCCCCTTTGTTGTTGTTTGTCCAGCATATGGCTATAGTGAGTATCCCCTTTCCATATCCAAAGTGTCACAGTGTTGAGTTGGCAGTCATCCTTTGTCCTAGCCTTGTGGATTTTAGCCTTCACCCTTCATTAGCAAATTGATTACAACTATGAAGTGAGTATAGTATTGAAAGTCTAGTCTGAGTTATAATTAATAAATGAAACCCTATATATGTATTTGGTTGATGTACTGCCAGTGAGGTGATTGCTACTTGTTATGATTGTTACTTAAATGATTTGTAGAGTATGTCTTAACTTTTTAACACTTGCAGCAGATGCATGTCAGGCCGAGTTATATTATGGGGTATTTGGTCATTTACAAGTTATTATTTTGTCTATTGGATATTGTAGATGATCAAGCAGATACCTGGAGAGGGTATGAGTATATACCTTAGATAGATTTGGACTCTCTAAGTCCAGTGAGAGAGCTTGTTTTCGGTTCCGGACACTTACAAAGATGATCAGGGTCATTTTACCCTTCTGGTGCAGTTTTGCTTCACTAGATGACATGTCTGAGCAGGGAGATGATCTTGTTGGTTCTCCTAGGGCATTGTATGGGGCATAGGGGGTCCAACCACTTCATTGTACCGTAGTAACCCCATCCAAGAGAGCCTAGTGGGCTCAGTTGGATAACGCAGGCACCCTAGGATGCTGTTTTTGGCATATCACGTTTCTCGAGGCAGATTAAAAAATAATTAAATGGCTATTGAAGAATTTGATTTGGGCTACTGAGGAAAGGAAATGGCATGGGATGAGTTCTGATGATGAGGGTAATGTATTCCACTTCTTCTCCAGCAGTTGCAGCACTTGGATGGGCCCACATATATTTTCCGGGCATATTATATTATTTTCTGTAGCTTTTGGAGGCTCACGATTTCCTCAAATAGGCACAATTTTACATTTAAAAAATTATATTATTTTTATTGTGCCATGGGGACACCCAAAGGGAGTTAGTTAACACTCCTTGGACCCACCATGTGCTTCATTTAGTTTTTGTTGAGTGGGATCCCCTCTGCTAAGGTGANATTGATCCATGTATTGTATGTTGAGCTCATCTCAACCGTTGATTAGAACATTTGTATCTTTTAATCTTAGCCACCCATTTGAAAAGTGGTTAGGATTTTTGTTCTCTCATTCCTATTTAAAAGAGAGAGCTTCTCATTTGTAAGGGGTCTTTGGCTCTTGGATCTGGATAATAGAAAAACTTTTCTTGTGGATATTTTTGGATCTCCTTTCAATCTGGTGTTCTTCGATGGTGATTGGAAAATCTTTTGCTTCCTAGCATTCGGAAATTTGTTGTGAGATATATATATATATATATTTGGGAATCTTTGTCTTGTCTATAGGAGGGCAACTTCAGCTTGGGCATTTTTGCAAGGGCTCCTCAACTCGCTCGAATTGGCTTCGCTTGTATCAGGGGGTTTTCATTCATACCAATGCGATCTATTATTTCATCATGCTATTTTTCTATAGCATTTGTTTTTTTCTCATGATGCAGTAAATCTGATATGGTTGACGTTTGTTGTGCAAGAGAGAGGGTGCATTGGCTTCTTGGGGCAAAACGTTGGACTTAGAACTCACTCAAAATTTCTCAATCTGATTGGGATAGCAGGGATCATCATCATTAAGGCATCTACAAGGTTTTCTAGGTAATATCTACAGGTCAGTGATCTTCTTCCGTGGTTTCAATCCATTGACATGCATAATCCATTTTTATTGCTCAAAACCCTAAAAATATAAAAAACCAGAAATATTAAACTAAACCGCTTGATCTTGGGGCAAACCTTTTCTGGGTTTCATATATCAAATCATGCCCTAAAGGAATATTCATCAACATTGAGCTAGAAGTGACTAGGTTGCCCTAAATCTAGAAAACTGGTTGCCAAACCCTAGCACTATCACCCATGCTGCTAAGTTTTTCCGTGATTTTATTTTTTCGGCAAGATACTTTTTTGGGTTTGTAGATCGGGCTAAATGCCAGGTGGTTCTCTTCCAACGCTAGGCAAAAATTGATTCCATTGCCTTAGATCTGACAGGTACTGATCTCCAACCCTTGCGCTACCCCTTCTTTTGCCTCTTTTTCTTGTAGTTTGACCTCTTCCTAGGTGACTTGGGTGCTTTGACATTATCATATATTCCTACGAGTCTATTTGTCAGTACTAGATAGCCCCAGTCCTGTTCTTTCCCTCCCTGCATTGGTTACGTTTCCCAAGGCAGTGGATATCCTCACCTCCGGCTAGTACCTTAACCCCAGATCTAGTATTTATCTCATAGGTCATCTGTGTCCCAATTTTGGATTAAATCTCATATCTTCTAAACCTCGATCCAAAGCCTTGGTTCACTTAGTGACGTCATCCAGAGATCTAGGGTTTCCAACACCTTGCACCTTACGTACTTGAAGTCCACTTGATCTGATCTAGTGTCTAGGTTTGGTCTCTCCTGTCGGGAGTAGATCTAGGTCTCTCCCTTTGTTGTCTTGGGCTAAGATAACATAAAGTGAAGACTACCTCGATTGGCGTGACAACCATTCATTTGGAAGTCGAGGCAATCTTGGTTCCACCTCCCTAGTTGCTTGTCCCTCTACCGTCCATCCTAGATCCATCTCACATAGGCAACTACAAGGTTGGTGATAACATTTTGGCACCGTTACCGGGAAGGTAGAGGCCTACCTTGGTTCAACATACCTCACCTTTCCCTATGTCTTATCTCTTTTCGATGACTTACTTGTGTGGTTCACCTGGCGACTCCACTGAGGACCGTACCCAACGTATTAATCTTAAGTTCTTAGAACGTCCCATAAATCCTGAAGAGATCTCCACAACACGACTCCACTGAGAAGTGAACCGATCCCATAAATCACAATGAACTCGAATTTATTTGTCCAATTTTTCAATGAAATGAAGGAAAATCCAACCGAGCTTAAAAGGAAGATTCTATCTCGCCTGGACTTTTCTGAAATCTATGAGGCGCCTCATCCTATGCCAAAACGATACAGTGAAGGGTTTCCTTGTTTCTTTGCAAATTCAATCGAATCAATTGAAATCCACTTGGATGCTTGTTGGTGTTATATGGAATCCCTGGGTGCAGAACATGAAGATGTCTATATGCGAACCCTTTGTGAATCCTTAGGAGGTAATGCTGAATTTTGGTTATACATGTTAGCACCAAGATCCATCACCAGATATGACATGTTCACTGATTTATTAAGAAAAGAATGGGGTAAAAGCATTGAGAAATCATACATCCAAATAATGATTGTGTTGTTGAGAATCAATTTGATAAAGATGATTAAGATGACCATAATGAGATAACTGACGATCTTCCTTATCAAATTGATTCCTCCTTTCCTGATCCAACAATGGACATGCCTTTGAATGAATCCTCGATGCAAGAGAGCGATGGTGATGAAATCTCAAACCTCCAGGATTATGACCTTGATATTGATATAAAAGGGTAACTCATTAAAATCTTGTCATCATTAGCTCAAGAAGGCACAAATCGAGAGGGAGAACAGAATTATCATTATCAGGAACCATCCAAGTTGAATCTCCCATCTATGAATCCATCGAAGATCCTCATTGCCTGGTTGATGATTATCTTGATTCAAACTTTGATCATATCTTAGAAGAAGATCAACCACGTGATAATTATGATATGGTTGTAAGTGAGCGTGATCAAGAACATTACAATGGGGATCCTTTCCCAAATGATATCAATAGAATTCTTCATCCAACCCTTGATCAGGATATGTTGGGTATTGATCTCGTTTTGAATTTTGAAATCATCCCTAGTGTTATAACTAGATCTTGTTCTTAGTTTATCTGTTCTTTTTGTTCTAATTTTCAAGCGTTGGTTTAAAATGATTTTATATTTCAAGTTGATTTTTAGAATTTTTGACAATCAATAATTTTGGTTGGATTTAATGCTTTTAATGGTTGAATCATTTCATTATTTTAGTTTTAAAGTTTGTCTTTTGGGCTTATTAGTTAATATGTACATCTTGAAGCTTTCAAAAACTTATAATAAAAGTTCATTCCAAGTTTTGATTTATAATCTAACTCTCATTTTTGAGTCCTTTGTCAAATATTTTCATGAGGAGATTGCTGTAGGAGCTCTGTTTTTCCTGTTTTTGTCATTGTCATTGGGAGCAGATTACGAAGAGATGGAAATGAATTCAGGAAAACCAAAAGAGGTTTGTTTCCACAATAGACTCATTCACAAAAACCTCTCTCAGTTTTTCAACAGCTATTATCATTTGAAAGATTAGAATTCATCTTTGTGGCCTATTTTCAGGGTTTGAATTATTTAATAATTTCCTATTTTAGTCACAAATTTACAGAGCATATTTCAATCAATTGAAGAGGAATTTTGAAAACCCAAGAGAGGTTTTTGTTCATAACATACTCATTTAAAAAAACCTCTCTCAGTTTTTACACAGGTGTTTCGGATCGAGAGATATGAAGGTTCCTTTGAGACCCAAATTTCCAGAAATTTGCCAAATTTCCCCAAATCCGATTTGCTATTTTTGGGTTAATTATCTTTAAAGATTTTGAGTTATCATGTAACCAATTGATGCACCTGTTTCAAATTTCGACCTAGAAGGTAGTTATGGAACTACTTTACTTTTGTAATTATAAAACGAAGACAAACATACAGTTTTGGGGGGGAGATTTTTCACTCAAGGAGAGGCTTTGGAGCTTTGATTTTTCAAGCTAGCACTTATAACTCTTATGTAAGTGGATGACTGTTATTGATTATATATAAATAGATAAGCCCTTTTACCTGTCATGCTTTTTCATTTCTGATCTGTTTGATTGCTCAGTCTACAAATTCATTCCTTGTTTAAGTTTTATTCATGTAAATGCTTGTAGCCTGTGGGTGGAATTAGTATTTCATGTGTAATGTTTATGGCTTATTGGGATGTGTTTGATCCCCAGTTTATCCAATTTGCATGATTCAGTTCTGTATTAGTTTGTGGATGTTTATTTCCTCCTTGATTGATGAAGTTTTCAACCAAAACCATAAAAACCTGTTTTATTTAATTTTACTTTTGAGATTGTGTTGGCTTGTTCTTCTGGTAGTCTAAGAACAATTTATGGCACAAACACCTAGAATTAGGTTGAAATCTTTTTCTTTTCATCAAATTTTGAGATCAATTATTCCAAGTCTGGGAGAAAATTGTCAATCCACCCTCCCGTCCCAACTTTTCAAGTCTTCCTGTATGGGTTTGTCTTTTAATCAAGTTGTTACTTTTGAAATTTTTAATCAGGAGTTTAAGCATTATCACATAATTGGGGAAAAGGCACTTCATGTCTCTTTTCAGTCATCCATAATGAATAATTTTTTTCAATTTGCAAATCTATATTATGGATGGCTAGAGAAGGTGTATAAAGATCAATTTCATCTTTTTTCCATTTTTAAACAACAAATGGACTTGATCTCATCCACAGTTTCTTTACATTACAACTTGTCCCCATTTGATTCTCCCATTTCTTCCGGAGTAAATTGAATTGAATGTCCTAGTAAGATAGAGGAGAAAACAAAGAATTGTTTGGAGTGGTTGAATCATGAGTTGAATTGCCTTCTTCCATCAAGTATGAGCTCACATATCTTTTATGATCCTATCAGTATCTTGATGGATGAGTTTCTAAAAAGTCAATTTCAGCCTCGACATGATGTCATTCCAGATCTTTCTCTGAATTTCAAACAACAAGTTAGAATGGTTTCAATTCTCATATACATTGCTTCTAAACCATCTCTAGCTTGTTGGGTCATTAACTATAAATAAAGAATAATCAATCATTTTAACAAGTGGTTTCTATCCTTTTACTTAGCACTTGCCTAATTGGTTAGGTAAGAATAGGTAGGACCTGAATAAGACTTTTTCTGGGCAGTAGTGTAGCTTGTCAGTCTTGCACCTTGTTGTCTTTGCCTGAAGCTTGTTTTCCAAAGCTCTTAGTGTAGTCTTTAGTTTTAAAATTTTTTCCCTGCACAATAAAAATCAAACTTTGCTTAAAGTTATGGTTATAGATTAGAATTATTCTCTGCTTTTCAATTTCATGCATTTCAGTTTTAGTGCTTTATTTTATCCACATATTGTTCTGACGATGGGTTTGCGAGTTTGGTATAGCTCTGGACATGTTGCAGGAATTATTTTGGTAGCAATTGTAGAGCTGGATTGATGGACCAAGGATGAAAGAAGCAGAGTGCGAGGACCAGAGATTCTGAGGTTCTCAAGCGCTCTATTCAGCAAAGCATTTGTCTTAGTTGGAGTCAAATGTTATCATATATATAGTAGCCGGGCTACCATATTTTATTTTCAGATTCTAGTACATTTTTCAGCCAGCTCCCCTACATATGAGATGTTGAGATGAGCATTTATGATGGATCATGATTTGATTGAGTGACTATAGTACTCTCCCATGCCATGACTGAGTCTCAACACACTCAGATTTGATGACTGATGTAGTCATTTTAGCTATTTGCAGAGCAGTTATTGATGCCCAGAGTTGTATCAGTGTTTTCTCCTTGGACTAATGTTGGTTCAGATGGATTATTTGCATGTTTATGACTCAGCTTATATATCTTGTGTTATGGTTATCATTGCTCTTATACTCATTCTTGTGACATGTATTAGCATTTAGTGTCATGATTTGGCGGTCATATAAATATGTGGACTTGGATGTATTGTTATGATGTATTGATGTCCTTACTCAGACCTGTAAGTTCTTGATCTATACTCATTGGTTTTACCCTCAAGGAGAAGAGGTAGTCATTCCCACCATACTTTGGCGTGCTAGTGTTGGTTTCATCATTCATTGTCTCCACCCATCCATTACCTTCCAGTTATGTTTTAACCCGACTTACTACTTGACTTGTGGCATGGAGGACCTTTCCCCACTAGAGCCTTTGTTGGACAAGCTTCCTTGTTTATTTGTGTCTCGGCTCCAAGTTGCCTAGGATGTGTTTGCTTGCCTGAAACAAGTAGCGCTGCCATCAATACAATGTATTTGGAAATGAAATGAATATCTTATGAAAAATCCCATTCATGAAAAGTCGTGTTTTTAAACATACGTAAATGCAAGGCTAAGCCTAATGGAATTGGATTTGAAAAATATTTCAATGAAATATTTTAAAACATTCATGAAAAGTAGTGTTTTTCAACATACATGAATGCATAAAGCCTAAATATAAAAGTCCGTATAAAAAATACATGGACTAAGGCTATGGAAAATCAAAGGCCCAAAAAAGCAATGGTTCCTAAAAGTTATATCTAAGGATTACTGGCCTTATTTGTATTGAGTTGGATTGTGAGCATTTGTCAAGGTGAGTAAGCACCTCTGAAGTAACTCACCCATTTGTGAGGCACTGCCATCCCCTTTGTTGTTGTTTGTCTGGCATATGGCTATAGCGAGTATCCCCTTTCCATATCCAAAGTGTCACAGTGTTGAGTTGGCAGTCATCCTTTGTCCTAGCCTTGTGAATTTTAGCCTTCACCCTTCACTAGCAAATTGATTACAACTATGAAGTGAGTATAGTCTTGAAATTCTAGTCTTAGTTATAATTAATAAATGAAACCCTATATATGTATTTGGTTGATGTACCGCTAGTGAGGTGATTGCTACTTGTTATGATTGTTACTTAAATGATTTGTAGAGAATGTCTTAACTTTTTAACACTTGCAGCAAATGGATGTCAGGCTGAGTTAACACTTGCAGCATGCGCTCAACCCCAACTTAGCTCGCCCAACTCTCCAATTCGACTCCACAAATCAATAATCCATAAGTGACTTCTCCATTCACTTTATCTTTCTTTTATAACTTTAAGCGAAAACCCTAACTTTTGACCTAATTAGGTCACTTTATCTTCTAATTTGCAGTTGACTTGCATGCATGCGCATGGAGACTTAATCGGGTGCATGCATCATTAAATAATGCCTGGATGTCATGCATGTAGGTGGCCTTTGGCTCTAGTGGCTCTCTTCGACCCAATGATGATATAATATTGATGCCCTAGATCTTCTATATATGGCATCAGTCTTCGGCTGATTCCTTGACTGTCAATACCCGCTCGAACCTACAGGAATCACATGGGTTAGCGGGTTGGTCCTCAATGCCTAAGCAGAAGAGGACATTACAGTTTTATTGAAAATACCATATGTGACATGTCCACAAAAGGGATTCTTCACTTAGAAACTTGGGGAGGTCTCAGTATGGAAGAGGAGCATTCAAAGTTTTCTTACGATCATTCAGAGCCATATCATCCCAAATCTTACAAAAGCATTAACAATAAGGATTTTGAGAGGCAGTGCATCGAAGAGTCAAATTTGATACAACCGATGGAGGGTCAGCCTGAACCTACATTCTTTGATTAAGAGGCTCCGTATGATTTGGAGTAGCCAAGGGCTTACATAGAGAGTTATCATCCAAAGAAGCAGTAGGTTCATCTATGACACATAGATGTATTTTTGTATTTTGTTAAATAACCAGTTTGTTAGAATCTACCCTACGATGGGTTTAAGTTATTTAAAAATGCATCAAAAAACTTCTCTGAAATTCGTTATTAGGATAGACATCTCAGTCCTCTTTTCATAGAACAGGTTGACATGCTGGTTCCTCTTTTTGTAAGTATGGTTGTGCTCAGCCTTTTTTATTTATAAAAACTTTCTTTGGTTCTTGTTTCAAAAAAAAGATAGAAAAACTCAGCATGAGGGGGCGCACTTAAACAAAAGATGAGCTTGATGTATTGGCGTGAGTTGGATGCAAGTTGGATTCCCATGCTTTGGAGCATAAAGAAAGCAACTACCATAATTCGAAAAGCTTTAACGTCAAACCAAATCTTCCTTTCTTGGGAAATGCACCCCTCTTAGGAAATAATCCAATTTGATAATTAGCAACTATTTCTTTCCTTTTGGTGGCTTGTAACTCTTTAGGAATAATTTAATTTACCTTTTCCAACTCATTGAATCAAATTTTCTCATGTTTCCAACTGTTTTTGAGTTGCTAAATTTCTCATTTTTACCATTTTTTTGGTATTTTCTTGGTTTTTCGAGTAATAATTAATTTTGGAGATAAATAATAACTCAAAAACTTAGGAAAGTGGGTTTAGAAGTTAAGTGAGTCCTCTCGGTTAAAAAATGAGCATCCCCATGGAAAAAACAACCTCCTAGCCCTACTTTTATGACTTAGAGAAATTTTACATTTAACTTAATGAGAATAAGCTTATAAAAACAGGGAAAAAAATTTCTGAAAATTAAAAAAAAACTATGGGGGACTTAATACATGTTCATAATTACTCAAAATAATGATTAGCATGGTAATATACATTGACACTTAGGTTTTACTAACCATCGAGACAATTATTCCAACTTTGGAGGCTTGAGTGAAAAACTCGAAAATTATAAATCATTAAAAAACGACAAATAATTAACCAGGAGAAAACACCTTGAAATAATGTATTGATGACTAATTTACGTTTTTTTTCATTTGAAAAGATGAAAATCAAGCGGGGTGGCAGTAGATGGCAAGGGGGTGCACAACCAGACACCTCCCCAAGTGAGAAACACATTCCGTGACTGGAGAAGCATTTCCAAGAGCATTTCTCATATTACCCCCAAAAGGGAGATGTGGAGATACATTTCCCTAGGAGTTTCCCCATTTTGGAAATGTGGGGGAGAGAAGGGGCGTGTTTCCCACTGTAGGGGACACGTCCCGTGGAACATTTGTAGAACTGATTGTTGGCTGAGAAATTTCCTTAAAAGGGATGAAAACATAATTGCCGAAGTGCATGAAATTTTCACAGCATAGGAATTTGAGCCTTATTTGCGATGTTGTTACACCTTGAAAACTTCATGTTATTGACTAGATTGAATCTAGTTGGATTTTCAATGAGCTACCAAAGATGAACAAATACTTGTTCAAATTCAAGAGTTCAGAAGTCCATTTAGGCCTTCCAAGGCCCCTTTTTCATTTTATTATCACATGTTCATACCCAGCAGAGAAGTTGTAAAAAATGTGCAAGCATGAGTTTTTGTAAAGAATGTATATGAACATGCTAGCCATTATTATTGATTTATATGGACATGTGCTAGGTCCCCTTAGGTTTTATTTCATGTTTTGAGAAAAATAAATTTTCCCGCAAAACTTAGGCTATTTTTATAGTTTAATTGAGAAAATTATTAATGTAATAAAAATGTGGTTAGAAGTCAGATTTTGCCATGGAGGTGCTCGTTTTCTAACTCAAAGCACCCATTGTACCCCTAAACCCACTTATCCTAAGTTTTAAGTGATTAATTTATCACTTAAGTAAAAAATCTCCTAAAAATAAAAAAATAAAATCAATTAAAAATTTAATAATTAATTAAATTGGAGAGAATATCCAAATTCATAAATCAGTGGATTATTGTCTAATTTGATTGAAATCAATTTCTATCATTTTCCCTGATTTAAAGAAATACATCTCCTTGATTAAAGCGTCAACTTCAGTGTTAATCAAGGCTACTGCAAGTTTATCAGATTAGGGAGACATTTTTCTCCTTAGAAGGGGGCATAATTGCTCATGTGGCACCCATCTGGCATGTTTTGGAGATCCCAAAGAGGGATTGTTCCTACCTCTTGAGAGGTGGTACATTTTTCTTGAGTGTAACTCCCTTTAACTCACCCAAATCAAGGGATAAACTCACTCTCAATCTCAAATTCGCCCTCAATCTTCTTCAGTGTTGGTGGTGCCCCCCTGGGCTTGTTTTTGCTATAAATAAAGCTTTGCTCTCCTCATTCAAACCAATCATAGTTTTCTAAGCAAAGGCTTGAGAATTGTAATTGTTGTACTATCTTTTGATATTGAGAAATAAAGAGGCTTTGGAGGTCCATGTTGTGTGATGCTATCAATTGAGTGGATGTATTATCTCGGTTTCATAAGGTAACATGTATTTGGTCTTTGTGCACTTGCTTTATGAAAATCTAGCCTACTGGTAGGATTGGTATCAATTTCATAGGAAAGATTGCTAGAACTTGTTTGATCTAGTTAATCTTTTATTTGCAATAAGTTAGAGATTCAATATTTATATGTATCATTTGTTTATGCTCATATTGTCTTGGTTTCTATCTTGTTCCAATTCTAGATTTAATGGGTTGTATGCAAGTATGTTGCTAGTTACAGGTTATCTGATTTGAAGAAGTAAAGAGCTTTCTTGCTCCTATTCTTTCAAATCTCTCACGGAAGGTCAAACCCTCGGTGTCCCACACATCTAAACCTTCAAAGTCTTCTTTGCTCAAAGATCCAAGCTGCTCTTCTCTTTCTCCTTATACCTTCTCTACTTTGGTTACTATTTTAAATTTGCAAATCGAATCAAATATATCATTTTAAAGAGTTAAATCACATTTAGATCTAGTTCCTTTGGAAAATGCAAATAGATGCTAGCTGTTCCATTAAGAAGTTTCATATGCAAGTTAGATCTAGTATATAGATTCTTTTGTTTCTTAGTTGCTTTCTTAATTAAGATCTAAAGGCTAAGATAAAATTTTCATTTTTTTTACAGTTGAAAAGTTAAATGTTGCAAGATAAGAGTGCTTTCCATTGGCTGACCTAAAACTGAGGCAAGATCCACAAAAGGACTTGTTCTTTTGTGTTATTTTGTTATTTCCATAAACTAGTTTAACTTACAATTTTTCTAAAAATTTTCGGAGATTGTTCGAAGACACTCTTAAAGTTTCTCTGAGCATCTTTTGTATTTGATTGTTTGCTGATTTTTTGCAGGTATATCAAAAAGGAGAAGGAAACTCTGGCCGCTTTGCTGGAAAATCAACCATTAAGAGCTCAATGAAGTTCCCCTTTCACCAAAAGTCTTTTCTTTTCTGTTGTTGTAAGCCTTTGGATCCAAAGTATAAGGACAAAAGTGCACTTTTATTTCATGTTTGCAAGATTGTAAAAAAGCCTGAGTAGGCTCATCAGAGCCTGGTCCCCATCCCCTGTGGGGGGATTTGCGTCGACGTATTTTTTTGTGGTTTTCATGTTGTTAGTGTAGTTTGTTGCTTTCTTTCACCATTTCAGTGCTTTTTTAAGTTTTTATTTGCAAATAAATCTGAATACTTACCCATTGCACTATACCGAAGTACCGAAAGGGAAAAGATTTGAGCAGTGTAGTAATTAGAGAATTTTAATTTTTATGCATTGTTGAGTTTAAAATAAACCCCCTGGATTTCCTGAGTATAGGTTCATGGATATGGGCTTTCCTAAGTACTGAATCTAGAAAAAGGCTCTTGGGATTTACTTTTTTTAATTAGAAAAATTTGTTAAAAAAACATTTAAAATTTGCAAGGCCTTCATCCTTGTATGCTCTACTTCCACTACAACTTTGTCTGATCAGTTGGTAGTATCAAAAAAGGGTTTAGGTGACTAGTAAGTAGTCTAATTTTTGAATTAATCTCCCTGAACAACGAAAATATAGCGTTGTGTTTTGCTACGTGTGGGGAAATTGAACAGAGGAAGCGAGAACCACTGAAAAGTGACCGTGTGGCCCTGTTAGGATACATCCTTGTTGGTGTAGTGTTGAACATCCCCCCATGACTCCATTCAACCCACATTTTCTCGTGTGCTACCACACTATGTGAGTTTGGACACATTCCCTGTACCTTCGTGGTATATTGAGAATCCCCCTCCTTGCTAATAATCCAGATAATTACCAAATTAATAAAACCGACCAACAATTAACCCACTCCTTAATCAACTCATCTAATAAATCTTAAAACTTACCAACGAGACACTACAATACTTTCACTGAGACTACAACAACAACCCTTTTTACACAAGCACTCCATATTCAATTGGCACTGGTCTTTCGCATTTTTACGGTTTAATTTCGCATATTGTCATGAATGGTGTTTGAATTATCAATGCTGTTTTTATTATAATTCATTTGCAGTAACTCATTTCTAAGGTTTTAATTCAGTACATCAACTCCTAGAATCAATCATTTCTTTCGTAGAGTAAAATCTTAGAATCTTAGATTTTACTTATCATAGGGACCACCCCCCTTGGCTTCGCTAGGAGTTGGCCTAAATAGAGGATCCAAGTATCAGGTGAGAGCAATTGGCTCGAGCTTACCCCCAAGGTCATGCCCAGTGACTTGAAGATTTCTGCCATGTTACCCGAGGTGTGAATTAGGCAGCACCACTTCACTTCTTAACTTTAGACATTGCATCTTTGAACTCATATGAGGGGTTTGTTGCACTCATTTTTAGGAGGGAGTTAGTGGAGTACTTCACTTTCAAATGCATTGATGCCACACGTGTGTTTGACATGGCCTTTCATGTTAACTTTTCATATGCTTAGATAATACATCAGTATTTCATTTCATTTTCATAACAAAAGCATATAAACAGGATCACTGAAAGAAACAGTATCACAAAAACAACATAGATTTATCCTAGAAAAACCCTAAAGAGAAAAACCCAGCAAAAGATTCCTCAATATAGATGCCCAAAAAGATAAAAGGTAAAACCAACAAGGAGATCAAAGCCTGATCCTCCTCCTTCTCCAGCTGCTTCTCTCTCTCCACTAATGCGCTACACAAGTGAGAGTGTGTGCTCCAAATGAGGAGCGCTACACCTCTATTTATATTCATCTGTTCACTTTAATTAACTCATCCGACATGTAGGCTCGACTTAATCATGTAAGCTTGAGTTACACATGTAGGCTCAAGTAACCACACTGGGGTGCTAATGACCCACCTTTACAATTAGAGGGGACTACCTCATGACTCTTATTAGTTCTTCCGATTAGAAGCATCGGGGTACAAAGTAATACAAGTGGTTCTCCCGGTAGGACCATCGGGGACCACAAAAAGATACATATAGAATATTCTTCAAAGTTACAATATTTCAACACTCCCCCTTAACGAGAAGGGTATTCTACAACAACATCAACAACAACAATAACAGGAGAGAGAGAGCATCATCAGCATCATCAGGGTAACACATCTATAAATCATTGGAAGCTTTTCAACATCATGTAGTCTTCATCTTCAATCTTTAGTCTTCAGCAACATCAACACTTTGACCGTTTCGATCAGCAACAATCTTCAGCACTTTGACCGCTTCGATCAGCAACAATCTTCAGCACTTTGACCTTTTGATCAGCAACATCATCTTCAGCACTTTGACCTTTCGATCAGCAACATCATCATCATCATACTCTGATCTTTCGAACAACAACATCATCATCATCATACTCTGATCTTTCGATCAGTATGTCATCATCATCAGCAAAACCTGCAATCCACAACACGAAGACGAAAGTCTTCGGATCACTTTTGGACCTAAGTCCAGGGATGATACAATCCTATCACATTCTTGACAACCGAAGTCACCGGATTGATTACGGGATAATCAGTCCCTATCACTTTAGGACTAGGTCCAACGATGATGCAATCCTACCACATTCTCGGGGATCGAAGCCTCCGGATACCATTCTGAACCGAAGTTCAAGGATGATGCAATCCTGCCACATTCTCGGGGACTGAAGCCTCCGGATACCATTCTGAACCGAAGTTCAAGGATGATGCAATCCTGCCACATTCTTGAGGACCGAAGCCTCCGGATACCATTTTGAACCGAAGTTCAAGGATGATGCAATCCTGCCACATTCTCAGGGACCGAAGCCTCCAGATACCATTCTCAACCGAAGTTCAAGGATGATGCAATCCCACTACATTCTCGAGGACCGAAGTCATCGGATCTATTCTGGATAGATTTCCCAGGATGATATAATCCCTCTTCATTCTCGAGGTCCAAGGTCACCGAATCACTTCTAGACAAATGTCTTGGGATGATACAATCCCTCTTCATTCTCGAGGACAGAGGTCTTCGGACCACTTCTGGACAAATGTCTCGGGATGATACAATCCTTCTTCATTCTCGAGGACTGAAGTCTCTGGATCACTTTAGGGCAAGTGCCCAGGGATGATACAATCCCACTACAACATCACTACTCCCCCTTTCGAGGAAGGTCTTTCCGAACAACACCAAGATTGTCTCGAAAGTGTTCGAACTTTACTCGAGACAGAGGCTTCGTCAGTACATCATCATCCAAACCATCATCATCTACATCTTTAGTATGTGAATACTGAACTATCACCATCTATATCTCCAGTATGTGAATACTGAAAGCATCATTATCTATATCTTCAGTATAGAAATACCGAAAGCATCATCATCTCTATATTCAGTATAGAAATATGGAATCGCCATCATCTACATCTACAATATGTAAATACTGAAACATCATCTATATCTTCAGTATAGAAATAGTGAAACATCATCATCTGCATCTTATCTCGTATGTAGAAATACCGGATTTCTATGTGTTACAATGAAACACAGGGTTCTCTGTCGTCACAAATCTGGTTATCACATAGAATCATTGTAGTATCCCTCTTCAGGTCAAAGAGGCCTGATATCAGCCTCCGAAGCCATATGGCTTCACAACTTAGCAGAGCAATTTGCTATGTATTCTGCTTCAGCCGTGCTACGAGAAACACTGGACTGTTTCCTACTAAACCATGAACTCATAGCAAACCCCAAACAAAAGCATCTACCTGATGTGCTTTTCCTGTTTGAGATACTTCCAGAACAATCTATACTCATGGCTACCATCATAGTATAGACCAAAGTCTATAGTCCCTTTCAGATATCTCATCACATGTTTTGCGACTATTAGGTGAACCCGTCTAGGTTGAACTAGATATTTACTCAAGGTGTTCACAGCAAAACAAATGTCTGGTCCAATAATCTGTCTGTATTGAGCCACATCCACTAACTCTGATGAGTCATCAGCTAATCAAATGCATAACAAAACAATATCATGAAATGACAATTGAATACTTATCTTTTATTTGTTTCGTGGGTAGAATCCATCTTGATCATTCTGCTTTATCATCTTCTTCATTCATGAAATCATCATTTCTTATCCAAATGATAAGATGAATAAGAGGTTCTTTAAGAATTGAGTTCTTCATATTCCTCATCGCTTGAGGGATCTTCTTTGAATGGTGAGAGCTTGATCTTCAATTGCTCCCATCTTTCTTCTTCTCTTCTTATGAGATGAGCTTCTTCTTCTTCCTAGAGCCTGTTGAAAGTAATTACTTCCTTCTAGCACACATTCCTTGAATGAATGAATTCTATGATCCTGGGAGACCATTTAAGGTGGCTATCATCACTTCTGCATTCTCTGCTTCTTCTTCTACCGCTTCAAGATGTTCTGCATTCTAGATCTTCACATTCTTCAACTGTTTTCTCAAAGCCATCTTCTGATTTATGTTCTTATCTTCAAATAGCTTGATCAAGGAATCAAACATCTTCGATGTCTTTAGGGAAGACACTTGTGGTACAAGTTGATCCGTGATTGAATCAACAATAATCTTCTTGTCCTTGATCAAGTTCTTCTTGTGTAAGGCTTTGAGGCTCATCTCCCTCTAGAACTGGAACCTCTCTACTCATGTAGGTGTCCAATTCATTTTCTTTAGAGAGATCAAATACCTCCATGCTTGGAAGTTTTCAACTTCACTAAGCTTATCATCAAGCTGATGTGAAATGTCACTTTGAAATGAGAACCTCAAATGCAAATAGCAAAAGATTAGATTTACCAATTTGAAGTGTCTGTCCTGCTTCCATAGCTGGCTGATCTAAGGCTTGTCAGAGAAACCCTAATTTTCAAAACTTGGAATCTTTCAGATTTGATTGGATAGAAATATAAATCTCTTCAAATGGAGCTGTCCAATGTACTCCTTTTTTGAAAACAGTGGAGGGAAGCTCTCGGAACAGGAGGCCCTAGTTTTCCAATTTCTTCTGCAGAAATGCTTGTCACTGTTTTTGTGATATCTCCGAAATTACTGCTCCTCTTTGTCTGAAATTTCGCACTGAGGTAACCTCGCATGTCCCTGATCCAACACCATAGGTTTCATCAAAATTGGTTTCACCATTTGGGATTTATGATCCTTTTCCCAAGGTGATCTGTTACAAGACTGTTTAGAATAGCGAAGTTGTATTGCATGCCACGTGTCACTGGTTGATCTTCTGAGTCTAATATTCAAACCATAGAAAGTAAATTCCGTGCTCTTTCTGGAACATCTTCAGGAATTCCATTTGGACCTCTGTAGCCCAAGCTATAGCAATTTTCCCTAGGTGTCCTGTTTAGGGATGAATTTTGGAAGAGGCTGGAACCCTAACTTGGAGGAATCATATCTCCCAGAATATAGCGAATCCGAGGCTGAATTTTGGATACAATGTACATAAAGATTTTATTTTCGGCCTCTGCAATTTTCAGCTCCTAAACCTTCGCCAATATCGGGATATAGTAAATGTACCAAAACTTAGCAGTTTTAGTATTTAGGGTTTTTCTAGCTCAGGGTCAAACTAGGGTTTGACTTTCCTGGAGTTTCACCCAACCAAAAATATTGATCTAGGTCTCTAAACTTCGATTTTGATGAGGAGAGAAATCCTATGCCAGGCTCACTCAAAAATTCTTCTCCTGCAAGAAGCCCTAATTTCTTTCGGGGAGAGATAGAAGGCTATTTTTCTTTGTGAAGGCTGTCCTATTCAAGTTGGCTCTGATACTATGTTAACTTTTCATATGCTTAGCTAATACATCAGTATTTCATTTCATTTTTATAACAAAAGCATATAAGCAGGATCACTGAAAGAAACAGTATCACAAGAACAACACAAATTTATCCTGGGAAAAACCCAGCAAAAGCTTCCTCAATATAGATGCCCAAAAAGATAAAAGATAAAACCAACAAGGAGATCAAAGCCTGATCCTCCTCCTTCACCTGCAGCTTGTCTCTCTCCACTAATGCGCTACACAAGTGAGAGTGTGTGCTCCAAATGAGGAGCGCTACACCTCTAGTTATATTCATCCATTCACTTTAATTAACTCATCCGACATGTAGGCTCGAGTTAATTATGTAGGCTCAAGTTACACATGTAGGCTCAAGTAACCACACTGGGGTGCTAATGACCCACCTTTACAATTAGAGAGGACTACCTCATGACTCTTATTAGTTCTTCCGATTAGAAGCATCGGGGTACAAAGTAATACAAGTGGTTCTCCCGGTAGGACCATCGGGGACCACAAAAAGATACATATAAAATATTCTTCGAAGTTACAATATTTCAACATTTCATACGATTTGAGGAGGATTCTGGAGCTACCGTTAGTATTATTCACTCTTTCTATGAATGCATTCCACCTTGGAGGGCTTAATATCAAAGAGATTTGCAGATGTGACTATGCCACACTTATTAATTATTATTAGTTTGACTTGTCTGAGAGTTAGATGGATACACATTTTCTTATATTAGAACTAGGATTTTGGCAAATAATATTATTTTATTATGGAGGTTTTGAGCCTAAAACGCTATAAAAGAAACGCTCTTACATTTGTAATGGTTGTTGATGGTTTGGACAAATACTCATGATACTTGATTGGTATTTTATAAAGCATATGGCACATCTCTTGGAACTTTATTGCTGAAATTTAATCGCAGATTTCTTGATTCAGATTTGTACATGAAAGGGCAACAAATTTGGTAACACTGTTGTTGTTTGAAAGAGTTTTATTGTGATTTGTTCCCCTCTTATCTCTTCCCATGTGTAGCTGGAAAATGTATTTCACATGCTTAATTTCCTAATTCGAATTAGCTGTAAATGCATAAATATTTTATGGTGGAGCTCCCCTTGTATTCCACAACCTTGAGAAGTTTCTTGATTTGAATTTCTCTCAAATTAAATCTGTTTTAATGGAGAGCAGAATATGTCGGTCATAAGTTCTGGATTAGGGTTATGTACGTCCATACTTTCATCACATGAATCTTTTGTATTTGCTGCTAGGTGACACCTTATGCCCAAATTTTGTCTAGGCACTGATACTACCTTCGATTACCTTCAGAAATAATCTTGTCACTTATTCTATGTTTAGTAAATCTGAAATATGCTATTAAATCATCCAGAAAATTAGATTTACTATTAAGCCTAAAATCTCTCCATTTTATCATCTTTTTGTTGGGCTTGTTTTATGTTTTACAAATATGGAATTTGTCAGAAAATTGCAATAGAAATTAAATTCATCTTGTTGGTTCAATTTATGTTTTAACAAATCTAAGATTGACATCAGAGAATCATAATAAAAAACAGATTTATGCTAAGTCTCTTGAACCCCCTTTTTATTCATTTACATTTAGAGATTCTGCTCTTGTGATGGAAGAGAGCCGGAAAAAAAATGTGGATATTTACCATAGTGGCATTGGGTAGCTCTCCTTTAGTGCCCCTAAGGCCTTACTTCAGGACTTTCATCTCATAAGGCTTTCGGTGCTAACAGAGATCACAAAAGGTAAACAAGAAACAGGTGCCCAACATTTTGATATTCCTCTTTGTACAAGATATTAGAAACTGCTTACTAGTGGAACAGTGTATATATATATATATATATATATATATATATATATATATATATAATGCAAGACTGTATATTTATAAATCAATCATAGTCATTGTGGCTAACATAGATAATCCATAGTACGTAAGTTACTTCCAATAACATGAATATACATTAATCATAAGCATAAAATTAATACCTTCCATCATGTTGAAATATCTTTTGCGGAGAACCTGCTCCTCTTTGTAAAGATTTTCAAGTTTTGCTAGTTGGTCTGCTTGCCTTTTTAAGATTGCAGCAGTTTCTTCATTCTTTCTATCAATGTCCTAAAACACAAAAAATACCTTCATAATCTCAGAAAGGTAAAAGATCTATTTTATGCATTTTCAAATTACTAAGAGTTGACAAGAAACATTTACATTTAACTGTATACATCTTAAAAACAATAATTTCTTGCAGATGTTAAGAGAGATTCAAAGATCATGAGAATTAAACAAAAGAAACGAAAAATAGTGAAGCGATAAAATTTAAAGGAACTCAATAAAAGTTTAATTTAATGTACCATTAATCAATATTATTTAGCCAAAATCTCCCATTAGCAATTGGAAGATTTTGGACCACCTTCACACTGTTAGAGTTTGCACTTTAATTCAAATATGTTAGACCTTTAAACTGAAATATAGACAAGCACAACAATACACAAGTACACAAATATTTTCCTCTGGAAAACCATAAAGGAGAAAACCCCGCAACTTCTTCAGATTAGTTTCGTCACTTAGTACAGCGTCAAACCAAGATAGAATACCCAAAGATAAGATGACTTCAACAACTTCTTCCTCTTCTTCACTAGCGCACTTGTCTTTCTCTCTTGAGCGAACTTGGTTGTGTGTTTTGTGTCCTAATGAGGGAGGGCGCCTCCCTATTTATACTTTACATGCAACTGACCCAAAACCCTAACTGGACCGACTTCCCTCTTGAAAGAATCAAAATACATTTAACAATATTTCTTTTGGGGACTATTGCCCCAACTTACAACAGAGATTTTACCTCGATAATCTAGCATGACCAAATAAAATAATAACATCCCTGAATGGAGGAAAAGCATCTCCAACGGAGGTACAATAAAATACAATAATAATATCCAAAAGAATATCTTCCGAAGTTACATTTTTAACAACACTCCCTCTTAACTAGGAAGGTATTTTTCTGACCTGTTCATCATCACAAATGGACACAGTATCTAGACATTGTCATCATCACTGGATCATCATCATCACTGTTGCATCAATTTTCATTTTGTCAACCATTAACTAGTGATATCTTTCGAATCTATCCGTCCTCAGAAGTTCTATAGAGCCAACCCTTTTTCATGTTGGATGTAGGCCTAGATTCCATCTAGGGCTTCATCAACATATCCATATAGTGCCAACCCTTTTTCATGTTAGATGTACCTAGTACAGTGCTAGTCCTTTTTCATACTGGATGTACCTTGCAATGCCTATCCTGTTTCATACTAGATGCCTATCTCTGCAGTGTTAGTCATGTTTCATATTGAATGCATATCTCTGCAATTCCAGTCATGTTTCATAGTGGATGCCTATCTCTGCAGTGTCAGTCTTGTTTCATATTGAATGAAGGCCTAGAGCCATCTAGGACATCATAGAGCCAATCTTGTTTAATACTGGATGTATCTCTCATTAGGTTCAGTCATGTTTCATACAGAATGCAAGCCTAGATCCAATCTAGGACTTCAGAAATCTAGTCTTGTTTCATACTAGACATATCTCTCTGTAGGGTCAGTCTTGTTTCATACTAAATGCATGTCTAGATCCAATAAAGGAATTCACAGAGCCAGTCTTGTTTCATACTAGATGTGTCTCTTTGCAGATTCAGTCTTGTTTCATACTGAATGCATTCCTAGACCAATCTAGGACTTCACAGAGCCAATCTTGTTTCATACTGAATGCATTCCTAGACCAATCTAGGACTTCACAGAGCCAATCATGTTTCATACTAGATGTGTCTCTCTGCAGGGTCAGTCCTATTTCATACTAAATGCAGGCCTATATCCAATCTAGGACTTCACAGAGACAGTCTTGTTTCATATTAGATGTGTCTCTGTGCAAGGTCCGTCATGTTTCATACTAAATGAAGGCCTAGCACCATTTAGGACTTCAACACTCCTTGCGATGGGCACTGATCTGCACAAATCCAAGCTTTTCCGTGAAGTATTCAAACTTCACTCTCGCTAGAGGCTTGGTCAGAACATTATCTACCCGCTCATCCGTCGCCACATACTGGAGCTTCACTGCTCCTCTCTGCACCATATCCTGGATATAGTGATACTTGATCTCAATGTGATTCGACTTGTCATGGAACACTGGGTTCTCGGGTAACTTCACACAACTCTGGTTGTCACAGAAGATACAAGTCGCCTCTTGTTTCCACCTCTCACGCACTTGGGGGTGGATGCAACAGAAATCTTCAAGTTGCTTGCTGTGTCCTTGGGGGAAGTCTCGAGTCAGGTACTGTCACCTGCTCCTGACTCCTCCGTTTAGGCCACTCCTGACGGAGCCAAGGGGGGTAGTCCTTAAGAAAGAGTTGATAAGGCTCTTGTTTGTTAATGTTTGAATGATCAGAGTGTTTGTTAGGAGTTTTGATAAAATCACCAACTACTACAATATTAAAACATATAATTCACCAGCATGATAATAGCATTCACAACAATAATGACTTGAAGCAAATGATAAGCAATGATAATATAACCAGTGCCGAAAATGGAGTCGAAAGTAATGTTGCTGAAAATGAAATAATGTTGTGCATTGTATCTTGGTTGATTGTAGATTTTTAAGCAATGATGAGTGAGTTTAGGGGAAAAGGGGATTCCCGATATACCATGAGGTACTGGGAACATGTCCAAATTTTGAGAAGAGTGGCTACGCACGAGAAAATATGGGCTAGATGGAGTTGTGGGGGGTGTTCAACACTACACTAACAAGGATGTAGCCTAACGGAACCCCACGGTCGCTTTCTAATTGTTCCTTCTTTCCCTGAAGAATTTGCCCACTACTTCTTAGGCTCATTATGCTGGATTTCCGTAATGTTTGAGGGTTTTAAATTTTATTAATGTGAATTGATCAATTAGATGTGAGGGATTAATGAATGCACAATGCCGCTTTTGATATCCCCAAGTGTCAGACAAATCCGTGAGGGGTAGAGCATACATGGTAGAGGCAAAATGTTTGTTCTGATTTAGTGAGTAACGAATAACAATTGTACTAATCTATACAGCCCGTTAAGGACAGATTGTGTGCTTTTGATTTATTCTAAGCAATTCAGCTTTGCATATAAGGAAACTACAGTCATGGATCTCCTTCAGGACAAATCCTTACTCGAGAGGCCAATCCTGGGTTAGATCTACAAATATATATAAAGAAAAACTAAAGATTATAAAGTAACATTTGAAATAGAATCTAGCTAGATGGTGAATGCAAAACTAATCTAAAAATTTTAATTGAAAGAAGGAAAGAAAAATCCAATCACATCAAAGGACGATACAGATTTCCCCCAGATTGGAGAAGAGGGGTGTGGGAGCCGTTATCCCACTTACTCTTTTATTATTTGTTACAATCAAACTTATTTGAGAAGAAAAGCACTTTTTAACCCTTGAAAATGGGTCAAAAGGGCTCGAAACTACTACTGGGAAGAAGAGGAATGAAGAGGGGGGAGGTAGGATTGAGTATGGGTGCTCCGGATGGCTTAATACTAAAAAACTTTGCAGCATCTCTCCCTTTTTTCCATAGACATGCTAAAGACAAGAAAGATTAAGATGCCAAATTAGCAGTGTTCCACGGGGACGCGCCTCCCAGGGTCGGGGGCTCGCCCCCTACGCTTCCCACGCCCCGGGGGCTGGGGGGCTCCATGGGAAACGTTTCCCAGCGCCCCCCTTTCTGCGAAACTTGGGGAAACGCGGGTCTAGGAGTTTCCCGAATTGGGGGGCTCCCACACGCCCCCTCCTGAAAATGGGGGGCTTTGACAAGCCCCCATTGCCCTCGAGATTTTAAATTTTTTTACTTAAAAAAGAAATGATTCATCTTAAATTTTAGGCTTTTACACTAAATGGTCATTTTAAAACGAAATAGTAACAAATAAAAAGAAACAAACATCGATATGATATGCTTGCCTATAACGATTACATTAAATTACACTAAATTCTTCGGGAACACAAGCATGCTAGTATGCAAATGGTGATGGGATGAGGAATTGATATGTTTATATGTTGAGGTTCATATTTTTATTATTTTTTTTTTTTCTTTTTTATAATTTTAGAGACCGACCCGCCTATGTTAGGGACCCTGACGCCTCCCCTCTCTCCCGTCCCCTAAAATACCCCAAAATTTTGGGGTGTCTCTACACGTCCCCAATGTGCGTTTCCCCACTCCCATGCCCCCTCGTCTCGGAAACTTGGTGGAACACTACAAATTAGTGGGTTAGATGAAAAAATACAGTAATAATTTACAACTTTTGACACTTCGAAAAATATTGCAAAGTTTACCCTTGAAGTGCTAAAGCGAATGGATACTAGAGATCTAAGATTTGAGATACAAAATTTCAGCCCTTTCTTAGATCTAAATTGAAGCAAGTAAAAAGAAGGATAAATATTTTAATGATCAAATTTTAACATGCAAAAAATGAAAGGAAAGAGATTGAGGTTGAGTGTTTTTTCGTTGAGAAGGAAGAGGAAGAGCTCGGGCTTCAAACTTTGAACACGGTTGAGGAGGAAGGTACCTGCAGGGTAAACAAGTTAGATCCAAAATGAAGTCGTGAAGAAAACAAGATGCAATCGATCTCTAGTCTTACTCCACCTTCGGTGATCTGCAAAGCTACACAAGAAACCTTCATGCAAAGATCAGATCTAGTATGGTAAATCACATAAAACCAAAAGCACAGAAGTATTACCAACTACAAAGTATAAATTTCGAATCTTATATGATTACACATAAATAAGCAATTTGAGATTCAAATGCCTATTCTACGGATTGGAATACAAACTTCTCAGCTATATATTTGAAATTGCATGAACCACAAAAAAATTAATAAACATATATCACCTTGGTTACAGAACCAACATTCACCATGAAAAAGTATTACACCAACAGATTGTCCTCCAAAGACTCAACTCTATTCATAACAAAGATAAACAATTACAATCATCTGAGCAAATGTCCCTTGCTTCTGTCCAAAATGAGGAAGAAGGCCTCGCTTAAATAGAAACCACAAACTCCTAGGGGATGCACGAAACAATTGAATTTCGAGTGGGAGTTGATCTAAGTTGAACTGAGTCAAAGTATAATGGAACTGGAGAGATAGGTGACACCTTTCTCACCTAACTCACCTGTCCACTCAATAGCCGCCACTTCACACACCTACCACCTCACCAATCCACTCGCTTGATGAGTTTGGCATGAACCTCCTTCCTTACCTCACGTGCGAGTCTTCCTTCTATCCTACTCTTACGAAAGGATGGCATATCAAAATCATTAAAATATAACCAAAGTATTATCATACTTAACACATGGAGGGGGTCCACCCTCATCCCAACGCAAACCTCACATGGTGTTAGCATGGGTCTAATGTGTTGACATCACCCTCCTCTTTTAAACATTTGCCCCTCTTAACTTTTAACCAAAGTTTTAAGATGTCTTCATGTGGAAGAGGGTTGCATACCAATATGTCCCACATGCCATGTCACCTTCACACCTTTAAAATATTAATTTTTTACTTTTTTCCATTTTTGACTTTGGTGCATTTCATCATCATTTAGCATTCTTTGGCCACTTTGTTGCACCGGTGGAGAAATAACGCCTTACGGGATAATTTAGTCACTTGGAGCATGAGAAAAGTGGGTCCCAGGGTGAAGGAGGTGCTCTAAGCTTGAAAACAAGCCCAAACACACCAAAAATGGACTCTGGATCACACTTTTTTTACATTTTGAATTTTTCCATTTAAACCATTAAAAAATGGCCTAAAAAACCAAAAAAAATGATTTTTTCTCAGAATCGGATGAAACTATAGGGGGACCTAGTACATGTCCATATGACTCAATACTGATGCCTAACACGCTTATATACATCGACACATGAACTTTAATAACCTCCTAAGGCCTAACCACCAAGACGAAATTTCCAAGTTTGGAGGAGCAGTGAAAAACTCAAAAATTATACATCGCTTACTCAACATTGCATAATTGACAAGAAAAAAAATAGCTTGGAATAATAGAATTGATAGCCAAGTCCTAGGAATCCAAGTCCTTTACAAAATGTTTGTCGTGTTAGAGCATTTATTACAACACCCCCAAGGGGTATGAACATGCATTTTATTAAAAAAATGGACCACAACTGGTCCTGATGTAACCACAGAACTTCTGAGCACTAACAATGAACAATTGACTTGTTCAATACTCTAGTGACTCACTAGAAATCCCCTAAGTGCAACTTAGGTGATAACACCTCTAACTCGAGATCAAACAAATATGACAGTAGCTTTCAAAGCCATACTGCCTCACAACAAGACAAACAAGATGCAATGTACTCTGCTTCAGCTATACTCAGTTCCACACTCGATTGCTTCCTTCTAAACTAAGATATCACCCTAGATCCCATATTGAAGCGACACCCTATAGTGCTCTTCCTGTCTGTGCCACTTCTTGCCCAATTTGAATCAACATAACCATGTAGGTTAATCTTCTGATCCGTTGCATACTTGATCACATACTCAATTGTACCCTTCAGGTACCTCAAAAAGTGCTTTGCAGCAACCAGGTGAACACGCCTCGAACCTATCAGAAATTGGCTCAATGTGTTCACAGCAATGCATGTGTCTGGCCTCGTGTTTGTCAAGTACATCAACGAACCAATCATTTGTCTATACATTGTGACATCAACTGTCCCAGAAGAGGCATCTCTCAGTAGCTTCAAGTTTGATGCCATGGGTGTGGCAATAGCCTTGCAATCCATCATTCTGAACCTCTTCAAAATATCTATTGCATACTTTCCTTATCCAAGGAGTATCCCAACTAAATTTTTCCACACCTCTAGTACTAAGAAGTAGTGCATCATCCCAAGGTCCTTCATATCGAACTCTGCAGCAAGCCTTATCATTGCATCTGCGATGAGCTCATCCTCTCCTGTTAGGAACAGATCATATACATACAGTAGGAGTATCACTAGTCTTCCACCCTCAACCTTGAAGTAGAGATTGAAATCTGCTTTACTCTTGGTAAATCCTAAGCTCATCAGAAAGCTATCCATCCTTCCTGTTCCTGCCTAAAACACACTCGACTGTGGAAAATTCTTCCAACCACTAGGCGTGTTCTTGAGGGAAACTATGAGTAGAATTTTAGATCCCAACATCAAGGTATAGAGAGGGGTTGATGTGCTTGATTAAATGCCAATCCCATACCCTTATACTTCATAAAATCCAGTGGAATTATTAAAATCTTAAAATCCTAAAAAGCTATTAAGTCTGGTGAGTTCTAAATGGGATCTAAATTTCTACTTTTTGCATATGAAGTTCGATGAGGTTGGAACCACTCTCAAACATCCTGAAACAATTAATAGTAATGATAAAAATTTAAGTAAAAGAATAGAAAATGAAAGTTAAGGAGAATGTCGATTTTACTTTAAGAATTTAATATTACCATTTATTCCTTTAAGGATTTAATATATTTAGTTTTAATAATGTTGCCAAAAACTTAACCCATGGATTTATTTCTCAAATTTCATGCAAATTTTTTTAGCAGGGCAATATTTTCCAAAATATCCTGATATATTCCCGATATATCACGACACATTGAATATATCGCGATATATTCAAAATGTCAAAAATGTCGCGATTTTTTAGTGGCGATATATCGCCAAGGGGAATGACTCGCGATATGGGCGATATATTGCCGATATATGTAACTATGGGAATGACAAAATTTAACTAGAAATTTATTTATTCATAAGTACGAAAGGAAAATGCTAAAAGTAAATGCTCACTTTAAAGAGCTTATTTTCCTACTCTAAGCATAACAATAGGTGTAATCGAAAATCCAATGTAGCCACCTAAGCATTTCATTAATATAAAAATTTTTTACCTCGTGTTTGGTTACCAAGCAAAGTAAGGACTCATTTTTCAGAAATTGCAAACCTGCATGAATATTCAAGATGGGAGGGATCGATGGGAAATTACAGGTATGTAAAACTTCACTAAACTACTTCCACAACTAGCAAGTCCTCTTGTAGGCTTCTTCTATCCAAGCTTGGATAGGACTAATGTATAAATTCGTATGATAAGGAAGATCATCATACTCATCGAAAGAGCTTATCCTCTGATAACTCCATGTATAAGCCCCAAACTGCTCCAAATGCGAAGGAACCTCTGTATGCAAAGATGATGGTTGAGAAAAATATTCAACTAGTTTCACCCAATCTGACTCTTCATTGCACTACTTCTCTAAGTCCTCATTACAGATACTCAAATACAACTTTGCCAAATCATATGAAAACTCTAACTATTCTTCCTTACAGCTTTCACAAGTCTCATAATAAACACTCCCCTTACTGGACATATTATAGATGGGATTCTCAAAAAGATTTTCAGGAGTATCATGGGTTGTATTTTCAATAAAATTCCAATAGTCATCATCCCTATCTATGTCGGATATGAAAGAGTGTTCATCACTGGTACCAAGTCCCTAGCTATCTCCATCCTCATGATCATAACAATCCTCTTCAAAAAGCTAGGTTTCAAAGATATCACAAGATACCTATTATCACATATACATTGCAATCGGGCTACCCTGATGCAACACACAGATTGATCTCTTTATTCTTTCAAGCTATTCATTTACATGGGGTTTTAGCATGGATCTTTACAGCCTCAGCCATTTCAGAACCTTGTTCAATAGTGTTTCCTTACTAAGATTGAGATTCACTTGTCCATTGAAATGCTTTTAGTGATGCCCTAGTTCATTTGAGCAGAGTAGCAAAGTAGATATGGTAAACACAATTACAAAGGGGCTTATCAGGTAGAGACAGGTATATATGGTGAGATCGGGTATATGTTTCCTTGGATTGTTTTTTCTCTGTGATGTATCTTAAACACCTAGGCTTGTCTTGTTAGGATGATCATGGTGACCTATGCTTATATATATACTAATGCTTGAACTAGTGCTAAGACTGATCAAAGGACTCAATGTTGAAGACTGTTGCTCATGCTATGTTATATATTGAGAAATGCAAGCCGCCAAATAAAGTTGCAAACTATGTCTTGAGAAACAACTCCAAAAGGGCTATGAAATGAAATTGTGAAAGGACCAAATAAAGCAGTAGATAAATAAACGCAAAATCTAAATATTGTTGGCCATCTTATTAAAATGTAATGATTAATTCCTCACAGAGCCTACTGGTTTTGATGTGAGATGGAGTAAGGGACAGCTACTTCTAAGTGTCCCCTAGGATCTCTTCACTACATTTTCTTGTGTACTCAATGCAAGGGTCCTAGAAAAGATCTTCACGGAGCTTTATTGTTAGCTTGGATGTGAGCTGTAGACATGTTGTTAAAGTTGAATAGACTCTTTTTAGATGAACTCATCCACTTGTGAGACACCACCATTCCCTATTGTTTATCTGTCGTGCATATGGCATTGTGGTTATGTGTACTTGTCATCATTCAAAGAAATGGTGTGGTCAAAATCAACTATAAGTCATTTCCCTTTTACCATAGCCTTGTTTTACACCTTCACCTAGCACTAGCATATTCTTTAAACTTTGTAAGCATGACATATACAAGAGACTTCCAAAGGATTCAATGATTACTCAAAGACATAGGTATATCTTATTGATTGTTATTATTTTTATTATTGTCACCATGATTCTGAATGGCATAATTTAAGTTGGGTTTTAATATACATCTTGGAGCAGTTCTTACCTTAGACGCATGCAGCTTCATCTTAGTTCAGTATCTCACTTTCAGTTTGGGTATTTTGACCTGGTCAACCCAATTGACCAAGTCAAACAAGGTTCCTAAGGCAGTGGCTAAAAATTTGACAATGCTTATATTTGCTCTAGACATGCCTAGGACCAATATTGCAGTTTTAGTTTTCATAGTTTGGCCCTGGATTTCATGATTAGTGATTATTATAACTTTATTAATGGTTCGGTCATATTTTTTATTACAGATTGTAATTATTATGGTTCTCCTAGGGCACCACAGTGCTCTAGAGGGTATGAGTAGTCACTTGTACCATTCTACTATGTCTCCAGACACTTCTATGTAGTCAGTTTGCCCCACTTGTTAGCCTAAACGAAGTTATGATGATTATTATTATTTTTAGAAGACATACCACTAAAAAATGAACTAGGAAATCACTGAAGAAATCGATTTTGCTTGTGTGGTTAAGGACATGGAAAGGGAATTTATCTGGATGATTTATTATGGCTCTTCTGACATATTTACATCAATTTCAGTCAGTTTGATGTTCCGAGTTATTTTCTTGGCTCTCTTAGGGAGGATGTTCCCCATAGTGTGGAATTGGCCAAAATGGCCAAAATGAAGTGTGTAAATCAAGTTGTATATTTAGAAATATGTATTGGGGGACACCCTAATGACCCCCCCATATCTCCTAAGTGTCAAACTTGCAAAAATAACGATTTATCATGTTGTAAATATGGGCTTTATGAGGTAATTCCTCCCCCCTCTTGACTTAGCCAAGTTGATCCAGGTATTGATCCATGTAAAATTGATCTCCACCGTTGACAATGTTTTAATCTCAATCGTTGGATGAAAAAGTAAGTTAGGGTTTGTGTCTCTCAAAAGATGTATAAAGAAGAGACCTCCTCATTGTATCCCATCGGGAAATTTTGTACTCTTGGCTTTGGATATTTGAATTAAGAGATTTTTTTGCAGAAATTCTTGGAAATTCTTTGTGGGATGTTCTTGTCCATGATTGGAAAGTTTATTTTTCTTAGCATTTGAAAATTTTTTCCAGGGTATCAAATATTTTTGAAAGATAGTGTTTTGCATGTAGGAGGGCATTTTCTTGTGGGGCGTTTTGTGGGTCTCCCAACTCGTTTCTCTTGAAAACATTTTCATAATTAGGGGTTTTTTCAATAGTATCTTTGATCTTTGATATGCTCTCTGTTTTTTCTTACATCTATAGTGTTGACCACCAAAACCAACTAGGTGGAAAAATATGTACCATGCACATGTTGGATGTGCCTTGAAGACAGAATGAAGTACTTAATGATTATATCAAGAGAGACAACTCTTCTACTCTTCTTCTCTTTATGAAATTTCCGCCCCCTGCAAGGGATTTTGTAAGGATATGTAAGCATGAAGGTCTAGTTTTTTGTAACTTGATCACCTAAGACTTAGACATTAGGGAAGTCCTTTCATCGACTGTTTTTTCACTTGGATAATTAAAATTTCTTTTTTAGAGATTTTAATTATTTGAGTTTTTCACTCAAAATTACCTCCAAAGTAGTGAAAGGTGTTCTGGTGATCGAGTCCATGGGGTGATTGGGGCCTAGGAATGTTCTATATTACTATGCTAGACATTATCCAGAGTCTTGCGGAATTTCTTTAAGTTTTGCATATTTTTTATAAGTTTTTGGTCATTAAAAATTGTCACTCAGGATGATTTGCTATAATGAAAAAGAGGGTTACTTGGTCCTTTTTAATGTTGTATAAGGGTATGGGTACTCAAGAAAAATGGCATGAGCACCTCTACACTCTTAGGCCAAGTTTGAAATCATTCGGACAAGCATTACTATGGTTTTGGTCAACTTTGACCAGGCCAGTCATGGAAATCAGGAAATTGGGTATTTAATTAGAGAGCCAAATTTTGGAAAAGTGACTATAGTCACTTGGGGTGGCCAAGTAAAGGTTCTAATGTTTATATTATGTTCCTAAGACAAATTTAAGACCCAAAGGGGGGCCCCAAACAAGCATATAACAAGTTTTGAGTTGCCGAATCTAAGGGGGTGCCCCTTTCTCTTTTTGATTGGTTGGGTGAGCTGAAGTCAATGGAAATGGCCCTACTAGGGTGGTTTCTTCCCCATTTGACATAATAATAAGGTTAAAAGCATTAAATTGGGAATTTCTCTCCCCATATTTTAGATCTTAAACCTTGGTTTTGCCCTTCTTGAGCAAATTTGCCTCCCCCATTCTCCCTTGTGACACTTGTCTAGCATGCAAAGAGCCTCTCTCTTTCATTTCTCCTATTTAAGGAGGTTTCCCCTCCTCTTTTGGGTTACACACTCACACCCACTCTTTTGCTCATGCTCTCATTCTTTCTCTTGCTCTCTTGTGCTTGCTCTTGCTTGGGCCATTGTAATTTTCAGCCATTTGGCTTTGGTAATCAAAATCTTTGGAGGAATCTTGTGTGCATTGTTCTCATCGATGGTTTGCTTCCATGCTTAAGGAGCTACACAAGTTTGGTTGGCCAAGGAAGCATACTAATTTGCTTTGGTAAGATTTATGGTATTTGTATTCCATAAATTTTGTGACTTTTCATTCTTGTAGTAAAGAAGTTCATATATTTTCTAGTTTGAAGTTTATGATTTCTTTGCTCATTATTTGATTCCCACCTTCTAGTAGTTGTGTAGTGAAAATCTTATAAGTTGTAGGCTATTTGGATTGAAGAGTGGGATTCCTCGGTTGGATGCCCCATTGCTTCACTTCTTGAAGAATAAAGGACCAATTTTCTCTTTCTTTACATACAAATTTCTGAATTTTAATTTCAGTTTGTTGAGTGTTTTAAATCTGATTTTAACTCTTATATACTCAAGTTCTTTCAAAATTATTCATCTAGCAACTTTGTACAAATTTTGTATATATATTGCACTAACATAATATCTTCCCCAAAGTGATTTTGGGCACATTTTATCATTTTCTGTTTGCTGGTTTTTAGCAAGTTAGTGACAAAACAAGGAAAAACTCTGTCAAATTTCAGCCATAGAAGAGTTTTAAGGCCACCCCAAAGGAAGAGCTTCAAAGGCATCTCAAAAAAGAGAAAAAACACGGTTTTTCTCATTCCTTTTACCTCTTTCTTTACGCTAAAATTTCAGCCTTTGTAACAAGTCCAAGAGAGTCTCTTGGACTTGATTTATTGCTTTGCATTTTCAGTTAAATCAAGTCTCATTTATTTGCCATCCATTGCTAGCAATAGAAGTTGGGCTTGCCCACCTTTGCATAAGCAATTGTTGATTGGCGTGGGTTTTAGATTAGTTAGAATTTCATTTTGTTTTATTTTCTTCTTTATTTTTTGCCTGCACCTTGTTTCCTTGCTTCTGTCCAGAATGAGGAAGAAGGCCTCGCTTCAATATAAATTACAAACCCCTGGGGGGTGCACCAAACAACTTGAGTGGACTCGGCTTTAACATGACACGAGGTGAGTTTACTTGAGTGAAACAAGGAGTTATTGGTTGTGATTGTTATGGGGAGGCGCCACATCTCCATTTGGGAGATGCACGCTGACTACACTCCCACCAACCAATTCAAAGACTACCACATCAATCATGACCTGAGCCTTGCACGTGAGGATGGCAAATTAACTTGAGATGTTCTGAGAGGATCATGCGATTGGTTGGTAGTGATATCAATGTGCATGTGTCCACTCTCCAATCCCATTAACCATTTGTATGATGCCAGATATGCCAATTTGTGAGAGGGACCATGAAGTATGGCGCACTTCCCCTTAACGTGATTGATTCGCCACCCATTTATTCCACTTATGATCTCACACTAATATCATGGGATGAGGTCGCCCATCACTAAAGACAAGATACCCACCTTATCCACAAAAAACCAATAAGAATTCATTTGACTTTTTGACTTTTGTCTTTATTGCAATTTGTCACATTTTAGTAGTTTTTTGCCACTTCGTAGCATCAATAGAGAAATAATGCCATGCGGGATAATTTAGTCATCCAGAGCATAGGAAAAGTGGGTCCCAAGGTAAATAGTATGCCATGAGTGTGAAAGCGAGCATCCCCACGCCAAAATCGGACTCTGAATCACATTTCTATTACAATCTGAAATTTTCCAATTAAACTATTAAAAATGGCTTTATTTTGCGGGAAAATTTAATTTTTTCGGAACTTTTAAAAAACCTAAGGGGGACCTAGTAAATGTTCATAATGACTCAAAACCATGTCTAGCATGCTTATACACATCGAATTGTGGACTTTTATAGTATCCCAAGGTTTAACCACCAAGGCGAAAATTCCAGCTTTGGAGGAGCGATAAAAAACTCAAAAATTATACATTGCTTATTCAGCACTGCGTAATTGAAAAGGGAAAAAAACCTTGGAATGATTGAATTGACTTCTAAGTCCTAAGAAGCCAAGTCCTTTACAAAACGTTTCCCATGCTAGCACATTTATTACAAAATCCATGTAGGGTATGAACATGCATTTATTAAAAAAGAGGCCCAAAAATGGCCTTGATGAACTGTGGAACCTTCTGAGCACTAACAATAAACAACTGGCTTGTTCATGACTTTGGCAGCTCATTGGAAATCCTCTAAGTGCAAAAGTAGTGGATAACACATCCCAAGAGTAAAAATGGTGAAACAGGAGAAACAATGGGGGTACTTAAATACTAATTATTTGCAATGATTTTGGGAAATTTCCAAATCTCTATGCATCCTACTTACTAAAAGTTAAAACCAAAATGGACCCAATCAATTTGCAACTTACTTAGTTGACAACTCAAATGAGCATGGCCAAGATACAAACTTTGATACACATTCGATCCTCAATAATTATACTAAGGATATAACAATGTTAAAAGAGTCCCAACAGCTTCATAATTATATAAATATGGCTCCTTGTGCCTAACTTAATCACTGGTTAATAGTCAAACCATAATTAGCCAACCTCACATGTAAGCAAATGCTTGTTTTTTCATGTGGATACATACTTGTGGACCAATACCTTCACATGTAAGAAAACACTTTAACATGTAGGCATGTGCTTCTACATGTAAGCAAGGGGTAAATGATGTAAAATTTGCTGTAACAATCATACTATGGAGCATATATTAAAAATTGCAGATAATAAATCATGGGAAAAATATAACCATTGTAATAAAGTCCCATTTGAATATTTTTTAAATGCAAGACAGATCCATGCTCAAGATAATATTGTAACACACTAAACTTCTATCTGGATTAACTACATCCATTCTGGATTGATCCAGACATATTCAGAATTTGAAAATCATGTCAGTTTAAATTATCCATGGGTAGAGTAAAACATTGACCTCCTTCAGCTCACGAAGCTGCTGTAATTCCTTCATGCTTTCATGCATAGCTTCAATTTCAGATGTACGCAAAGAAATATTGGACTGTGCCAAACTCAACTCATGTCTGTGTTCTGTTAGCTTCTTCTCTAGGTCAGCTGCATGGTTACGAAGTGTCTCTCGTTCTTGCTCAAACGTGGTGTAGAAAGTACTGGTCTGCAGTTCATCTTATAAATATTGAGAATGATAGTCCATCCAAAATGCAGAAGCACAAATAATTTTATTATAAATATTACAAACCAAAAGACGAATCTTTCCTACCTCATCATTCTTATCTTTGTTAAGGCAAATTACTTTTTCCTCAAGCAACTGTTTTTCACTTGCCAGTTTCTTACAGTTCTCTTGAGTTAATACCAGCTCATCTGACTTAAACCTTAATTCTTTCCGCAACATGTCTAGCTGTTGACAGTAAATTAGGAAGTAGATCAGGATACTTAACATTTGATATTATCCATCATAATATTGCTTTCATTCTTAAACAATCAAATTTCCATTATCAAACATCAAGCTGCTGGTCTTTGAGATAGGTCAGCAGATAGCTCTCAATTCAAATGAAATTCAATAGTCCAGGATTGAAGGCTTGCCTGAGCCTCAAGGTTCTCAGCTTGCAGAGATCTTGCATGTTTTTGTGGCATACTCTTTTGTTCTGTATCAGAAGTAAGTGTTCCTGTCCTTGCACTAGCCAATAGCTTCTGTTTTTCAATTAGACAGTCAGGGAACATCATTAATAAATGTATAAAAAAGAAAATATGTTTAACAGTCTTGAAATTCCAAAACATGTAGTCAATTGAGTCAAATATAACATGATTCTGTGAAACAAATCCAACGTATGTTCCATATAAGTGCAGACATCCCTTCATTTTTTCTTTTCTTAACATTTGAACAAGGCAGAACACTTGTTATTTCAAGTGCTTCACAGCTTTTAACGTTTAAGACATGGGATGATTACACAATCAAATATTTTTTCCTTTCCAATTCTAGAATGATGCTGATTATCTTATATTTTTCATAGCATTTTTGGAGACACTGGTAAAAATATGATAGAAGGCCTTCCAAGATTCCTTTCCTAAATATAGTTTACTGTTATATGATGGCTCCCTGTATGATAGATGACATTCCATGTTATCACAAGCTCCAATAGCTCAGAATTGCCCACACTGAAATACATTACATTACATCAAAATGACAATAACAAGAATACAATAGAACTGCCTCATTTAGAAATGCAGACTTTGGTTGCAGCAGCCTCACTCATGGCAGGAGTTAACTTTACAATCATTACTTTGAGGTTAAAGGTTACCATAGACCTTGTTACCCCAAACCTTGTAGGGGTAGCTAGGGAAATGTTAAATCCTGTGGCAGTCATCAATTCGTGAAACATAGATGGGATTTGACTCTTTGAGAGGAATAAAGATGGTGCTTGCCTTTGATTTCCTTGCTACTACATTTTGTTGTTAATATCATAAAGGTTTTTATGAAATTCTGGGCTTAAGGCTAAAGGCACTCTTTCAGTTCAGACCTTCAAATGCAGTTGGCAGTCCAATAATAAACCACGATGAAGACTTGATTCATGTTATTGGTACAGCATGATAGGAAGGGATAACTTGAAAAACCATTAGAATAATGACTACTCAGCAACAGAAGAGGATCTGTTACACATCACAGAATTTAGTCCCTAGGTTAGACTTGGAGCTGATAAAAGAAGAGATCTGCAAACCTGTTGGAGAAGCTTGATGGATTTTTCTCCTCCATACAAAGTCCCAGGCAGCATTCTTTTCAAAACTGGGTGACCTGTGCATAGTTTGGGACTGTCCTAGCTTTCAATCAGCAGTAAAACTCAAATTCTGAGAAGCCCTGGGGACAAGAAGAACAGCAATGAGCAGCCTAATCAGCATTAGAAACAAATCTGGGCTATTTCCGAGCACATTTGAGCATTGTTAAGGACTGTTCTGCGCGGTTAAGCCAATTCTCAGCGCCGTTTGACCTTCATAGATCAGTGAGAAAGCATTCTGGGGAAATCTCAGCCTTAAATCAACAGTAAGCAGCCCTAAATCCTCGTTTCTGTGCATTACTGGGTTGAGTTCAGACCTAAAGAAGCATTCTAGGCATCCTGTGGGGGCAGTAAACAGTATTGTTATAGTGCTGGGAGTATTCATAGCAGCTGGCAGCATAGCGTGGGCAAATTTCTGCATTCTGGACGGTAGTAGAACCCTCATTGTTTCAACTCCTGGCCATATCTCTGCACAAACAGCAGCACTGGACCATCATTCTTGAAAGCATTGGATGAATTGAGAGGCTGATCTCATTGTGATTAAAGGGGCCATATCATTTACTCAGTTTCAGGAATTTTCAGTATCCATTTGAACAAGTGGATCCACCTTGAAGCACCCTGAACCTCATATTTGATGGAGATGTTCCTCTTAAAAAAGCATATCCTTGATCGACCAGCACACTTTGGGGTTTGCTGTGGGTATTTTCTGAATCACTTATATTGTCTTGGTAGGGAAGTCCCCATTTATAGGCTGATCTAGCACATGTTTGAGCTATTTCATGGGCAGATTTGCAGAATTTTGTGAACAGCTAGTCATTTGAAGAGGGTTGATCCACCCGTGTAAGAACTTGCTTTTTGGAAGAGTTTTGTTCGCCATGAGAGATGCTTTGACACAGTCAGGGATAAATCTAATGGACACAGGGTATCCCATCCTCGTTAGAGCTGATTTCCACAGGGTTTGGAATGGAATGTCACCCTTTGAGGCTCCTTTTCACATGGCTGTTGCAGACTGTAAGGAAACTGTCACCTTTGGTCAATGAAGTGGATCCCACACGGTGGGGGAAGGTGGTTTTCACCCAGCCCACCAGGGAACAAATCCCACCGAGACATGGCCCGCTGTGATAAGGCTCAAAGGGTAGGCGCCCCCTGGATAGACTACCGCCCCTTGTTGGGATTGGAGTCGGGACGTCTCGGCCCTTGCTGAGTCACAAGTTTTTGGTATATCCTGACTTGCGGGCTGTCGGTTTATACCACAGGGGTTATAGTGGCAGCAGCGGATTTGATCCTGGGCCTGGCCCAGACAAGTTTGACAAGTTACCGATTCCCCTACCTAAAAAAAAAAGGAAACTGTCACCTTTGGAGGGTTTCTCACTTTTGATAGTTGTCACATTGGAGCTGTTTATTCATCATCTGTGATTAGCATTCACTTGGAGAGGTATTCATTGCTTGCTTGAAGACCTATTCATTGGAACATTTACCATATTTTGTTGGAAGAGTTTGGTTGAAGTGTTCAGCCTTTATTTTGAAGTTTATGAATGGGTAGGTCCACTTGGATGGGACACTTGGGTTTGATGACCTCATTATTTCATTTGATGGGGGACAATTCCAATATTGGAGGATCTTTGTACCTTATAGAGAAACGTTCCACCTTCTTGGAGGGTTTTGGTGCTTTCCTATTGGAACATCCACCTTTGGATCCTCATTCTAGGGGAGCAATCACTTTGGAGAGCATCCACACATCCGTGCATGCTATATTTTGATGAAGCGTCCAGCTTTGGTGGGTGTTCTATGCTACCTTTGGATGGACGTTCCACATTTTGAGATGTTTGGACTCCTCTAGACTACAACACCTTTGGAGGTGTCCTACACCCTATCTTGAGGAGGATGTTTTCACATTGGAGAAGAACTAGGGATTAAACCCTAAGATCTAGGTGCTATTTGGCATGCTTGTTCAGGCTCACCCCATGGAGTGTTAAAATATTGTAACTTCGGAATATATTCTATTGTACGTTTATTGTACCACAATGAGTTCAGCAAAGTAGATCCAGAAAGATCTAACCATATACAAGACAAACCTAAAGGACCCTGTTGCCGCCTAATTCACACTTTAAGACACAAGAAATTCACAACCTGCTATGTGTGTCCTTGGGGGCAAGTGAGAGTTGGGGACCACTGTCACCACAGTCCACAACTCCTCCGTTTAGGCAACATCCCAACAGAGCCAAGGGGGGTAGTCCCTACAGGAAAGCTAAGTTCCAGATTTATTAATTAATTACAAATTAATTAAAGGGATCTTTTATTAAGATTGTAAGGCTAAGGCTTTGAGAGATGACAGTCAAACTAATGCAAGATGCAATATTTAAATGACAATCAATCCTTTTATTTATAACCAGTGCCTAAAGAATGGAGTCAGAGAATGCAACTTTTAATGGATGCAGTCTAAGTTAATTATCCATAGATTAAGTTGTTTAACAATGAGATAAATAAACAAATAAGTGGTACAATTATAAACAATAATGAACCAAGATATTCAAGCAATATACAAATGATCTAAATTTATCAATATAAGCAAATGAACAAGATTTACAAGTTATGGACCAAAGATAGCAGAAGAAAATGCTTTAAATGAAAATTATTAGACCACAGTAAATGAAAAATGAAAGACTTTAAGTTGAATTACTTGAAGCAGTCAACAAAAGTTAAGCATTCACCACATAAACAATTGCAAAACTGAAAAATAAATACTTGTAACTGAAAAGTGAAAAGCTTGCAATAAAATAAAAAGTGAAAGTGCTTGTAGTAAAACCTTGAACAGCAAGGCAAAGATAAACAGCAGTGACCTGTGTTTGTAGGACGTTTTGCAATGTCTCTTGGTTCGTTTTAATAAATTTTATTAAAGTTTTTCTTTTTGAAGTTAAGTTTTAGAACCGGTGGTGTGACTACCCCAATCCAGTATTTCTCAAGTCAAAGAGGGAATGCTGTTGCGCTCAACAAAGTGGGAGCAAAGCCCACCCGTAGCTCACAGGTCAAACCCCAATGCCCCGGTGCTCAACAAGGAGGACGTAAAACGCCTAGAGACCCCCCATGGTCTACTACCCCTTCTAGCTTCCTGAAGTCACTGTTTTTAGTTAACAAGAGAGATAGCAAGATGGATGCCTATTAAACTAAGACTTCTCTATCCCCTGTCGTATCTCGCGAGTACCCCGAAGGGTGATAACCGAGTAGAGGAGCAAGAAATAGTGAAGTTGTTGTTGGTTAATTTTAGAAGTAAATTTTAGTCTTGGTGATTAACATGCAAGGTAAATTTTAAGCTATCAACAAGATCAACCAAGCGGTATCCCTTATGGGAGGTGCTGGTACTTGATCTTGGACTGAAAAAAATAAAATGTGTTGATTGTAGCAGAAAAAAGAAAGTTGTTTTAACTAAGCTAAGCCCCCACTTCTCCTGCTTTTCATATCCAACTTGAAGTCCCTAAAGGGAGATGACAAGTGGATAGAGGATACACCGGATAGATGGGTTGTATGATTACCCTTTTAACAGAAAAATAAAAAATTACTGAAACTTGAAAGAAACTGTAACTAGCTGAAGCAATGCCTAACCGCACAACAATCTCTGTGACAGAGATGGTGGTCTGTCACAGAGAGAGGTGGGTAAACAGAAAAAATAAAACTGATTATACTAACCTCACAACAATCTCTGTTACAGAGATGGTGGTCTGTAACAGAGATAGGTGGGTGAACAGAAATAAACTAGTTATCCTAACCTCACAACAATCTCTGTTACAGAGATGGTGGTCTGTAACAGAGATAGGTGGGTAAACAGGAAAATAACTTGCAAATAAAAACCTACTCTAAGCAACTACTTGTACAAATTTACAGCAGAGAAATACCCCAAAGAGAACTTCTCATTTGGGGTTTACAATGTAATAGAAGAGAGAGAGAAGTGTAGTTTAGGGCCTCTTTTGGACCCAAATTTTTGCTGGGTTTTTCTGGGCAATTTAGGGCAGCATAACCCCCTTTTTCTATGCATAAAACTTGCAAAAAATCAGCAACTTACTTGCTAGAAATTACTGCAGAAAACTGAAAATAGAAAGTTAGAAAAATTTAGTGTAAAACCCAGAAATTTTGCAGAAAAATCTGAACTTTAAAAATTTTAAAAATGAAATTTCAGCAGTTAAAAATGAAAGTTTTGGGGCTGCAAATGGTGTATAAACAACAGATTTATAAGCCTATACTAATATATAATGGATGGGGGCCCTAAAACAAGGGTTATATTCACTATACAGTGAATAAAACCCAGTTTTATGAAGGAAAACAGAAAATGGCTGAATTAAAAATCTGAAAAAATGAACACTTGGAGGAGCCATTCTTGGCTTGGAAAACCTGCAAATAAACTTGAGAGAGCTGCAAATGTAAGCAAAGAGGTGAGTACCCAATAAATCTACCAAAATACTTTGATAAATCTTATTGAAAAAACTCACAAATGGAAGTAGAAATACTTCTACTTACAGATCCCTCCACAAAATACTTTGTGGAGAGCTATCTAAGCTAGTACAAATGCACATAAAAAAATACAATACAAGTTACCTCACCACAAGAATGCATGAGATGTAGAGTGACGGCACAAATTTCCTCCAAAGTATTCTTCTATTATGGCCCAACTAGGGCAAGATTCAATACAAAAAAAATGGCAAGAGGCTTGGGCCAAATGCCTGAGAATATGAGAAGAGAGTAGGGAAAAATTTCAACAGCATAACCATAGCCTGAGAGAAGTTGTGAAATGAGGGAGTGAGACCCTCATTATATAGTTGAGGAAGACCCCAACCCCTTGAAGATAAATGGCCAAGATTACATCTAGATCTAGATTAGATCTCCACCACTAGATCTAGGGTATTTGACTTTTTACATTCTCCACCAATCAAATAGCTTAGCAACCTTCTTAATCCATGGCTTGAATGCTTGATCCATGTGACAATTAATCTACACCCTTAGATCTAGGGTTTTTGACCAAGTGGGGGCCCCTTTGACTCAAATTTTAATTTTTAATTTTTAATTTTATCTTTTACTTTTTTTTTATTTTTTGATTTTCTATTTAATATTTTATTTTTTAACTTTTTAATTTTTGATCTTTTATTTTTTATATTTTATTTTAAAATTTATATCTTTTTATTCTTTTATTTTTTATTATTATCTTTTTATTTTTAAATCTTTTAATCTTTTATTTTCAAGTTTTAATCTTATATTTTTTATTTTTATCTTTTTATTTTTTAATCTTTTAATTACTGTCTTTTATTTTTATCTTTTATTTTAAATCTTTTTTTTACTTTATTGTTTTTATCTTTTATTTTTCTTTGTCCTTTTATTTTTTTGTTTTTATTTTTCTTTGTTCTTTTATTTTTATTTTTATTTTTAATCTTTTATTTTTTTTTTAATTTTTATCTTTTTATTTTTTATTTTTTATTTTTTAATCTCTTATTTAAATTTTTTACTTTAAATCTTTATTTTTTATATTTTATTAAGACAAAAGGGGCATCCCATTTGGGAAATCTTCAAAAGATTATTTTGACCATGGGGGGGTTTATTTAAATAAAAATTAACTATGATTAGCCACCTCCCAAACTTAATTACCATGGCCTTATTTGATTTTTTCCTTCAAAATCAAATAATTTAAATTTTGACTTAGGGAAATCAATTAATTCCCTAGGAAAAATAAACCTTGCTTAGCCAAAAATGGTTTATCTCTTCAACCCCTTATCAGAATGAGACTCGAAGCAGTGGCTTAGGGGGTTTCATAGCAATTTACCTTGCATTCATAGCCCCTATTACAAAGTGCCAGTGCTTGAGCAATTATATTATTACATCAAAACTGAGTTAATTAACCACCAAGGGGTGAAGTTAATTAACTAGAAAAAATAAACAAAAATACAACAACATAACGAAACTCCGCAAGACTCTATACAAATGTCTAGCATGGTCACGAATAACATTTTGAACCCTTAGCCACCCCATGGACTTGACTGTTAGAACGCCCATCACCACTTCGGAGGATTTTGAGTGAAAAACCAAACCAATTAAAATCGTTTACTCAACAAGATTAATTGGAAAGGGAAAAAACACTCGATGAAGGGACTTCCGCAACAACCAGTTCCATGGTGTGGCATCCATATCATATGACCCACACTAGCACATATAATTACATTAATTTTCCCATGCAGGGGAGCGGACATTTCGTTTTACAAAGGGGCAATTGCCCTGCGGAAGTGAAAAAAAATCCTCAGACTTTTCCAAGGTACAATTTGTACAACTATGTACATCTTCATGTACATGGAGTTGCCACCTAGTCGAAATAGGTGGGCAACAGACCCACTTAGGATTTTATGCAAAAGTAGACGAAGTGGACTCAAAAGGGTAGATCAATGTATGAAATGACTAGAACTATGTCCTTGGAGAACAAATCTATGGAAATCAAGTGGGTTCAAGCATACCCAACTGATAGATCTGAAAATTTGGCCACCCACCCAAAGGGGACGCCCCCACCTAGAGAGACTAGTGCTAGATCCCAGGGCAAATGGAGTCTGATTTACGTGAAATTCAAGATCTACGATCTATCCAACAATCTCCAAGTGGGTTTCGATGGCTGTCATAAAAAACTCACTGGATTTATCAGATCTACAAAACTAAGGTTTTAAGAAAGGGTTTTGAACATAGTTACATATATCGTGTCAACGAATATATCTCCGAGGGTTCGGAATGTAACTTATTGGCAATAATGGCAAAAATACTGGAAAATATCGGCAAATGTCGTAAAGCATAAAAAAAAATACAAAAATAACCATTTTTTTCAATTTTTTTAACATCTAAAGAAACAACAATATCAATTAAACACATTGCTATATAAATATGAAAATACAACTAATATATAAGATGCATAAGATGTCATATACAGGACAATCCTAAAGGACCCACTTAGGATTTTATGCAAAAGTAGACGAAGTGGACCCAAAAGGGTAGATCAGTGCATGGAATGACTAGATCCGGGTCCTTGGAGGATAGATCTATAAAAATCAAGTGGGTTCAAGCATACCCAACTGATAGATCTGAAAATTTGGCCACCCACCCAAAGGGGGCACCCGCACCTAGAGAGACTAGTGCTAGATCCCAAGGCAAATGGAGTGTGATTTACGTGAAATTCAAGATCTAGGGTCTATTCAACAATCTCCAAGAGGGTTTTGATGGCCGTCATATAAAACTCACTGGATCTATCAGATCTACAAAACTAGGGTTTTAAGAAAGGGTTTTGAACATAGTTATATATATCGTGTCGGCAAATATATCTCCAAGGGTTCGGAATGTAACTTATCAACAATAATGGCGAAAATATCGGAAAATATGGTCAAATGTCGTAAAGCAAAAAAAAATACAAAAATAACCATTTTATTTTTATTTTTTTAACATCTAAAGCAACAACAATATCAAATAAACACATTGCTATATAAATATGAAAATATAACTAATATATAAGATGCATAAGATGTCAAATGGTGGATCACGATCACATATCGACTATAAACTGAAAATATTGAAATATGTTCTTGATGGAATGATAGAAAATCGCATCAAATGATCAAAATAAATGTCTCTCAAGAATTGAATCATCAAGATACTACATAGTATAATGATAAATAGTAGGAATCATCAATCCCCTCTACCCCTTTTATAGGAAAGGTGCACCACTCTTCCTTTGGAAGCAGGAGGGGGTCTTGTAGGTGCTTTGGATGGGTTAGGCATCAAATTGGAAGCTACAACTACTCGGGAAATGGTAAAAGGTAATGGGGTTGAGGTTGAAACCAATGTGGGTTATGTCCTCCCATAACTGCATATCATAAAAAATATTTCCTGTATTAGGATCCTATTCATTAATAGCACCCTATGCCCCCTCCTCTAGGCTCTATCCCTTGCCTCTACCTCGAATCTCGAAGTTGATCCTCCAATGACATTAGTCAACACTCTACAATTTTAATGAAAATTCCCATGCTTAATGAGTGAAGGGTGCATTTTTATTAAGATCATGATAGAAGATTTCAACAGTCAATTCCACCAATATCAAGGTACATAGAGGGGTTGATGTGCTTGATTAAATGCCAATCCCATACCCTCATACTTGATAAAATCCAGTGGAATTGTTGCAATCTTGAAATCCTGAAAACTATTAAGTCTGTTGAATCTTGAATGGGATCGAAAATTCTACTTCTTGCATATGAAGTCCGATGAGGTTGGAACCATTCTCAAACATCCTAAAACAATTAATGGTAATGTTAAAAATTTAAGTAAAAGGATAAAAAATGAAAGTTAAGGATAATGTCACCTTTACTTTAAGAAATTAATATTACCATTTATTACTTTAAGAATTGAATATCTCTGGTTTTAATAACACTACCAAAAAATTAACCCATGGATTTCTTTCCCAATTTCCATGCAAATTTTTTAGTAGGGTGATATTTTCCAAAATATCGCGATATATTCCCAATATATTGCAACACATTCAATATATCGCGATATATTCAAAATGTCGTAAATGTCGCGATTTTTTAGTGGTGATATAATGAATCACGATATATCGCGATATGAGCAATATATCGCCCATATATGTAACTATGGTTTTAAATGGACAAATGGATGAAAACAATGAAAAACAATACTAACCTTGCATATGGTACTTGAAAATACTTGCAGCTGCCTTGGATGTCGATGATCATTCTACTTAGTTATAATTTCGAGCTAGATCTGACACAAGACAATGGAAAAATGCCCGGTTGAGGTAGTGCGCTCCCTCTTCTCCACCTGCAAAATCAAACTACTAATGAGATTTGTTCACGAATGAAAAAGACAATCTATGTACATTGTCTACAGAAAAAGATCCAATGTACACATGACAATTGAAGCACTCCCTAAAGATGGAACGATTTGACTGAAAGATGTGCAAGTCGCCTTAGAAATCTCCTCCAACCAATTCACTACCCTGCAAAAGATCAGTACAACTACCACAGAAAAATGTTTGTTTGCGTGCAAGATCCACTAAAATGTCTAAGCAAGAGGCGTAACAATAACATCCAAATACATTCACAAAGATTCCAAGATTTTCTGCAAAAGTTTTCTTGTATTCAATATTTTTAAATCCCAAAAGTCTCTTTACAAATGAGAGCGCCCCTCAATATATAGATCTCTCAAGTACATAAAAACTAAATCCAAAAAGATCAAGGGTCAAGGTCATAAGATAACATCATCCTAATCTACGGCTAAGATTAGCCGAATACATCTCACATAGATCAACTCATTAAAAGAAGAGGGTGCATCACTAGAAATGCCCAATGAGGGGGCGCACTACATAAAGTATGACTAATAACCACAAAGTAGCACATGGTGGGGCTAGGAGGTCATGTTATCGTTCACTAGCATGGCCACATGGCACAATAACAATGTGTGGTGACAAATAATATAGGAGTGATAAAAATCACTAGGGCAATTCCCTCAAAATACATCTAAACACCCTCAAGCTGCATAAATCAAGGATGTGTGGATCCAAAGTGAAGTGAAGCTGAGTTCGAATGATGAATGTGACCCAAACACTATGCCTCAGACCAATTCCATGCCATTCCTTTGCCTCAATTTTCCAAATCGATTTCCTCATTAGCCATTTTTTATTATTAAAATGTTACCTTGGGAACATAAAACAACTAGTATTTCATAGGGGACCAAAAACTGAAGCCAAATGATTGCATGGGTGGATCTGGCACCATGGTAGTATGGCACAATCGACTAGCTACACCCCAAGATTCCCTTTGTTTCCCTAGGATATCTCATGGTTTTCCACACTGTGTTTTATTTTCATTTTCTCACGGCAAATTTGCTGCAAAAATCCCAAGAGACCCATATCTGTCATGTAACTGCCCAAAACTGAAAACCAGTTGCACCAATGGACTCAAAATGTCCAAATCAACTAGGAATGAGTACTTATACACAATATGTCCATCACATAGGTACATCAAAGGCCCCATCCATGTCAAAACCATAATAATAATAAAGCCTGTATATGTTGATAATCATAGAAATAATACAAACCATGATAACAAATCACCACTTGAAGAATGAATATGTCTAATGGTCACCTGTAGACCATAAATAATCATGATCCATGACCATTGGTCTAAAACTCATACCAGATCCTGCTCCTAGCTTTGTCAACACTAGGTTGACTAGGTCAAGACTAATCAAATGATGATCAAAGTGCTAAACTCTGATGCTGCAAAGTACAGATGGACCTGCATGCTCAATTATCTATGCTAGCAGTGACACTCAAATATGATTAGATTCTGCTGGCAAGTATAAGCACAATACATATATAATAATCTAAATTAAAATGCTTAGTTGCTTTAAAACAAGAACCTCCAGTGTATACTCATTTATACATTTATCCTTTTTTCTAGTCAAGGGTGAAGAGAACAAAATTAGTTAAGGCCAAGGGATGACTTGATAAATCAGCACTGTAAGCACTTGGGCTAAAGGACAAGGGGATCCACACAACACATAAGTTGGACTAGTTGAACAGTAGGGCATGGCAGTGCCTCCCAAATGGGTGTGTTATGACATATATAGTAGTCGGGCTACCATATTCTATTTTTCAAATTCCAATACACTTTTCAACCAATTCCCTTGCACATGAGATGCTGAGATGAGCATCTATGATGGATCATTATTTGATGATGGACTATAGTACTCTCCCATGCCATGACTGAGTCTCAGGAAACTCAGATTTGAGGATTGATGTAGCCATTTAGCCAGTTGCAAAGCAGTCAGTAGTGCCCAAAGTTGCACCAGTGGTTTCTCATTGGACAGATGTTGGTTCAGATTGATTATTTACATCTTTATGAATCGGCGTATATTACCTTGTGTTATGGTTATTATTGCTCTTATACTTATTCTTGTGACATGTCTTAGCATCTAGTGTCATGAACTGGCGGTCATATAAATATGTGGACTTGGATGAATTGATATTATGTATGTATGTCGCTACTTAGACCTGGAAGTTCTTGACCCATACTCATTGGTTTTACCCTTTTTAGAGAGAATAGAGGTAGTCATTCCCACCATACTTTGGCTTTCCAGTGTTGGTTTCATTATTCACTATCTCCACCCATATGTTACCTTTTAGTTATGTTTCCGACCTGACCTATTATTTGACTTGTGGCATGGAGGACCTTTCCCCACCAGAGCCTCTTTGTTCGGACAAAGCTTCCCTGTTTATTTGTCTCTCGGCTCTGAGTTTCCTAGGTTCTGTTGGCTAAACCTGAAACAAGTAGCGCTGCCATCAATACAATGTGTTTGGAAATGAAATGAATATCTTATGAAAATCCCATTCATGAAAAGTAGTATTTCTAAACATACATGAATGCAAGGCAATCATAATGAAATTGGCTTTGAATTACATTGAAATGAATATCTTAAAACATTCATGAAAAGTAGTGTTTTTAAACATACATGAATGCATGAAGCCTCAATAACAAAATCCGTGTAATAAATACATGGACCAAGGCTATGGAAAATCAAAAGCCCAAAAAGCAATGGTTCCTAAAAGTTATATCTAAAAATTGCTGGCCTCACTTGTATTGATTTGGATTGTGAGCATTTGTCAAGGTGAATAAGCACCTCTAAAAGTAACTTATCCATTTGTGAGAAACTGCTATCCCCTATGATATTGCTTGTCCTGCATATGCTAGAGTGACTATCCTAATTCCATATCCAAAGTGTCACAATGTCAAGTTGGTAGTCACCCTTCAGCCTAGCCTTTTAATTTTCGCCTTCACCCTTCACTAGCAAATTGATTACAACTATGAAGTGAGTATGGTCTTGAAAGTCTGGTCTAAGTTATAGCTAATAAATGAAACTCTATATTTGGTTGATAGATCGCCAGTGAAATGATTTGCTACTTGTTATAATTGTTGTTTGAATGATTTGTAGAGCATGCTTTAACTTTTAAACACTTGCAGCAGATGGATGTCAGCCTGGGTTATATTATTGACCATTTACAGATTATTATTTTTATATGTCTGGGCATATTGGATATTATTCTTAATCATGCAGAGATTCTTTAGGGTATATGAGTATGCACCTTAGATGGATTTGGGCTTCCCAAGTCCAATGACACAGCTTGCTTTCAGTTCTGGGCAGTTACAGGGATGATTTCACTCAGTGTACCATTCTGGTGCATTTTTGCCATGCTGGATGGCTTGTCTAAGCAAAGAGATGATTGGTTTGTTTCACCTAGGGTGCTGTATGAGGAGGGGATGGTCCAACCACTTGTTTTTAGCATATTACCCCCCTCCCAGAGATCTTGGTGGGCTCAGTTGGATAATGCTGGCACCCTTGGAGGTAGTTTTGGCCATATCACGGTTCCCGAGGCAGATAAAAAATAATTGAAGTGGCTTCTGAAAAATTCAATTTGGGCTACTGAGGCAAGGAAATGGCATGGGATGAGTTTTGATGATGAGTGTGATGTCTTCCACTCCTTCTCCAGTAGTTTCAACACTTGGATGTATCCACATCCATCTCTCCGACATGGTTTATTATTTTCTGGAGCTTTTGGAGGCTCACGATTTCCTCAAAAAGACAATATTTTGGCATTTAAAAAATTGCATTATTTTATTGTGGCACGGGGACACACTAGGAAAGTTAGTTAACACTCCCTAGACCCACCATGAGCTTTATTTATTTTTTATTGAGTGGAATCCTCTCTCTTAGGGTGTTTTGGTCCCTTTTTATATTATATTATTGTATTGATCCATGTACTCTATGTTGAGCTCATCTCAACCGTTGATTAGAACATTTTAATCTTTTAATCTTAGCCACCCATTTGAAAAGTGGTTATGATTTTGGTTCTCTCATTCCTATTTAAAGGAGAGAGATTCTCATTTGTAATGGGTCTTTGGCTCTTGGATTTGGATAATAGAAAACTATTATTGTGGAAATTTTTTGTATCTCCTTTGCATCTGGTGTTCTTAGATGGTGATTGAAAAATCTATTGCTTCCTAGCATTTGGGTATTTGTTGTGAGATCTATATTTTTTTGGAAAGTGTCTTGTTTACAGGAGGACGACTTTAACTTGGGGGTTTTTGCAGGAGCTCCTCAAGTCGCTTGGATTGGCTTCGCTTGTATCAGGAGGTTTTCATTAGCATCATTGTGATCTATGAATTCATCTTGCTATTTTTTTGTAGCAATTGATCTTCCTTCTTGACGTATCAAATCTGATATGGTTGACGTTTGTTGTGCAGGAGAGAGGGCGCATTGGCTTCCTTGGGCAAATCGTTTTACATAGAAGCTTCCTCAAATCTTCTCAAATTGATCGGGATGGCATAAATCATCATCATCATCAAGGCATCTACATGGTTTTCCAGGTAATATCTACAGGTTGGTGCTTCTTTTCTAGATCTCAATCCACCTAGGGTTTATGCAAAAGTGGACATGGTGGACACAAAAGAGTAAATCGTGGCAAGGAGTGACTAGATCGGGACACTTTGTTATCACATATATAGTAGCTAGGCTACCATATTCTATTTTTCAGACACAGTACAATTTTCAGCCAGATCTCTTACATATGAGATGTTGAGATGAGCAGTTTTGACGGATCATTATTGTATTGGTGGACTATTGTACTCTCCCATGTCAGAACTAAGTCTCAGGATACTCAGATCTGAGGACCGATGTAGCCATTTAGTCATTATAGAGCAGTTATTGATGCCCAATTTTATATTAGCACTTTCTCATTGGACAGATGATGGTTCAGATGGATTATATGAATGATTATGACTCAGCTTTTATTATGTTGTGTTATGGTTATCATTGCTCTTATACTCATCTTTGTGACATGTATTAACATGTAGTGTCATGATCTGGCGGTCATAATTATATGGACTTGGATGTATTTTGTATTATGTATTGATGTCCCTACTTAGACTTGGAAGTTCCTGATCTATACTCATTGGTTTTACCCTCCTTAGGGATAATAGAGGTAGTCATTCCGACCATTGTTTTGGCTTGCTAGTGTTGGCTTTATCATTCACTATCTCCACCCATCCATTACCTATCAGTTTTGTTTTAACTCGACTTACTATTTGACTTGTGGCATGGAGGACCTTTCCCCACTAGAAACCTTGTTGGACAAGCCTCCCTGTTTATATTGTGTCTTGGCTCTGAGTTGGTGACAGAACTTGCCTTTGGTGAGTTGGATTGTATGCCTAAATCATTCTGGTCGGTTGTCCAGATGTTTGGCACTGTGCAGAACTCCCCCTGGTCACTTAAGATGTTGTTGGCTAAAATTGAAAGCTCATGTACTACTTGTATTGGAAAATGTTATGTATGCGCCCATGGAAAATGAAAATGCTAAACTATGTTTCTTAACATATGTAAAGAGGGCAAGAAAAATGAAATGCTAAATTACCCCTTGAAGGCTATAAGAAAAGGTCCAAAAAGAAATGGTTAAATATATGCTGACCTTATAAATTTGAATATGTCCCAGATGAAAGCTGCGATTAGCTGTGCTTTTAAGCACTGGTGAAGTCCCAACGGGTCATATAGGCCAAAAGGGCCATGGAAATAAAATTGATGATCCTAATGAAACTGGATCAAGCTTGATGTAGTCATGATGCCTACGTTGAATAAGCACTCTCTAAACAACTCAACCATTTGTGAGGCACTGCCATTCCTTGTGTTGTTGTTGGTTCGACATTGGTTTTAGTGAGTTTTTCCTTTCCATATCCAAAGTGTCATGATGTTAAGTAGGAGGTCATCCTTTGCCCTAGCCTTGTAAATTTCATCCTTCACCCGTCACTAGCAAATTGACTACAACTATGAAGTGAGTATAGCCCTGAAAGTCTAGCCTGAGTAATAATAAATAAACCCTATATATGTATTTGGTTGATACACCGCCAATGAAATGACTGCTACTTGTTGTGATTGTTGCTTAAATGAGTTGTAGAGCATGTCTTAGCCTTAAAACATTTGTAGCAGATGGATGATAGTCTGAGTTATATTATTGGTATCTGATCATTTACAGATGGTTATATTGTCTATTGGATATGGTTGATGATCGGGTAGAGACCTGAAAGGGGTATGAGTATACACCTTAGATGGATTTGGACTGTCTGAGTCTAATGAGACAGTTTATTTTCAATTCCAAGTT
>LPNX010182328.1:0-35881 GCA_001517045.1 Pseudotsuga menziesii | reverse complement strand
TGTCTACAGATCTATGTGCTCAATTTAATATGGTATCAGAGCCTCGGCGGACAAGGCACTTCTCCTCCTCAGATCTCCTACTGGATCATTTTTTTTGTTTTGCAAGTACAACTTCGAAATGATTTCATCTTTGATGAGACAAGGTCTCTGTCGGGTGTCTATTGGACTCAATAAAGAGTGTTTTAGTAAGATTAACTGGCTGAATAAAAGTGATGGAGCTTTTGGAACAATAGCAATAGGTCTTTCTCCTAGCTTGCACTACCTCATTAGATCTATTGAAGACCCGAAGGAACTCTGGACAAGATTGGACAGAACCTTTGGAATGATTTATGAGGATCATAATAGCACTTTGGAGAGAACATCCAGCACCATAAGCATCCTTGATCCAAAGATTTCGGCCTCCACTCTCTCTGATGAAGTTGTTCAAGATAAAGAAGAAGCAGAAGCTTCTACACAGTCAATTCGAATTGAAGACAGTCTCCATGCAGTGACTCCTTCTCCTGATGCTCCAAAAGTTCATGAGATCTCTGATATCTCATCTTCTCATATTGCTGAAACAGAAGAAGACATTCAAATCTCTGATATTGAAGAAAAATTCTGCTGCACTTCCATGCAAACATTCAATAGTGATTTGCCTTTAAATTACGTGAAAAATTTACCAGTAATTGCTTCCGAAAGTGAAGAGAAATTTGATTTCTCTCCCTCTAATGTTGCTGCTGGTGTGCAAATATGTGATACCTTGGATATTTTGGAAGAAATATCAGATTACCAGAGTGATCCATTCGCTCCCCATGATCTAGTTTTTCCAGCAAACTCCTGCAGGATTGCATGCACCAAAATTCAGAATTTTGAAGAAGAAAAAAGCTATGCATCCACCGTCTCGATTAACCATTTATTTGAATCTGATATTAACCTTATTTGATTTGATATGATCTTATTTAGATCTGATTTGATATTGCTTGGTTTAATATATCAAATTCATAATCTTTCAGTACTGCTTGTAGTTGTTCTCATCAACGGTGTGAAGAAACAAGTACCGCAAGTCTCCTACAAAACTACTGCTAGGGATTTGATTCCATTTCACAGTTTTGGATCTGTTTTGAACCTATTTAGATCTGATTTACTTTCTGATCTGATATTATTTGGTTCATATTTTAAAATCCAAAAGCATTCAGTCATGCTTGTAGCTTCTCTCACCAATTCTGGTGTGAAAAATCAAGTACCGCACTTTCTCTTCAAAACTGCTAATGGAGATTTGGTGTTATTTTCCTCATATGAGGTTGTTGATATTTTATTATGTGATTCATTATCTATTTCAGAAGCTATATCAGACTATGGAACTCAAGCATTCGCTCTCAACAGTCCCAATGCTTCTCTACCATTGATCACATGCTCATCTCCTCACAGAACTAGTAAAGAGGAAGATTTTCTACATCCGCCTGGACACTTGCTCCTAACACTTGGGGCTGTTCTTACCACTCATGGTTTGCTGTTCATGGCTGCAACATATCAGTTTCTTGAGTGTTCCTCACATTCTCTGAATTCTCAAGAACATTTTCTCACTTTTCAGTTGACTTCAGTTGTTCTACATGGGTCCAGTCTTCATCCGGCAGCTGTCTATATTTCTGATTTAGTTGAGCATATCATACTTCTTCCAAAGAGGAAGATTCCTCCAGACATAATGATGGAGAGGTTCACATGCCAGGACCCAGGATACCTGTGCACATAGGAACCAGATTGATCCTGATTCTACCTGCTTAATTAGAGGGGGGGATTTTTTCCCATGTCGTTTTTTCCCCAGCACCTTGTTTTTGAGCAGTTACTTTACTTTACTTGATGTAATGGGTGACCTATGGTCTTAGTTACTAGGGCCCACAGATTGTCCAAGTTAGCATTCAGGGGGGGTGTTAGGATTATTAATCCCCCCTTGTCCAATTTGATCATATGTCTAAATCAGGAGTCATGTCTAAATCAAGAGTCCATCCAGTCTATTTATAGTCATTAACACCATTGGGTCCACTTGATCTAATTGGGGCACATGTTTCAGTTACTAAAGTGTGGGGAACACTAATTGAGGCTCACTGCCACTTATTGCACTTGATTGCATAAGTTTAGGAGCCTCCTAGACCAATCCCTACAATTTAGGAAGCCACTGGGAGTGCCGAAACCAACCAAGGTCAGTTCACTTCAGTTAATGACTAGTTAAGCTAAGTTAGGAGTCAGTTACATTTAGTTCTAGTCCTCTACATTCAGTTAGCGCTAGGTTTACTTGACTGAACACATGTGGGGCACATTTCTCACCTACCACTGTCAGTTAACCTTAGTCAACACTGAATGTAACGCTTGAGTTATGTTTTAGAGCTCCGATGAACTTCGGTTATGGTTTAGACAAGATCAGTTAACTATTGAGTCCTCCGATAGTGATTTAGACAAGGTCTTGGTTACCTACAGTCAAGTAGTGTCTAATCAATTCGAACTTCCTCATGTGGATTCGAATTGCTTGTGGCTATTAAAGCCATTGTACTTCATTGTAATTATCTATCTAATTACTCTTTGATTAATGAAAAGCATTCACAGCTGCAAGCCATTTTTGCACTGTTTCATTCTTCAATAACTGAGTAAATTGTGTGATCTATCATGTGAGTTGTGTGTTTGTCTACAGATCTATGTGCTCAATTTAATATTCCAGGCACTTGCAAAAATGATCAGGCTCATTTTACCTTTCTGATGCATTTTTTCTTCACAGGATGATGTGTCTGAGCATGAAGATGTTTTATTTGGATCTCCTAGGGCATTGTATGGACATAGGGGGTGCTGCCACTTGTTTGTACCATAGTACCCCCATCCCAGAGAGCTTGGTGGGCTCAGTTTGACAACATAGGCACCCTAGGAGGCTATTTTGGTAGGTTCATGCTACCCGAGGAAGATTAAAAAATGATTAAATGGTTATTGAAGAACTCGTCCATGTTTCGGTTATCTTCGTCTTGGATCAGGGGGGTTTCATTAGTGTCATTGTGATCTATGATTACTTCTTTTTACTTTCCTACAGCATTTGGTTTATTTATCTTGTCTTAGCAAATCTGATATGGTTGACGTTTACTCATGCAAGGTAGGGGGCGTGTTGGTGGCTTGGGGCTTACATCCGCCATAAATATTAAGTGGATCTTCCAGAATTGATCGAGATAGCAAGGATCATTGCTGTTAAGGCTTCTACAAGCATTTTCAGGTACGATCTAACAGGTAATTCTCTTCTCTTTAGCAGATCTCAATCCATTGTACCTGTTTTCCGTCCATTTTTCTGAAAATCCTTAAAATACTAAAAAACTCGTAAAAAATACTAAATCCAGGAACCGTCTGATCTTTTGCGAAACCAATGCTGGGTTTCATAGATTGGGCCTCCCCCTCACTGAATCTACTGCAACGCTGGTCAAATTCCTGCTGGTTTGACCTAGATCTGAAATATTGTATAAAAACTGCATAGCGCCCCCACTGAAAATTTGACCTGCTAGGGTTTTGTTTTTTTATTTATTTCTGACTTCATAGACTAATAGATCGGGTCTAACACATTCCAAATCACCCCCAACGCTGTCTAGATTCATGACAGTGTGACCTAGATTTGAATTTTAGACTGAAAACAACCCTAGCGTCATCACTGAAAAACTGGACCTTTTCGAAGTTTACTGTTTCCGAAATCTGACAGGCTAGGCTGATAGATCAGGTCCTGAGCACTTCAAAACACCCCTAACTCCGAGCTAGATCCAGCCTGCATGCCCTAGATCTGAAGAAATCAATTTTTCCATCCTCTCAGCCTCATTCATTAACTTTGAATTTTCCAGGATCTGACTTTTCCTAAATTTCTCTGAACCTAGTGTGTAGATCAGGCCTTCCTAATCCCATTTCTTCTTCATCGCTGAGTTGGCTGTCTGCTGGTGGCCTCAGATCAACAGATCTGTCTCAGCCAACCCTAGTGCTAGCCTTCCTTGATTGAATTCTTGCCTTAACTGAGCCATCCAGACCAAAACACTTATCTGGGTCCACAGATCAAGGGCTATCCTAGGTGGGTTCACCTCAACGCTGGGTCTATACTGACTCCATTTCCCAATGCACGAAAGGAACTTATCTCCCATCCTTAGCGCCAGCCCTAAATTGACCTCTTCCCCTTGAAATTTGGTTGTTCCTTGATGACTCAGACAATCACACCTGTTCACCTTCTTCATTGAGTCTATCACCCAGGTATTAGATAGTCCCAACTATTTTCCTGCCCATCCTGCCTCGGTTACGCTTCCCATGGCAGAGATCATCTTCTTTAGTTGCTAGTACCAAAACCCTAGATCTAACCATTTCCCCCAAAGGTCATCCGATTACTGCTTTGGATCAACCAATATACTGCTGAAGTCCTGATCTATTTACTGAATCCTACGGTATATCTAGAGTTTCTGAACACCTTACACCTTACATATCTCAAAGTTTATTTTGATCTGATCTGGTGTCTAGTTCTAATCTCTCCAATCGGGAGCAGATCTGGGTCTCCCCCATTGTTGTCTTGGACTCGGAAAGCATAAAGTGAAGATTGCCTTGATTGGCGTGACAACCATCTATTTAGGAGTCTAGGCAGTCTGCGCTCCACCTCCTTAGTTGCTTGACCCTCTACCATCCATCCTAGATCCATCTTGCATAGGCAGCTACAAGGTTGGTGATAATATTTTGGCGTCGTTGCTGGGGAGGTAGAGGCCTACCTTGGTTCGACATTTATCCTCAAGCTATACTCCCATTCTCTTTGCCAACATTTTGGCGCTGTTGCCGGGGAGGTAGAGGCCTACCATGGTTCGACATTTTTTCTCAAGCTACACTCCCGTTCTCTTTGCCAACATTTTGGCGCCGTTGCCAGGGAGGTAGAGGCCTACCTTGGTTCAACATACTGTTATCACATATATAGTAGCCAGGCTACCGTATTCTATTTTTTAGACACAGTACATTTTTCAGCCAGATCTCTTACATATGAGATGCTGAGATGAGCAGTTTTGACGGATCATTATTTTATTAGTGGACTATTGTACTCTCCCATGTCAGGACTGAGTCTCAAGACACTCAAACTTGAGGACCGATGTAGCCATTTAGTCATTACAGAGCAATTATTGATGCCCAGTTTTATATCAGTGCTTTCTCATTGGACATATGATGTTTCAGATGGATTATATTGCATGATTATGACTCAGCTTTTTATATTGTGTTATGGTTATCGTTGCTCTTATACTCATTTTTGTGACATGTATTAACATGTGATGTCATGATCTGGCGGTCATAATTATATGGACTTGGATGTATTTTGTATTATGTATTGATGTCCCTACTTAGACTTGGAAGTTCTTGAACTATATTCATTGGTTTTACCCTCCTTCAGGAGAATAGAGGTAGTCATTCCCACCATTGGTTTGGCTTGCTAGTGTTGGCTTCATCATTCACTATCTCCACTCATCCATTACCTTCCAGTCTAGTTTTCAACCCGACTGACTTCCTGACTTATGGCATGGAGGACTTTTTTCCCCGCTAGAACCTTTGTTGGGCAAGCCTCCCTGTTTATATTGTGTCTCGGCTCTGAGTTGGTGACAGAACTTGCCTATGGTAAGTTGGATTGTATGCCTAAATCATTCTGGTCGGTTGTCCCGATGTTTGTCACTGTGTAGAACTCCCCCTGGTCACTTGAGATGTTGTTGGCTAAAATTGAAAGCTCATGTACTACTTATTGGAAAGTATTCTATATGCACCCATGGAAAATGAAAATGCTAAAACTGTGTTTCTTAACATATGTGAAAAAGGGCAAGAGCAATGAAATGCTAAAATACCCCTTGAAAGGTATAAGAAAGGGTCCAAAAAAACAATGGTTAAAAATATGCTATATCCAAATATTGCTGACCTTATAAATATAAATATGTCCTAGATGAAAGCTGCAATTAGTTGTGCTTTTAAGCACTGGTGAAGTCCCAAAGGGTCATATAGGCCAAAAAGGCCATGGAAATAAAATTGATGGTCCTGATGAACTTGGATCTAACTTGATGTAGACATGATGCCTAAGTTGAATAAGAACTCTCTAAACAACTCAACCATTTGTGAGGCACTGCCATTCCTTGTGTTGTTGTTTGTCTGGCATTGGTTATAGTGAATATTCCCTTTCCATATCCAAAGTGTCATGATGTTAAGTAGAAAGTCTTTCTTTGCCTTAGCCTTGTCAATTTCATCCTTCACCCTTCACTAGCAAATTGGCTACAACTATGAAGTGAGTATGGTCCTGAAAGTCTAGTCTGAGTAATAATAAATAAAGCCTTATATATGTATTGGTTGATGTACCGCCAGTGAAATGACTGCTACTTGTTGTGATTATTGCTTGAATAAGTTGTAGAGCATGTCTTAGCCTTTTAACACTTGCAGCAAATGGATGATAATCTGAGTTATTATTGGTGTCTGATCATTTACAGATGGTTATGTTGTTTATTGGATATGGTTGATGATCAGATAGAGACCTTTGAGGGGTATGAGTATACACCTTAGATGGATTTGGACTCTCTGAGTCTAATGAGACAGTTTATTTCCAGCTCTGGGCACTTGCAGATATGATCAGGCTCATTCTGCCTTTCTGATGCAGTTTTTCTTCACAGGTTGATATGTCTGAGCAAGGAGATGTTTCAGTTGGATCTACTAGGGCGTTGTATGGGCATAGGGGGTGCAGCCACTTGTTTGTACCATAGTACCCCCATCCCAAACAGCCTGGTGGGCTCAGTTTGACAATGCAGGCAACCTAGGAGGCTGTTTTGGCAGGTTCATGTTTCTCGAGGCAGATTAAAAAATGATTAAATGGCTATTGAAGAAATCGATTTGGGCTACTGCGGCAAGGAAATGACATGAGATGAGTCATAATGATGAAAATGATGTCCTCCACACCTTCTCTAGTAGTTTTAGCACCTGATTGGGCCCACACTTATTTTCGGGCATTTTTATATTATTTTCTGGAGCTTTTGGGAAGCTCACGATTTCCTCAAGGAGGCACAAAGTCAAAGAATTAAAATATTATATTATTTTATTGTGCCATGGGGACACCCAAAGGGAGTTAGTCAACACTCCTTGGACCCACCATGTGCTTCATTTATTTATTGTTGAGTGCGGTACCCTCTTTATGGGTGATTTAGTCCACTTTAGTACTTTATGGTTATATTGATCCATGTATTGTATGTTGAGTTCATCTCAACCATTGATTAGAATATTTTATCTTTTAATCCTAGCCACTTGTTTTGAAAGTGGTTAGGATCCGGTTATGATTGTGGTTCTCTCATTTCTATTTAAAGAAGAGAGCTTTTCATTTGTAAGGGGTCTTTGGCTCTTGGATCTGAATAATAGAAAGATTTTTCCGTGGATATTTTCTGGATCTGCTTTGCATCTGATGTTCTCAAATGGTGATTGGATAGTCTTCTGCTTCCTAGCATTGTGGAAATTCATGTGAGATCTATATTTTTCTGCTATCATTGCCTTGTTTACAAGAGGGTGTTTTGGCTAGAGCGTTTTTGTAGGGGGACCTCAACTCTATCGGTTATCTTCATTTTGAATCAGGGGGTTTTCATTAGTTTCATTGTGATCTATGATTACTACATTTTACTTTCATGTAGCATTTGGTTTCTTTATCTTGTCTTAGCAAATCTGATATTGTTGACGTTTGCTCATGCAGGGTAGGGGGCGCCTTGGTGGCTTGGGGTTTGCATCCATCATAGAAATCACGTAGATCTTCTAGAATTGATCGGGATAGCAAGGATCATCGCTGTTAAGGCTTCTACAAGCATTTCCAGGTACGATCTAACAGGTAATTCTCTTCTCTTTAGCAGATCTCAATCCATTGTACCTGTTTTCCTTCTATTTTTCTGAAAATCCTTAAAATACTAAAAAACCCCTAAAAATACTAAATCCGGGAACCGTCTGATATTTAGCCAAACCATTGCTGGATTTCATAGATCGGGCCTCCCCCTCACTGAATCTACTGCAACGTTGGTGAAATTCCTACTGGTTTGACCTAGATCTGAAATATTGTATAAAAACTGCATAGCGACCCCACTAAATAGTCTTGCTGGTTTGACCTAGATCTGTTTTTTAGCCTGAAAACTGCATAGTGTGCCCACTGAAAATTTGACCTACTAGGGTTTTGATTTTTTCTGATTTCTGACTTCATAAACTAATAGATCGGGTCCCACATAGTCCAAATCACCCTCAACTCTGTCCATATTCATGGTAGTCTAACATAGATCTGAGTTTTAGATTGAAAACAGCCCTAGCGCCTTCACTAAAAAATGGACTTTTCCGGAGTTTACTTTTTATAAAATCTGACAGGATAGGCTGATAGATCAGGGCTTGAGCACTCCAGAACACTCCCAACGCTAAGCTAGTTCCTGCTAGGTTTCCTTAGATCTGAAAAACTGACTTTCAGCCCCCTAACCCACCTCATCAGATTTTGACTTTTTCCAAATCTGATTTTTCTTGCAATTTTCTGATTTGGGTTTGTAGATCGAGCCATCCGGATCTCATTTCCTCCCCAACGCTGAGATGATAGTCTCCTGGTGGCTCTAGATCTGCAAATCTGCCTATCCAAACCCTAGCGCTAGCCATCCTTTTGCTGATTTTCGTGTAACCTGAATTTTCCGGGCCAAATCCTTTTCTGGGTCCATAGATCTAGGTATATCCCGGGTGGGTTCACTGAAACGTTGTGCTGATACTGACTCCATTTCCCAATGCACGAAAGGCACTAATCTCCTATCTTTAGCGCTAGCCCTAAATTGCCTGATACTTTACGTACCTGAAAGCCACATTTGATATGTTCTAATGTCTAGGTCTGATCTCTCTTGTTGGGAGTAGATCCGGGTCTCCCTCGTTGTTGTCTTGGACTTAGATAACATAAAGTGAAGGCTGCCTTGATTGGCGTGACAACCATCCATTTGGGAGTCTAGGAAATCTTGGTTCCATCCCCTTAGTTGCTTGCCCCTCTACCATCCATCCTGGATCCACCTCACACAGGCAACTACAAGGTTGGTGATAACACATACCTCACATTTCTCTATGACATATCTTTTATTGGTGAATTACTTGTGTGGTTCACCTGGCGACTCCACTGAGGACCGTACCCAACGTATTAATCTTAAGTTCTTAGAACATCCTAAAAACCCTGAAGAGATTCCTACAACTTATACAAGGAACCGCAGACATACTAAAGAAAGCTCTTCAAATTTCTTTTGGAGGATTTCTAGTCCTACTGCATTCCCGAGTCATCTTTCAGGATTTCTTTCAGCCCCATCACATAAATCATAATGAATTCAGATGTATTTCTAAGACACATGAAGGAATTAATCAAAAACATGAATGTACTTGAAAGGCAAATAGACGAAAGGGATAAATGGAGGTCAGATTCTTGGTATGAAGATGATCTTGACCATGACTATGGGTATGAATCTAGTTATCACAACCTTTACGATACCCACCAACTACCTCACCCATGCAATGAATATTTCCCAACCATCCCGAGTGGACCTGCAAGTAGACATGAACTATAGAAGTCACTCCCAGTCAAGGCCTTATACCCAAGTAACCAGAGCTGTTAAGAAAGAAGACAAACGGTCTCCTTTTGACTTTTCTGAAATATCGGGAGCACCTCATCTTATGCCAAACAATTACACTAGGAGGTTGCCCTAGTTTAGTGGAAATAATGATATATCTATTGAAAGTCATTTGGACATTCTCTGGGATTACATGGAAATTAGACGTACAAACAATGAAGATGTCTATATGCGAGCCTTAGGAGAATCTATGCAAGGGGATGTTCAACTATGGTTTGATCATTTAGCACCAGGATCCATCACTGGGTATGACATGTTCACAGAATTATTAATTGATAGTTGTTGTAGGAACACTGATAAAATTTTAGAGTGTCAGTCTAGCAATGATTTTGCCATTGATAATGAATATATTGACAATGTGCTTTTTAAATTGGACCATTCATCTCCTGATATGTTCCAAATTATGAGCATGCCTACAATCCATAAGAATGTTACAGAGTACTTCAATAATAATTTTTCAAAACCTCATGTTGAAACTAAGAAGGATATCAATCAAATCATACGAGATACTCTGTTATTACTACCTGAAGCAGTCACAGAAAAAATCCTGGATTTGATCCGTGGAAAGGAACCTAACATGCACCATCAAGAAACATCTTTAGTTCAGCCTTCCATTAGTGAGGTCATTAAAGAGCCTTTAAAAGAACAACTCCATAGTCATTGCCTAATTGATGATAATTTGAGTCAGTATCCAACCTATCCAAATATGGATTTAGACCTTGATCATATCACTGCAAAAGAAGAAAAGGTTGAAATTAATCAAACTTCTGTTGAAGAACAATCCTGTGGTCATAGTGTGATTGAAGAGCATGCCTGTAAGAGGGATAGGGAAACTAAAACCGAACTTATTGATGTTTTTCCTTATTTAGAGCTTAAAGAAGAACAATCACATGATGATACGATTATAAGTGAACTTGATCAAGAACATTGCAATGAGGAGCCTTGTCCTGATAGTATCAACAGAATCCTTCATCCAATCCTTAATCAGAATATGTTGGTTCAATATGTCGATATTGACCTTGTTTCGAATCTTGAAATCACTCCTAGAATTAATTTAAAAGCTTTTTCCTCTCATCAAATTCTGAGATCAATTATTCCAAGTCTGGGAGAAAATTTTCAATTCACCCTCCCGTCCCAACTCTTCAAGTCTTCTTTTATGGGTTTGTCTTTTAATCAAGTTATTACTTTTGAAATTTTGAATGAGGAGTTTAAGCATCATCACGTAATTATGGAAAAGGCACTTCATGTCTCTTCTCAGTCATCCGTAATGAGTAAATTTTTTCAATTTGTAAATCTGTATTATGGATGGTTGGAGAAGATGTATAAAGATCAATTTCATCTTTTCTCCATTTTTAAACAACAAACGAGCTTGATCTCACTCATATTTTCATTGCATTACAACTTGTCCCCATTTGATTCTCCCATTTCTTCTGGAGTGAATAGAATTGAATGTCCCAGTAGGGTAGAGGAGAAAACAAAGAATTGTTTGGAATGGCCGAGTCATGAATCATATCGTCTTCTTCCATCAAGAACAAACTTTCATACCTTTTATGATCCTATCGATCTATGGGTGGAAGAAGTTTGCAACAATCATTCTCATCCTTGGCATGATTTCATTTCTCTTTATCCATATCTTTCTTTGATTTTCAAACAACAAGTTATAATGGCTTCAATTTTCATTCACATTACTTACAAGCCATCTTTGATTTGTTGTATCATTAACTATAAAGAAAGCTCAATAGATTCGTTCAGCAAGTGGTTGCATTGGATTTATGATTTTACCTAACACTTGTCTAAATTGGTTAGAGTAGGGTAGGTAGGATGAAATAAGCCTTTCCGGGCAGTAGCGTAGAACCTTGCACCTTTGTATGAAGCTCACCTTTGAAGCTCTTAGTGTAGTTTTGATTTCTGCAAAAATAAAATCAAACTTTTATTGAAAGTTATGGTTATAGATTAGATTTATTTTCTGCTTTTCAATTTCATGCATCTTTGTTTTCATATTTTATATATTATCCACATATTGTTCTGACGACCGGTCTGGGAGTTTGGTATAGCTCTGGACATAATGCAGGTAGTCCGTGGCATTTTGGTGGCGGCTACAGAGCTGGATGGATTAATCGAGGATGCGAGAAGTAGAGTACGAGGACCAGAGATTCTGAGGTTCTCAAGCGCTCTTTTCAGCAGAGCACTTGTCCCAGCTAGAGCTAGATGTTATCACATATATAGTAGCCAGGCTACCATATTCTATTTTTTAGACACAGTACATTTTTTAGCCAGATCTCTTACATATGAGATGCTGAGATGAGCAGTTTTGACGAATCATTATTGTATTGGTGGACTATTGTACTCTCCCATGTCATGACTGAGTCTCAGGATACTCAGATCCGAGGACCGATGTAGCCATTTAGTCATTACAGAGCAGTTATTGATGCCCAGTTTTATATCAACACTTTCTCATTGGACAGATGATGGTTCAGATGGATTATATGCATGATTATGACTCTACTTTTATTATGTTGTGTTATGGTTATCATTGCTCTTATACTCATCTTTGTGACATGTATTAACATGTGGTGTCATGATCTGGCAGTCATAATTATATGGACTTGGATGTATTTTGTATTATGTATTGATGTCCCTACTTAGACTTGGAATTTCCTGATCTATACTCATTGGTTTTACCCTCCTTAGAGAGAATAGAGGTAGTCATTTCCACCATTGTTTTGGCTTGCTAGTGTTGGCTTCATCATTCACTATCTCCACCCATCCATTACCTTCCAGTTTTGTTTTAACCCGACTTACTATTTGACTTGTGGCATGGAGGACCTTTCCCCGCTAGAACCCTTGTTGGACAAGCCTCCTTGTTTATATTGTGTCTTGGCTCTGAGTTGGTGACAGAACTTGCCTTTGGTGAGTTGGATTGTATGCCTAAATCATTCTGGTCGGATGTCCCGATGTTTGGCACTGTGCAGAACTCCCCCTGGTCACTTGAGATTTTGTTGGCTAAAACTAAAAGCTCATGTACTACTTGTATTGGAAAATGTTATGTATGCGCCCATGGAAAATGAAAATGCTAAACTGTGTTTCTTAACATATGTAAAGAGGGCAAGAGTAATGAAATGCTAAATTACCCCTTGAAGGGTATAAGAAAAGGTCCAAAAAGAAATGGTTAAATATGTGCTGACCTTATAAATTTGAATATGTCCTGGATGAAAGCCGCGATTAGCTGTGCTTTTAAGCACTAGTGAGGTCCCAAAGGGTCATATAGGACAAAAAGGCCATGGAAATAAAATTGATGATCCTAATGAAACTGGATTAAGCTTGATGTAGTCATGATACCTAAGTTGAATAAGCACTCTCTAAGCAACTCAACCATTTGTGAGGCACTGTCATTCCTCTAGCCTTGTAAATTTTATCCTTCACCCGTCACTGGCAAATTGACTACAACTATGAAGTGAGTATAGCCCTAAAAGTCTAGTCTGAGTAATAATAAATAAACCCTATATATGTATTTGGTTGATACACCACTAGTGAAATGACTGCTACTTGTTGTGATTGTTGCTTAAATGAGTTGTAGAGCATGTCTTAGCCTTATAACATTTGCAGCAGATGGATGATAGTCTGAGTTATATTATTGGTATCTGATCATTTACACATGGTTATATTGTCTATTAGATATGGTTGATGATCAAATAAACACCTGAAAGGGGTATGATTATACATCTTAGATGGATTTGGACTCTCTGAGTCTAATGAGATAGTTTATTTTCAGTTTTGGGCACTTGTAGAAATGATCAGGCTAATTTTACCTTTCTGATGCAGTTTTGCTTCACAGGATGATGTGTCTGAGCAGGGAGATGTTTTATTTGGATCTCCTAGGGCATTGTATGGACATAGGGGGTGCTGCCACTTGTTTGTACCATGGTACCCCCATCCCAAAGATCCTGGTGGGCTCAGTTTGACAACGCAAGCACCTGTTACCATTCGCCTTGTAGTTGCCTGTGTGAGGTGGATCCAGGATGGATGGTAAAGGGGCAAACAACTAAGGGGTGGAACCACGACTTCCTAGACTCCCAAATGGATGGTTGTCACACCAATCAAGGCAGCCTTCACTTTATGTTATGCTAGTCCAAGACAACAACGGGGGAGACCCGGATCTGCTCCCGACAGGAGAGCAGATCAGTTCCAGACACCAGAACATATCAAATGGGGCTTCAAGGTATGTAAGGTGCAAGGTGAATGGAAACCCTAGCTCTAGGGTGTAGGTACTAGCAACTGATGGGGATGACCACTGCCTTAGGAAACATAACTGTGACAGGGTGAGCAAAGACAAAGTTGGGACTGTCTAGTACCAAGGAAACAGACTCAGTGAAAGATAGGTGACTTGAGTTATCAATAAGTGTTGGCAAAGAGAATGGGAGTGAGATCAAGTTAGGGCTAGCGCTAGCTAGGAGATCAGTTCCTTGTGTGTATTGGGCAATGGAGTTAGCATCAACCCAACGTTTCAGTGAACCCACCTAGGATACACCTTGATCTACGAACCCAGAAAGGAGTTATCCCGGGAAAGTTAGGTTACAGGAAAACCAGCTCAATGGAAGGCTAGCACCAGGGCTTGGAGAATCAAATCTGTAGTTCTAGGGTCACCTAGAGGCTAACAACTCAGCATTGAGGGAGAAATGAGGTCAGGGTGACTTGATCTACAAGCCCAAATCAGAAAATCAACAAAAAAATCAGATCTTGATAAAGGCAAAATTTGATGAGGGGGCTAAGGGGGTTGAAAACCAATTTTTCAGATCTAGGGCAAACCGAAAAGAACTAGCTTAGTGTTGGGGCTATTCTGGAATGCTTAAACCCTGATCTATCAGCCTATGAGCAAACGTCAACAATATCAGATTTGCCAATACAAGATAAAGAAACCAAATGCTACAAGAAAGTAAAACGAAGTAATCATAGATCACAATGAAACTAATGAAAACCCCCTGATCCAAGATGAAGAAAACCAAGCGACTTGAGGTCTCCCTGCAAAAACGCTCCAGCCAAAATGCCCTCCTGTAGGCAAAACAATGATAGCAGAAAAATATAGATCTCACATGAATTTCCACAATGCTAGGAAGCAGAAGACTAGCCAATCACCATTTGAGAACATCAGATGCAAAGCAGATCCATAAAATTTCCACAAAAAGTCTTTCTATTATTCAGATCCAAGAGCCAAATACCCCTTACAATTGAGAAGCTCTCTCCTTTAAATAGAAATGAGAGAACCTCAATCATAAACGAATCCTAACCACTTTTAAAACGAGTGGCTAAGATTAAAAAATGAAATGTTCTAATCAATGGTTGAGATGAGCTCAACATACAATACATGGATCAATATAACCATAAATTACCAAAGTGGACTAAATCACCCATAAAGAGGGTAACCCACTCAACAAGAAATAAATGAAGCACATGGTGAGTCCAAGGAGTGTTTGACTAACTCCCTCTGGGTGTCCCCATGGCACAATAAAAATATAATAATTTAATTCTTTGACTTTGTGCCTCCTTGAGAAAATCGTGAGCCTCCCAAAAGCTCCAGAAAAGCCCAAAAATAGGTGTGGGCCCAATCAGGTGCTGCAACTGTTGGAGAAGGTGTGAAAGATATCACTCTCATCATTGTGACTCATCCCATGCCATTTCTTTGCCTCAGTAGCCCAAATCAATTTCTTCAATAGCCATTTAATCATTTTTAAACTGCCTCAAGAAACATGATCCTGCCAAAACGACCTCCTAGGGTGCCTGCGTTGTCAAACTGAGCCCACCAGGCTTTCTGGGAGAGGGATACTATGGTATAAACAAGTGGTTGCACCCCTATGTTCCATACAACGCCCTAGGAGATCCCATCAAAACATCTCCTTGCTCAAATATATCAATCTATGAAGAAAAACTGCATCATAGAGGCAAAATGAAACTGATCATACCTACAAGTGCCCAAAACTGGAAATAAACTGTCTCATGAGACTCAGAGAGTCCAAATCCATCTAAGGTGTATACTCATACCCCTCACAGGTCTCTATCTGATCATCAATCATATCCCATAAACAATATAACCATCTGTAACTGATCAGACACCAATAATAACTCAAACTGTCATTTTCTGCTGCAAGTGTAATAGGATAAGACATGCTCTACAACTCATTTAAGTAACAATCACAACAAGTAGCATTCATTTCATTGGCAGTACATCAACCAATACATATATAAAGCTTTATTTATTATTACTCAGACTTAGACTTTCAAGACTATACTCACTTCATAGCTGTAGTAATTTTTCTAGTGAAGGGTGAAGAATGAAATTGACAAGGCTAAGGCAAAGGATGACTTCCTACTCAACATCATGACACTTTGGATATGGAAAGGGAATACTCACTATAACCAATGTTGGACAAACAACAACACAAGGAATGGCAGTGCCTCACAAATGGGTGAGTTGTTTAGAGAATGCTCATTCAACTTAGGCATCATGACTACATCAAGCTTGATCCAAGTTCACTAGGATCATCATTTTATTACATGTCGTTTTTGGCCTATATGACTCTTTTGGGACTTCACCAGTGATTAAAAGCACAGCTAATTGCAGCTTTCATCCAGGACATTTAGTTTTATAAGGTCAGCAATATTTGGATATAACATATTTTTAACCATTGCTTTTTGGACCTTTCTTATACTCTTCAAGGAGAACTTTAGCATGTCATTGCTTTTTCCCTTTTTACATATGTTAAGAAACACAGTTTTATAATTTTCATTTTCCCTGGGCGCATATTCAATATTTTCAATACAGGTAGTACATGAGCTTTCAGTTTTAGCCAACAACATCTCAAGTGACTAGGGGAGTTCTGCACAGTGCCAAACATCGAGACAACCGACCAGAATGATTTAGGCATACAATCCAACTTACCAAAGGCAAGTTTTGTCACCAACTCAGAGCCGAGACACAATATAAACTGGGAGGCTTGTCCAACAAAAGTTCTAGCGGGGAGAAAGATCCTCCATGCCATAAGTCAAGAAGTCAGTAGGGTTGAAAACTAAACTGGAAGGTAATGGATGGGTGAAAACAATGAATGATGGAGCCAACACTAGCAAGCCAAAACAATGGTGGGAATGACTTCCTTTATTCTCCCTATGGAGGGTAAAACCAATGAGTATAGATCAAGAACTTCCAAGTCTAAGTAAGGACATCAATACATAGTACAAGATACAACCAAGTCCATATAATTATGACCGCCAGATCATGATACCACAAGTTAATACATTTCACAAAAATCAGTATAAGAGCAACAATAATCATAACACAATATAAAATATTGAGTCATAATCATGCAATATAATCCATCTGTGACACCATCTGTCCAATGAGAAAGAACTGACATAACACCGGGAATCAATGACTGCACTGAAATGACATAAATGGCTACATCGGTCCTCAAATTTGAGTGTCTTGAGACTCAGTCCTGACATGGGAGAGTACAATAGTCCACTAATACAAAAATGATCCATCAAAACTGCTCATCTTAGCATCTCATATGTAAGAGATCTGGCTGAAACAATGTACTGTGTCTGAAAAATAGAATATGGTAGCTTGGCTACTATATATGTGATAATAGCACCCTAGGAGGCTGTTTTGGCAGGTTCACGTTTCCCAAGGCAGATTAAAAAATGATCAAATGGCTATTGAAGAAATCGATTTGGGCTATTGAGGCAAGGAAATGACATGGGATGAGTCATGATGATAAGAGTGATGTCCTCCACACCTTCTCCCGCAGTTGCAGCACCTGATTGGGCCCACACCTATTTTTTTGGGCATTTTATATTATTTTCTGGAGCTTTTGGGAGGCTCACGATTTCCTCAAGGAGGCACAAAGTCAAAGAATTAAAATGTTAAATTATTTTATTGTGCCATGGGGCACCCATAGGGAGTTAGTTAACACTCCATGGACCCACCATGTGCTTCATTTATTTCTTGTTGAGTGGGGTACCCTCTTTATGGGTGATTTAGTCCACTTTGGCGCTTTATGGTTATATTGATCCATGTATTGTATGTTGAGCTCATCTCAACCATTGATTAGAATATTTTATCTTTTAATCCTAGCCACTCATTTTGAAAGTGGTTAGGATTCAGTTATGATTTTGGTTCTCTCATTTCTATTTAAAGGAGGGAGCTTCTCATTTGTAAGGGGTCTTTGGCTCTTAGATCTGAATAATAGAAAGATTTTTCCGTGGATCTTTTTGGATCTTCTTTGCATCTGATGTTCTCAAATGGTGATTGGATAGTCTTCTGCTTCCTAGCATTGTGGAAATTCATGTGAGATCTATATTTTTTCTACTATCATTGTCTTGTCTACAGGAGGGCGTTTTGGCTGGAGCGTTTTTGCAGGGGGGCCTCAACTCGTTTGGTTATTGTCATCTTGGATCAGGGGGTTTTCATTAGTGTCATTATGATCTATGATTACCTCTTTTTACTTTCCTATAGCATTTGGTTTATTTATATTGTCTTAGCAAATTTGATATTGTTAACGTTTTCTCATGCAGGGTAGAGGGCACATTGGTGGCTTGGAGCTGCTTGCATCCGTCATAGAAATCACGTGGATCTTCTAGAATTGATCGGGATAGCAAGGATCATCGCTGTTAAGGATTCTACAAGCATTTCCAGGTACGATCTAACATGTAATTATCTTCTCTTTAGCAGATCTCAATCCATTGTACCTGTTTTCCTTCTATTTTTCTGAAAATCCTTAAAATACTAAAAAACCCCTAAAAAATACTAAATCCGGGAACCATCCGATATTTAGCCAAACCATTGATGGGTTTCATATATCGGGCCTCCCCCTCACTGAATCTACTGCAATGCTGGTGAAATTCCTGCTGGTTTGACCTAGATCTGAAATATTGTATAAAAACTGCATAGCGCCCCCATTGAAAATTTGACCTGCTAGGGTTTTGATTTTTTCTGATTTCTGACTTCATAGACTAATAGATCGGGTCTCACACATTCCAAATCGCCCCAGCGCTATCTAGATTCATGACAGTGTGACCTAGATCTGAATTTTAGACTGAAAACAACCCTAGTGCCATCACTGAAAAACTCGACCTTTCCAAAGTTTACTATTTCCGAAATCTGACAGGCTAGGCCGATAGATCAGGTCCTGAGCACTCCAGAACACCCCTAACGTTGAGCTAGATCCAACCTGCTTGCCCTAGATCTGAAGAAATCAGTTTTTTCATCCTCTCAACCTCATTCTTACACTTTGACTTTTCCGGAATCTGACTTTTCCTAAATTTCTCTAAACCTAGAGTGTATATTAGGCCTTCCTGATCCCATTTCTTCTTCAATGCTGAGTTGGTTGTCTACTGGTGGCCTCATATCAACAGATCAATCTCATCCAACCCTAGCGCTAGCCTTCCTTGACTGAATTCTTGCCTTAACTGAGCCATCCAGACCAAAACACTTATCTAGGTCCACAGATCAAGGGCTACCCTAGGTGGGTTCATCTCAACGTTGGGTGTATACTGATTCCATTGCCCAATGCACGAAAGGCACTGATCTCCCATCCTTAGCGCTAGCCCTGAATTGAACTCGTCCCCTTGAAATTTGGTTGTTCCTTGATGACTCAAACAATCACACCTGTTCACCTTCTTCATTGAGTCTGTCAGGCAGGAAGATAGTCCCGACTATTTTCCTACCCATCCTTCCTCGGTTACGCTTCCCAAGGCAGAGATCATCTTCTTTAGTTGCTAGTACAAAAACCCTAGATCTAACCATTTCCCCCAAAGGTCATCCGATTACTGCTTTGGATCAGCCAATATACTGTTGAAGTCCTGATCCATACTCAAAGAAATCATCATTCACATAGAGAATCTCTAACCTCTTCATGTGTTTATTCTCACTTAGATGTTTGCTTTGAAGAGACATGTATATTCACGCACTTGCATGCTGGTACAAAAGCGCACATCATGTTCGACGCACTCCCCCACAATCGTCCTACCTTTTTTCATTTTCACTCTGTATACGCTTAAATTAATCGGTTCTAAGCTTTTACAATGAAACTACATAAATCTTAACACTATGACTATTAAAACGTCAATGGATTTCATTATTTTATCTTGATCTTTGGAATTTTCCATCAAGAAACAAAGCATTCAGCAAAATTGTGTTGATTAAGTTATAAGGAGGGGTGTAAGTCACGATGTCATTTAGAAGAGTAGTGACAGGGAATCCTACTATAGATATAGAGTTTTTGAACACCTTACACCTTACGTACCTCAAAGTTTATTTTGATCTGATCTCTCCTATTGGGAGTAGATCTGGGTCTCCCCCATTGTTGTCTTGGACTCTGACAACATAAAGCGAAGACTGCCTTGATTGGCATGACAACCATCTCTTTGGGAGTCTAGGCAGTCTGGGTTCCACCTCCTTAGTTGCTACCATCCATCTTGGATCCATCTTGCACAGGCAGCTACAAGGTTGGTGATAACACACTTGAATGATGGATCTATGAAAATCAAGTGGGTTCAAGCATACCCAACTAATAAATCTAAAAAATTTGACAACCCACCCAAATGGGGCGCCCCACCTAGAGATCCGAGAGCCAGATCCTGGGGCAAATGTTGTTCGATTTACGTGAAGATCAATATCTAGAGTTTATTCAACAATCTTTATGTGGGTTTTGATGGTTATCATAAAAACTCACCAAATCTATCAGATCTACAAACTAGGGTTTTAAGAAAGGGTTTTCATGGACAAATATATGAAAACACTGAAAAAAAATACTAACCTTGTAGATCGTACTTGAAATTACTTGTGAATGCCTTGGATGTCGATGATCCTTCCTCTTGGTTACAATTTCTAAGATTCAACACGAAATAAAAGTAAAACACCCAAAGAAGGAAGTGCGCTCCCTCTTCTCCACCTACAAAATCAAACTATGAATGAGATTTGTTCACGAATGAAAAAGATAAGCTACGTACTTCATCTATAGAAAAAAATCCAATGCACAAAGTAATAATTGAAAAAGTCCTTAAAGACGAAACAATTTGACTGGAAGACAATGCAAGACATCCTAGCAATCTCCTCTAACCAATTCGCTACCTTGCAAAAAATCGGTACGGCCTCCCAAAATAATATTTGTTTGCATGCAATATGTAATGAAATGTCCAAGCAAGAGGCATAACAATCACATCCAAATACTCACAAAGCTTCCAAGAGTTTCTGCAAAATTTTTCTTGTATTCAACATTTCCAGAGCCAAAAGTCCCTTTTACAAATGAGAGAGCATCTCAATATATATCTCTCTCCAATACACAAAACCTATATCCAAAAAGATCAAGGGTTAAGATCAAAATATAATATCATCCTAATCTACGACTAAGATTAGCCGGACACATCATACACGGATCAACTCACTAAAAGGGGGGGACACATCACTAAAAATGCCCAATGAGGGGACACACCAAATAAAAATGATCAACATAAAATAACACATGGTGGGGGCTACGAGGTTACAATATCCTTCATTAGCATGGCCCCATGGCACAACAACATGGCAGGGTGGAAAGTAATATAAAGGAGTGATAAAAATCACTAGGTTATCTCCCTCAAAATACATCAAAACACCTTCTAACTGCATAAATCAAAGATGTGTGGAACCCCAATGGAGTGAACCTGATGCCGGACGATGAAGGTGACCCAAACACTGCGCCTCGAACAAATTCTATCCCATTACTTTACCTCAATTTCCTAAATCGATTTCCTCATTAGCCATTTTTTATCACTAAACTAGGGAACATAAAATTGTCAAAATCTCATCCGAGAATCATCTACGCAAAAAATGACTGGACAGATGTGCCTAAAACCCCAAGTATATGGTACAATCGACTGGATTCACCCCAAGGATCCACTCTAGCACTCTAGGAGATCTCATCAATATCTGCATTGTTTTTTACTTTTAATTTCCCAGGGCAAATCTACTGCAAAATGCTTGAAAAACCCATATCTTTCCTGCAACTGCCCAAAACTGAAAACCAATTGCTCTAATGGACTCAGAATGTCCAAATCAACTAGGAATGAGTAATCACACCCAATATGTCCATCACAAAGGTACGTCAAAGGCCCCATCCATGTCCTAACCATAATAATAAAAAAGCCTGTAAATGTTGATAATCATGAAAACAATAGAAGCCATTAGAGAAAATCATCATCTAAAACATGAATATGTCAAATGAAAAACTGTAGACCATAAATAATCATCATAAAAAATCACCGGTCCAAAACTCATCCTGGATCTTGATCCTGGCTTGGTCAACACTACGTTGACCAGGTCAAGACTGATCAAATAATGACCCAAATTCCAAACTCAATGTGCAAGAACAGATATGCATGCTCCATTATCTATGTTAACAGTGAGAATCAAATGCAAGTAGCTTCTGTTGGTGAATATAAGCACAACATATATATAAATAATCCGAATTAAAATGATCAACTGCTTTTAACAAGACCCTCCGATGTATACTAATTTATGGTTAGCCATTTTGCTAGTTGTTGCTGCCTTTCACACACCTAGGGGAGAACATGGAAGAAATCTTCAAGCCACTCGGTGTGTCCTTGGGTAAGTCTCGATTCAAGACCTTGTTCTTGACTCCTCCATTTAGGCCAACTCCTAATCGAAGCCAAAGGGGGTAGACCCTATTAAATTCTAAGTCTGTTAGGGCTTAGTGTGATGATGATTAAGTTACTTAGGAGTTTGATGAAAAAGAAATACTGGAACAAGATATTTGCAATGATATTTAAACACAATAACGTATAGAATCACTTAACACATGATATATAAAGCATATAGAAGCAAATGATTGTATGATGATAATACCAATGCCAAAAATGGAGTCCAAAATAAGAAAACGATGTTGTATTGTTGGGATGTCTTGCAAATGCTCTTGGTCAGTTTTAGCTTAATATGGAAGATGAGTGAATTAGATTAGGGGGAAGGGAACTCCAAATATACCTAAAAGTACGAGGAGTGTGTCTAAAACCCTTACTTGATGTGGTTTCACGCGAGGAATATGTGGGCTTGGTCGAAGTCTCTAAGAGGTGTCCAACACTACACCAACAAGAGTGTAGCCTGATGGTGTCTCGAGGTCACTAGCCAATTGTTCTTGCTTCCTCTGTGAACTTTCCCCGCAACTGATCAAATCTAGGCGTTGGATTTTTGCATTCGGAGGTTAATTGAAATGTGAAACTAATTAAACTAGTCACCCGCGTTGATTTTGATGCAGCCAATTGATCAGTCGAACCGTAGTGGTGTAGAGCATACACAATAGAGCCTCACTAAATTCTAAGGATTTTAAAATTGTAGTGTGTTTTTTTGTTTATTAAATCCCCAAGAATCTCTTTCAGGCTAAATCCCTAGTCAGGAGAGAAAGGGATATAAATTTGCAAAAAAGTAAAGAATAATACCAAAAAAGGAAATAAGAAAATGTTTTCTAATTAGTCCTATCACGCATCTCTTTTCCCTTTCAGGTAACTTGGGAAGACGCGGGATTAGTATTTGTATTACTTTAACAAAATAGATGTGAATGATATAACAAATTGCGACATATATCAAAGTATACTAGCCTGCACAAAGAAATTAAACTAAAAACAAGAAAATCACAAAAATTGACACAGATGAGGATCCACCCTGGGGGGTTGGGGAGTGGGCTCTGAAGAGCCTACTCAAGAAATTTTATTACTTTCTGGGATCTAAAGGCTTACAAAAACTTGAAAATGAAGCTACAGATGTAGGGGGAACCTCGGGGAAGCTCTGGATGGCCTGAAAATCAAAATTTGGGCAGTGTTTCCTTCTCTTTTTTGGTGGACCTTCTAGAAACCAGCAAGATTATGTTAGTCAAATGTGACCAAAAACATTTTAGAAGTGTCTTTAGAAAAGTACCAAGTTAAAATTATGAAAAGATGCAAAAATTTAATCAAGGAAAGCAAGCTTTCCTTGGGATCTTGGTTTGCTTTTTGGGGAAGCCAATAACATTAAACACTTAGATTGCAGGATTTGACTTTAGACTTTAAAGAAAGACTACGCACGTAACAAGATTTTGGATCTACTTTAAAACAACTTGTAAAAATGAAAACTTTCTTGAAGCTAGATCTAGTTTAAAAAGAGATTTGAATCCTTCAAATGACTCTAGATCTATGCATGTAATTTGTTATCACATATATAGTAGACAGGCTACCATATTCTATTTTTCAGACACAGTACATTTTTCAGCTAGATTTCTTACATATGAGATGCTGAGATGAGCAGTTTTGATAGATCATTTTTGTATCAGTGAACTATTGTACTCTCCCATGTCAGGACTAAGTCTCAGGACACTCAAATTTGAGGACCGATTTAGCCATTTATGTTATTTTAGAGCAGCCATGGATGCCCAGTGTTATATTAGTTCTTTCTCATTGGACAGATGGTGTCTCAAATGGATTTTATTGCATGGTTATGACTCAACATTTTATATTGTGTTATGGTTATTATTGCTCTTATACTGATTTTTGTGACATATATTATCTTGTGGTATCGTGATCTGGCGGCCATAATTATATGGACTTGGTTGTATCTTGTACTATGTATTGATGTCCTTGCTTGAACTTGGAAGTTCTTGATTTATACTCATTGGCTTTGCCCTCCTTAGGGAGAACAGAGGTAGTCATTCCCACCATTGTTTTAGCTTGCTAGTGTTGGCTCAATCATTTATTGTCTTCACCCATCCATTACCTTCCAATTTAGTTTTCAACCCGACTAACTTCTTGACTTACGGCATGGAGGATCTTTTTCCCCGCTAGAACATTTATTGGACAAGCCTCCCTGTTTATATTGTGTCTTGGCTCTGAGTTGGTGACAAAACTTGCCTTGGTAAGTTGGATTGTATGCCTAAATCATTCTGGTCGGTTGTCCCGATGTTTGGCATTGTACAGAACTCCCCCTAGTCACTTGAGATGTTGTTGGCTAAAACTAAAAGTTCATGTACTACTTGTATTGAAATATTGAATATGCACCCATGGAAAATGAAAATTGTAAAACTATGTTTCTTAACACATGTAAAAAGGGCAAGAGCAATGAAATGCTAAAATACTGCTTGAAGAGTATAAGAAAAGGTCCAAAAAAACAATGGTTTAAAATGTGCTATATCCAAAAATTGCTGACCTTATTAAAATAAATGTCCCGGATGAAAGCTGCGATTAGCTATGCTTTTAAGCACTGGTAAAGTCCCAAAAGGGTCATATAGGGCAAAAAGGCCATGGAATAAAATGTAATCCTAATGAACTTGGATCAAGCTTGATGTAGACATGATGCCTAAGTTGAATAAGCACTCTCTAAACAACTCATCCATCTGTGAGAAACTGCCATTCCTTGTGTTTTGTTTGTCCGACATTGGTTATAGTGAGTTTTCTCTTTCCTTATCCAAAGTGTCATGATGTTGAGTAGGAAATCATCCTTTGCCTTAGCCTTGTCATTTTCACCTTTCACCCTTCACTGGCAAATTGGTTACAGCTATGAAGTGAGTGTAGTCTTGAAAGTCTAAGTCTAAGTAGTAATAAATAAAGCCTTATATATGTATTGGTTGATGTACCGCCAGTGAAATGAATGCTACTTGTTGTGATTGTTACTTGAATGAGTTGTAGAGCATGTCTTAACCTTTTAACACTTGCAGCAGATGGATGTATTCTGAGTTATTATGGGTATCTGATCAGTTATAGATGGTTATATTATTTATTTGATGTGGTTAATGGTCAAATAGAGACCTATGATGGGTATGACTATACACCTTAGATGAATTTGGACTCTCTGAGTCCAATGAGACAGTTTATTTCCAGTTTCGGGCACTTACAGATGTGATCAAGCTCATTCTGCCTTTCTGATGCAGTTTTTCTTCACAGATTGATATATTTGAGTAGGGAGATGTTTCAGTTGGATCTCCTAGGGCGTTGTAGGGGCATAGGGGGGTGCAGCCACTTGTTTGTACCATAGTACCCCCATCCCAGAGAGCTTGGTGGGCTCAGTTTGACAACGCAGGTACCCTAGGAGGTTGTTTCAGCAGGATCACGTTTCCTGAGGCAGATTAAAAAATGATTAAATGGCTATTGAAGAAATCGATTTGAGCTACTGAGGCAAGGAAATGACATGTGATGAGTCATGATAATGAGAGTGATGTCCTCCACACCTTCTCCAACAGTTGCAGCTCCTGATTGGGCCCACACCTATTTTTTGGGCATTTTTTATTATTTTCTAGAGCTCTTTTTGGAGGCTCACGATTTTCTCAAGGAGGCACAAAAGTCAAAGAATTAAATTGTTATATTATTTATTGTGCCATGGGGACACCCAAAGGGAGTTAGTCAAACACTCCTTGGACCCACCATGTGCTTTCATTTATTTCTTGTTGAGTGGGTTACCTTTATTTGGGTGGTTTAATCCACTTTGGTAAATTATGGTTATATTGATCCATGTGTTGTATGTTGAGCTCATCTTAACCATTGATTAGAACATTTCATCTTTTAATCTTAGCCACTCGTTTTGAAAGTGGTTAGGATTTGCTTATGATTGAGGTTCTCTCATTTCTATTTAAAGGAGAGAGCTTCTCATTTGTAAGGGGTCTTTGGCTCTTGGATCTAAATAATAGAAAGACTTTTGTGGAAATTCTTTTGGATCTGCGTTGTATCTGATGTGCTCAAATGGTGATTAGCTAGTCTTTAGCTTCCTAGCATTGTGGAAATTCTCGTGAGATCTATATTTTTCATGGCTATCATTGTTTTGTCTATAGGAGGGTGTTTTGGCTGGAGCGTTTTTGTAGGGGGACTTCAACTTGCTCGGTTCTCTTCGTCTTGGATCAGGGGGTTTTCATTAGTTTCATTGTGATCTATGATTACTTCATTTTATTGTCTTGTAAAATTCAGTTTCTTTATTTTGTATGTGCAAATCTGATATGGTTGACGTTTGCTCATGCAGGGTAGGGGGTGCATTGATGGCTTGGAGCTTGCATATGCCATAGAAATCACAAGGATCTTTCCGAATTGATCGAGATAGAAAAGATCGTCACTGTTACAGACTTCCACAATCTTTTCCAGGTAAGTCTCTTCTTTTTTCAGATCTTATTCCATTGTATCGTGCTTCAATTCAACTTTTTCTTAAAACTCCTAAAACACTAAAAATCAATAAACTTGGGAATAGTCTGATCTTTTGCCAAACCATTTCTGGGTTTCATAGATCGGGCCCCTCCTTCATCAAATCAACTGAAATGCTGGTCAAATTCCTCACAGTTTGACCTAGATCTGATTTTTAAGCAAAAAACTGCATAACCCCCCACTGAAAAATTGACTTGCTAGGGTTTTGAGTTTTTCTGAATTTTGACTTCACAAAAGGATAGATTGGGTCCCACATAGTCCAAATCAACCCGAACATTGTCCAAAGACTGGCTAGTTTGACCTAGATCTGAAAAATTGACTGAAACAGCCCTAGTGCCCTCACTGAAAACCGAACTTTTTCAAAAGTGATTTTTTCCGAGATCTGACAAGATAGGCTGATAGGTCAAAGCCCAAGCACTCCGGAACACTCCCAACGCTGAGCTAGTCCTTCTCGGTTTGCTCTAGATCTGAAAAATTGGTTTTTAGCCTCCTAGCCCCCCTTCATCAGATTTTGACTTTTCTAGATCTGATTTTTCTGCTGATTTTCTAATTTTGGCTTGTAGATCAGGTCACCCTGACCTCTTTTCTCCCTCAACGTTGAGCCATTAGCCTCCAGGTGACCCTAGAGCTACACATCTGTCCTCCTAAGCCCTAGCGCTAGCCTTCCATAGAGCTGGTTTTCCGATACCTTAGTTTTTCTAGATCAATCACTTGTTGGGTTCGTAGATCAAGGTGTATCCCAGGTGGGTTCTTTGAAACAATGGTTTGTTGCTGACTCCATTGCCCAATGCACACAAGGCACTGATAACCTAGCTAGCACTAGTCCCATCTTGACCTCATTCTTACTCTTTTTGCCAACACCTACTGATACTTCAAGTCATCTATCCTTCATGGATTTTGTCCCCTTGGTACTAGGCAGTCCTAACTTTGTTCTTACTCACCCTGTCACAGTTACATTTTCCAAGACAATGGTCATCTCCACCAGTTGCTAGTACCTAAACCCTAGAGCTAGGGTTCCCATTTACCTTGCACCTTAAGTACCTTGAAGCCCCATCTAATCTTCTTTTGGTGTCTAGGTCTGATCTCTCCTGTTGGGAGCAGATTCAGGTCTCCCCCATTGTTGTCGTGGACTAGGATAACATAAAGTGAAGGCTGCCTTGATTGGCGTGACAACCATCCATTTGGGAGTCTTGGCAGTCGTGATTCCCCCCCTTAGTTGCTTGCCCCGCTACCATTCATCCTGGATTCACCTCACACAGGAAACTACAAGGTAGGTGATAACATTTTGGCGCCGTTGTCGGGGAAGGTAGAGGCCTACCTTGGTTTGACATTTGTCCTTAAGCTCTCCTCCCGTTCTCTTTTCCAACATTTTGGCGCCGTTGCCAGGGAGGTAGAGGCCTACCTTGGTTCAACATACCTCACCTTTCACTACGACATATCTTTTATTGGTGAATTACTTGTGTGGTTCACCTGGCGACTCCACTGAGGATCGTGCCCAACATATTAATCTTAAGTTCTTAGAGCATACCATAAATCATAATGAATTCGGATGTATTTTTGAAGCTTTTGAAGAAAGTAACCAAGAGCATGATTGAAACTAACAGACAAATAAACGAAAGGAATAGATGGAGGTCAGATTACGGGTATGAGGATGATCTCGAGCATGATTATGGGTATGAATCTAGTTATCACAATCTTTATGATACCCACCAACTGCCTCAACCCAGGCAATAAAAATTTCCCGACCATCCCGAGTGGACCTGTAAGTCAGCATGAACCTAGAAGTCATTCCCAGTCAAAGCCTTATAGCCAAGTAACCAGAGTTGTTAAAAAGCAAGACAAAAGGTCTCCTTTTGATTTTTTTGAAATACCGAGAGCACCTCATCCTATGCCAAATGATTACACTAGGAGGATGCCCTGGTTCAATGGAAATAAAGATATATCTATTGAAAATCATCTGGACATTCTCTGGGATTACATGGAATCTCGAGGTGCAGACGATGAAGATGTTTATATACGAGCCTTACGAGAATCCTTGCAAGGGGATGTTCAACTATGGTTTGATCATTTAGCACCAGGATCCATCACTAGGTATAACATGTTCACAGATTTGTTAATTAATAGTTGGAGTAGGAACACTGATGATTCTTTAGAGTGTGAATCTAGCAATGATTATAATCAGTATATTGGTGAAGTGCTTTCTCAATTGGACCATTCCTCTCCTGATGTGTTCCAAATTATGAGCGTGCCTACAATCCATAAGAATGTTACAGAGTACTTAGAGAATAATGTTTCAAAACCTCATGATGAAAGTAAGAGGGATATCAATCAAATCATACAAGATACTTTGTTATTATTACCTGAAGCAGTCACAGAGCAAATCCTGGATTTGATCCATGGAAGGGAACTTGATCACCATCAAGAAGCATCCATAGTTGAGTCTTCCATTTGTAAGTCCATTGAAGAGCTTTTAGAAGAGGAACTCCATACTCATTGCCTAATTGATGATAACTTGAGTTAGTATCCAACCTATCTGAATCTGGATTCAGACCTTGATCATATCACTGCAGAAGAAGAAAAGGTTGAAATTAATAAAACTTCCGTTGAAGAGCAATCATGTGGTCATATTGTAGTTGAGGACCAAGATTGTGAGGATAGAAATGAACATGGTGATATTTTTCCTTGTCAAATGAATGATGATGATCATTTATCCTCGGTTGAATGTAATGAACAATCTCAAGAAGAACAACCACATGATGATGATATACTAGTGAGCGAGCTTGACCTAGAATCTTCTTTGTCACATCTGTCGAATTGGAATCTGTGTCCGAATAATCATCAAGAGCCTCCAAGGAACGATTCTTGTAATGCTGCTACTATTCCCCATCATATTTTTTTATCAAGGTGATTTGGTTGAGGAGTTTAATCATAGTGAGTCTAGTTCTTGGGATGTTTTTAATCTTGCCAATTTCTCTAGCAAAGGTCCCATATCACATGCAGACCGGTGTTAACATCTGTAGGTGATACAAATCAAGTTTTAATTTGTCAATCCACCCTCCCATCCCAGCTCTTGTCCTTCTCTATGGTATCATGCAGTACATATTCTAAAAAGTGCCAACTGGTCAATGGTAAAGCATTTTATCTCCTTTCATCCTTGGTGCATAATGTTTTCAACTTTGCTAATTTCTTTGATTGGGTGAATGAGAAGCTCTATAAAGCCCAATTCCATATTTTCTCATTTTATAAACAACAAATGGGGTGAATCTCAATTTCTGGTTTAAAGATTTCTAATTTGTCCCTATTTTGTTTCATCATTGATCATAATGTGAGAATGATTGAGTATGCTGACCAAAAAGATGAGGGAAAAAATGATGGCCGAGGAGGGATGAATCATGTATCGTATTCTATTATTTCATCAAATTTAAACTTGCATAAGTTTTATGATCCTATCGATCTATGGGTAGAAGAAGTTTGCAACAATCAATCTCATCCCTGGCATGATTTCATTTCTCTTTATCCATATCTTTCTTCGATTTTCAAACAACAAGTTATAATGGCTTTAACTTTCATTCACATTACTTACAAGCCATCGTTGATTTGTTCTATCATTAATTGTAAAGAGAACTCAATAAATTCCTTTAGCAAGTGGTTACATTGGATTTATGGTTTTACCTAACACTTGTCTAAACTGGTTAGAGTAGAGTAGGTAGGACCTGAATAAGCCTTCTCAGCAGCAGTATAGAGTTTTGCTTTGTTGTTTGAAGCTCACTTTTGAAGCTCTTAGCGTAATTTTGTTATCACTGCAAAATAAAAATCAAACTTTTATTGAAAGTTATGGTTATAGATTAGATTTATTTTCTGCTTTTCAGTTTCATGCATTTTTATTTTTTCAGCATTTTATATATTATCCACATATTGTTCTGATGACCGGTCTGCGAGTTTGGTATAGCTCTGGACATGTTGCAGGTAGTCAGGTACATTCTTGGTAGCGGTTGCAGAGTTGGATGGATTGATTGAGGATGCTAGAAGCAGAGTGCGAGGACCAGAGATTCTGAGGTTCTCAAGCGCTCTTTTCAGCAAAGCACTTGTCCCAGTTGAAGCCAGATGTTATCACATATATAGTAGCCAGGCTACCATATTCTATTTTTCAGACACAACACATTTTTCAGCCAAATCTCTTACATATGAGATGCTGAGATGAGCAGTTTTGATGGATCATTTTTGTATCAGTGGACTATTGTACTCTCCCATGTCAGTACTGAGTCTCAGGACACTCAAATTTGAGGACCGATGTAGCCATTTATGTTATTTCAGAGCAGTCATGGATGCCCATTGTTATATTAGTTCTTTCTCATTGGATAGATGGTGTCTCAGATGGATTTTATTGCATGGTTATGACTCAGCATTTTATATTGTGTTATGGTTATTATTGCTCTTATACTGATTCTTGTGACATATATTAACTTGTGGTATCATGATCTGGCGGTCATAATTATATGGACTTGGTTGTATCTTGTACTATGTATTGATGTCCTTGCTTAGACTTGGAAGTTCTTGATTTATACTCATTGGTTTTGCCTTCCTTAGGGAGAATAGAGGTAGTCATTCCCACCATTGTTTTGGCTTCCTAGTGTTGACACCATCATTTATTGTCTTCACCCATCCATTACCTTCAAGTTTAGTTTTCAACCCGACTGACTTCTTGATTTATGGCATGGAGGATCTTTTTCCCCGCTAGAACCTTTGTTAGACAAGCCTCCCTGTTTATATTGTGTCTTGGCTCTGAGTTGGTGACAGAACTTGCCTTGGTAAGTTGGATTGTATACCTAAATCATTCTCGTCGGTTGTCCCGATGTTTGGCATTGTGCAGAACTCCCCCTAGTCACTTGAGATGTTGTTGGCTAAAACTAAAAGTTCATGTACTACTTGTATTGAAATATTGAATATGTGCCCATGGAAAATGAAAATTGTAAAACTATGTTTCTTAACATATATAAAAAGGGCAAGAGCAATGAAATGCTAAAATACTCCTTGAAGAGTATAAGAAAAGGTCCAAAAAAGCAATGGTTTAAAATGTGCTATATCCAAAAATTGCTAACCTTATTAAAATAAATATGTCCCGGATGAAAGCTGCGATTAGCTGTGCTTTTAAGCACTGGTGAAGTCCCAAAATGGTCATATAAGCCAAAAAGGCCATGGAATAAAATGTGATCCTAATGAACTTGGATCAAGCTTGATGTAGACATGATGCCTAAGTTGAATAAGCACTCTCTAAACAACTCATCCATCTGTGAGGCACTGCCATTCCTTGTGTTGTTGTTTGTCTGACATTGGTTATAGTGAGTTTTCTCTTTCCTTATCCAAAGTGTCATGATGTTGAGTAGGAAGTCATCCTTTGCCTTAGCCTTGTCATTTTCACCTTTCACCCTTCACTAGCAAATTGGCTACAGCTATGAAGTGAGTATAGTCTTGAAAGTCTAAGTCTAAGTAGTAATAAATAAAGCCTTACATATGTATTGGTTGATGTACCAGTAGTGAAATGAATGCTACTTGTTGTGATTGTTAATTGAATGAGTTGTAGAGCATGTCTTAACCTTTTAACACTTGCAGCAGATGGATGTATTCTGAGTTATTATGGGTATCTGATCAGTTATAGATGGTTATATTGTTTATTTGATGTGGTTGATGGTCAAATAGAGACCTATGGGGGGGTATGAGTATACACCTTAGATGGATTTGGACTCTTTGAGTCCAATGAGACAGTTTATTTCCAGTTCCGGGAACTTACAGATGTGACTAGGCTCATTCTGCCTTTCTGATGCAGTTTTTCTTCACATATTGATATATTTGAGTAGAGAGATGTTTCAATTGGATCTCCTAGGGCGTTGTAGGGGCATAGGCGGGTGCAACCACTTGTTTGTACCATAGTACCCCAATCCTAGAGAGCCTGGTGGGCTCAGTTTAACAACGTAGGCACCCTAGGAGGTTGTTTTGGCAGGATCACGTTTCCCGAGGCAGATTAAAAAATGATTAAATGGATATTAAATAAATCGATTTGGGCTACTAAGGCAAGGAAATGACATGGGATGAGTCATGATGATGAGAGTGATGTCCTCCACACCTTCTCCAGCAGTTGCAGCTCTTGATTGGGCCCACACCTATTTTTTGGGCATTTTTTATTATTTTCTGGAGCTCTTTTTGGAGCCTCACAATTTCCTCAAGGAGGCATAAAAGTCAAAGAATTAAATTGTTATATTATTTATTGTGCCATGGGGACACCCAAAGGGAGTTAGTCAAACACTCCTTGGACCCAATGTTATCAGAACCGGACCGGTGGTTGAACCGGCCCACCCCGAGAACCGGAACCGAAAAAAAACCGAAGCGAAAAACCGGTTAAGCAAAAATACATTAAATATTCACATTTTCAATAAATATATATATGATACAAATTTTCACCTTACACATTAACATTAAATATTCACCTTACACATTAAAAAATTCAACCTTACACAAATTTACAAATTAGTAAATTACATGAATGATATTATGATATAACTAAAAACAATGAATGATTGTAAATTATAATCCTTTCCCCACCGTAAAGCACTACGAGGCTCGTGATATACACTGTAAAATTACGGGCAATAGATAATCGTAGTACGAGGTGGCCGTAGTACGAGGTGATATTAGATAATCGTGATATACACTGTAAAATTACGGGCAATTCGAATCAATGTTCAAAGAATCAATGTTAAGTGTAAATGACCGTGATAACCCTGATATAACCGTGATATATTAGCACTGCTGTAACCCTGATATAACCGTGATATAACCCTGATATAACTGTGATATATAACCGTGATATAATGTAGCAGGACCAAAGTCGATGCCTGGTACTGGCGGGTTTTTATACAACACAAAATGCTATTATGCTACATTATAAATTTATAAAAAAATGCTTGATAGAGAAAATGCTTGATAGAGAAAAAAACCTCTCCAAAGCTAATACCAAGGCTTGCCGCTTGATAGAAAAAAACCCAGGTTAAGACTCCCGAGTGACGAGTGACGACTCACGATTTCACGTCCATTTTTTGCCTTTGGAGCTTCACGTCGAAACCAGCCAGTTCTGTAGGGAACCGCCGATTTGGTGCAAGTGGACCGGTTCAGCATGAAACCAGGCGGTTCAGGGTTAAAACCGGGCGGTTTAGACCAAAACCAGCGAAAAACGGTTCAGACTTGCTATTCGAGCCGGTCTTTCGTGTAAACCGGTCCAACTGGCCGATTTTTTCAAAACCGGTCCGGTTCCGATAACATTGCTTGGACCCACCATGTGCTTTCATTTATTTCTTGTTGAGTGGGTTACCTTTATTTGGGTGGTTTAGTCCACTTTGGTAAATTATGGTTATATTGATCCATGTGTTGTATGTTGAGCTCATCTCAACTATTGATTAGAACATTTCATCTTTTAATCTTAGCCACTCGTTTTGAAAGTGGTTAGGATTTGGTTATGATTGTGGTTCTCTCATTTCTATGTAAAGGAGAGAGCTTCTCATTTGTAAGGGGTCTTTGGCTCTTGGATCTAAATAATAGAAAGACTTTTTTGTGGAATTTTTTCTGGATCTGCGTTGCATCTGATGTGCTCAAATGGTGATTAGCTAGCCTTTAGCTTCCTAGCATTGTGGAAATTCTCGTGAGATCTACATTTTTCATGGCTATCATTGTTTTGTCTACAGGAGGGCATTTTGGCTGGAGTGTTTTTGTAGGGGGACCTCAACTCGCTCGATTCTCATCGCCTTGGATCAGGGGGTTTTCATTAGTTTCATTGTGATCTATGATTACTTCATTTGACTGTCTTGTAGCATTCAGTTTCTTTATTTTGTATGTGCAAATCTGATATAGTTGACATTTACTCATGCAAGGTAGGGGACGCATTGATGGTTTGGAGCTTGCATATGCCATAAAAATCATGGGGATCTTCCAGAATTGATCGGGATAGAAAAGATCGTCACTGTTACAGACTTCTACAAGCTTTTCTAGGTAAGATCCAATAGGTAAGTCTCTTCTTTTTTTAGATCTTATTCCATTGTACTTTGCTTCAATTCAACTTTTTCTTAAAACTCCTAAAACACTAAAAATACTAAAAATCAATAAACTTGGGAATAGTCCGATCTTTTGCCAAACCATTTCTAGGTTTCATATATCGGGCCTACCCTTCATCAAATCAACTGAAATGCTGGTCAAAATCCTCACAGTTTGACCTAGATCTAATTTTTAAGCAAAAAGATACATAACCCCCCACTAAAAAATTGACCTGCTAGGGTTTTGAGTTTTTCTGAATTTTGACTTCGCAAACGGATAGATTGGGTCCCACACAGTCCAAATCAACCTGAACGTTGTCCGAAGACTGGCTAGTTTGACCTAGATCTGAAAAATTGACTAAAATAGCCCTAGCGCCCTCATTGAAAACCGGACTTTTTCGAAAGTGATTTTTTCTGAGATCTGACCAGATATGCTGATAGATCAGGGCCCGAGCACTCCAGAACACCCCCAACACTGAGCTAGTTCGTCCCGGTTTGCCCTAGTTCTGAAAAATTGATTTTTAGCCTCCTAGCCCCCCTTCATCAGATTTTGACTTTTCTAGATCTGATTTTTCTGCTGATTTTCTGATTTGGGCTTGTAGATCAGGTCACCTTGACTTCTTTTCTCCCTCAACACTAAGCCATTAGCCTGCAGGTGACCCTAGAGTTGCAGATCTGTCCTCCTAAGCCCTAGCTCTAGCGTTCCATAGAGTTGGTTTTTCGGTACCTTAGCTTTTCTGGATCAATCACTTGTTGGGTTCGTAGATCAAGGTGTATCCTAGGTGGGTTCTCTGAAACAATGGTTTGCTGCTAACTCCATTTCCCAATGCACACAAGGCACTAATCACCTAGCCAACACTAGCCTTGTTGCCCACCTATTTCAACTAGGTGGTAACCTCATGTACATTGAAGATGTACATTTTGTGCAGTTTGTACCATGGAAAAATCCTAGGGATTTTTCACTCA
>LPNX010182321.1:625698-637993 GCA_001517045.1 Pseudotsuga menziesii | reverse complement strand
TATATATATATATATGCAGTCTAAACCAAAAGGACAAAAGTGATGCTAACCCACTTGTCAACCTAGAAATTGAAGGATACCATGTTAGACAAGTTGTGCTCAATTTCGGCTCACAAGTAAATATTATGACTCGTGACACTTAGGAATAGTTAGGTAGACCTCGACTATATGATTCAGGTATATACCTCAAGTTAGCAGACCAAGGTCTGATCGAACCCATCAGAGTTTGGAAAAATTTCGATACGACAATAAAAGGAATCTCGACCAAAGTTGACTTTGAAATTATTGACCCTAAGGAAGGATCCAACTCCTTCCCAGCTTTAGTAGGTCGACCTTGGGGAAGAAAAATGAAAGCATCGATATATTTAGAAAAAGAAAGGATAAAACTAAAAGAAAATAGACAGAAATTCATAGTACCTATCCACCCATCCCAAGGAGAACCTTAGATAGAACATATTGATGAAGAATTCGACATCCGACAACTATATCAAATACAAAATAATGAAGACTACACAGAACCTAATGTCTATGGCGAGCTTCACCTAGGAAATCAAGATTTAGTAGGATACAAATCAGATGCAGAATTATATGATTGGGAAGTTGAGAACTATGAAACATAAGGAAGAGGTTGCTGGACCATTCAGACAATACAGAAGAAACCAGTCCAACAATGCTTTTTTGTTTCCATCATCCCAAAAATATTCGAAAATAAAAGCAGGGAATATCCTACGTTAACCCCAACAAATCTAAGCATCAGATAAATCCCAAGATATAAAGAAAGAGAATCACCTGTTATGCATATAGAACAAGTATCTAAAAGCATTGGTGAACATGGCCGACTGCAAAGCTTAGTAGAAACCTTTACAGGACAAGCTGCTAGATGGTGGGACACCCAATAATCAAGATTGAAGACATGGACAACAACCTCAACTTACTTTGTAGAAATATTTGGAGGGAAAAGGCTAACCAAACAAGAACAAATACCTATGTTCATCCAAGGGAAATACCCAGAGGAACACATAAGAACATGTGAAAAAGAGTGGAAAAGACTTGGGTATAAAGACGAACGTACATGGCCACACCTGTTTCCATCAACGCTAGCTGACTTACAAAACAAATGCATTAGAGGAAATTTCAACTCAAAATGGGCCTCCTAAAATGAACTAATAAAATAATAGTTAAAATAATAAAATAATATTTATTAATTTTGGAGGAAGAAAAGAAAAAAACCTACTTTTTACTCAATATCTCCCCGTGTTTTTACTCAAATTTCAATCGGGAGAGCTCGTTGGATGTGGAATTAAATTCTGCATCCAACGAGTACCCACTCGGCATACTTTTTATGGACCCCACTACCCCAAAAACAAGAAATACCTGAAAAAATGGAATGATGATGTCATCATTCCATTTTTTCAGTTATTTCTTGTTTTTGGGGTATCGGGGTCCGTCAAAAGTATGCTGAGTGGGTACTCAGGGAGATATGTCAAAAATACAAACAAAAAAAGTAGTTTTTTTTATGATACCTATCCCCAAATTTATATTAAAAAAGTGTTTAAGACCTATACGGTATTTCAAATTTAAAGCAATTTCATTGGCTAACACATGATGACATGGAATTTGAATAAAAGTTAAAAGGCCCATTTTGAGTTGAAATTTCCTCTAATGGTACAAAATGGAAGAAGCATGGGGTGAAACATTCCAATGGCTTGAAATTAGAGAGAACTTCATTAAATAATTCAGCTTTATACCGCAAAATGAAAAGTTAGTCGAAACTGCAAAACAAATAAAAACATTTATAGAACCGACCGGGAACAACACTCTGATACCAAACTATGATTGATCGACAATACCATGTAATAACATACAAACCAATATAATACCACAGTCGACAAGACTACAAATGGAAAACAAAAATCTATAAGGGAAAATATTTCGATGGAAATCATAGCATTCAAAAACAACAAAACCAATTCACACGGTACTTAACTTGTCGAGACAGCTGACAAAGAAGATACCGATCGAATGACTACAGCAGACTTTCCTATTACATTCTCACAATTCAAAGAAGGGAGTCAACTGATAAATGAAGCTAAAGCACCAGAATGGTTAGATGCCAAAGTTAAAACTAAAGAGTTTGACATATCAAATGATGATCGACCAAAAATGGCAAAAATTGGCGATTACTGGAGCGAAAAACAAACGACCAAAATAGTAAACTTACTAAAAGAATTCCAGGATGAATTCACTAGAGACTACAAAGATCTCAAAGGTCTAGTTCATGAAATGAACGAAATGAAGATCGACATTAAACCTGATGCCTGACCTGTAAAGAAGAGGCCATATGAATTAGCTCATAAATACAAAGAGATAGTCAAGAAAGCGATCGATAATATTCTTGCATCAAGAATTATCTACCCTATTGACCAATAAGAATGGGCAAGCCCAATGGTTGTACAACCATAGAAACACGACCTGACAAAACTAAGGATCTGTGTAGACTTCAGATAATTAAACAAAGTCACCTTAACAGACCCATTCCTAACACCTTATGTAGATGAAATCCTAAATGAAGTTGCAGGACATGAATGCTACTCGTTTATAGACATTTTCTCAAGTTACAACCAAGTACCAATAGCTAAAGAAGACCAAAAAAAGACGACATTTGTATGTGAATTCAGCTCATTTTCCTACAGAGTTATGCCTTTTGGTCTAAAAAATGCACCTATAGTATTTTCAAGAATTGTGGTAAAAAAATTTCAAGAATATATCTACAAAACAATGGCAGTATATTTTGATGATTGGACGATATACTCTATGCTGAAAGATCACTGCAAATGGATAAGGCTCATGTTGGAATGATGCTGATAAATCCAGCTATCTCTGAACATAAGGAAATGCATATTCCTTACTCCTATAGGGATACTATTAGGACACATTGTATGCAAAGAAGGCATCAAGGTCGACTTTGCAAAAATAAATATTATCCTCGACTTGAAACCACTAGTGAACCCAAAACAAGTTAGGGTACTACTTGTTCATACAGGATACTACAGGAAATTTATGATATACTACTCAGATATGACCTATCCACTGGAATAAATATTAAGAGAAGATCAGGAGTATGACTAGACAGATGAATGTAACATATCATTTGAAACACTAAAAATGAAGCTAGTAGAGGCACCTATCATAAGGTTTCCGAATTGGTCGATCAAATTTCATGTACATATCAATGCATCAGGCCTAGCAATAGGAACGATATTAACACAACCAGGGGACGTCGGAATGGATTACCCTATAGTTTACAGCAGCATAAAACTAAAAAAGGAAGAAACAAACTATTCGACAACAGAGAGAGAAGAATTAGGAATGGTTTTTCCACTACAGAAGTATTGACATTACCTACTAGCCAACCTTTTCATCTTCTATACCAACCACCAAGCATTGAAATACCTTGTAAACAAACCCTTACACCATGGGAGAATTTGTCGATGGCTACTACTATTCCAAGAATTTCAATTTGAAGTCGTTGTTAGACTAGGAAAATTAAATGTCGAACCCGACCACTTGTCGAGAATCGACACAGGAGAGGAGCCGACAGGAGTCGAAGATGACCTACCGGATGCACACTTATTTCGAATAGAATTAGTCCCAACAGAATTAGAGGAAATAGCTCAATTCTAATAAAATGGTCAAGCACCAGAGGGCATGAGCACAAAAAAGAAACAAATATTAGCTATCAAGGTTGCACCATACAACCTCATAAATGGATTTTTACATAAAATGGGCTTGGAAAACATCCTCAGGCGTCGATGTGTATTAGAACATGAAAGAGATAATATCATGTAAAAAGCACACTATGGACCAGCGGGAGGAAATTTTCAAGCAAATACAATTGCCAAGAAAATACAACAGTCAGGACTATGGTGGCTGACACTATACAAGGATTGTAAAAAGTTTGTTAGCCAGTGCGACAGATGTCAATGACTGGGTCAACCTCTACTTAGTACAAAAATTCCCTTGATATCAGTAAACCCAAGTTTGACATTTGAAATTTGGGCCATCGACTTCATAGGACCATTCCCAATACCAGTAAAAATAACAGGTGCAAGATACATAATAACCGTAGTAGAATATGTAACCAAGTGGGAAGAAGCAGAACCTGTCAACACATGTTCCAGTGAGATAGCTACTAAATTTATATACGAAAATATAATTACCAAATTTGGATGCCCAATAACCCTAATCAGTGACCAAGGTTCACACTTTATTAACAAAATCATCAAAGCACTAATAGACCAGTTCAAAATTGACCACCAATGTAGTACATCTTACCACCCTCAGTCGAATGGAGCAATAGAGGCATTCAACAAAACATTAATAAGAGGATTAACAAAAATCTACAACACCAACAAGGATGATTGGGACGAAAATATCCCTGCACTATTATGGGCTTACAGAATAGCCTACAAACGTTTGACCGATCAAACACCGTTTCAACTAGTCTATGGCCAAGAAGCATTTGTTCCACTACACTTCCTATAGCAAACACCTATCATAGCAGATATTTTACATGTTGATGTCAAGGAAGGAAGAAAGGACCGACTGATGTAATTAAGCAAGCTAGAAGAACACAGACTGCTTGCCTTACAACACCAAGAAATCCAAAAATAGCAGCAGAAGGCTTGGCATGATTGCAATATCAAAAACAAAAATCTGTCGGTAGGGGACCTTGCCTTAGTATGCAACAGTTAAGTAAAAGGAAAACCTAAAAAGTTACACACATAATGGATGGGACTTTACGTTGTCAAAGAGAGTCATGCCAACAGATCAGTTCGACTACAGACATTACAAGGCATAATATTTAGGAAACTTGTTAATGGCGCTCGACTAAAATGGTACAGAAATTAAAACAAGTTCAAATATATATATATATATATATATATATATATATATACACACACACATATAATGACCATAACTGATAGAAGAAACTATAAAAATCTAAAAATACTAAAAACAACAAAACAGAGCCAACACCCATAAAACAGAATGATAGGAAACTTTGAAAGATATAATAACTAGTACTTCGACAACTGACACCAACCCCATCGACATACCTCCATCGATCACTCACATGATTGACATCGACCGATGACCCCAAAGTTCAAATCATGCCTTCATGACTATGGACAAAAGGAGCGCCAAAATTAAATCACAATTAACACAAACTCTAAGACCGTGCTGGACCATCACTTCCGCCATTAATACATCCATCGACAGAAATGTCACCCAATCCACCTATAAATATCGGGCCAGAAAAATATCATTTACCATATTTTGAAGAGATAGAATAACTGAGCAATCAGAAATTTGAGAGCCAAGACCCTGTAAGAAAAGTAGACCAATAAATCGACAAGATGGCCCCGAAGCAAACCAGAGCCATAGCTGCTAAAACAAAAGAACTGCAATCCACCGAAACCCCATTAATGAGACGATTAAGAAATATAAAGAATGCCAAGGTACAGGAAACCTCATGGACCAAAACATGGGAATAAATCAAAGAGTAGGATTACCAGGACAAGAAAATAACACCAGAAGTAGAGAAGATAAGCTACAACACCATCATGAGTTACATGAACACACCATTCATGGAAATCTTTGGAGGAACAAAAGAAACAGTAGTAAAATTTATTGTTAGTCAGTATCACAATGGTAAATTTCTGGGGAAGTAATATACAAACTTATTGGTCTATCAAATCAAGGCAACCCTATCCCTATTGGTATAAAAGAAGGACTGGTAGAATGACTAACTGGAACACCAAAAGGGAAGAAATCAAAAGGGATAATGATCATTCAGATACAAGTTCAGACGACGCAAATCATGGCCAAAATAATAGCAATAGGACTCATCCCTACAGGTCGAGGGAGTGATCTGAAGCTAGACATGCTAGAATCAGTCGACACAATAGCAACTATAGGAAAAATTTATCGTTGGGCCCAGTATGTTGACGACATGCTCAAAAGTATATGCAAGGAATGTCAGGAGTCACCAGGATTATAAGGTTCCCATATTTGATTCTGTGGATAGAAATGTACCACTTGTGCCCAGTCGGGGACAAGCAGTTCTAGGAACCACAGAAGTACCACATGTGGAGGTTCAATCCATTTTCACATAATGGAACACTGAAGGAATTGGAAAATGGTAAAGTAATGCTAGAAAAATGGTTCCAAACCCTGAAAATATAGACAACTAGATGGAGGATGCCTCATAACATCCGAAGAATTCTACCGAAAATAGCTCATATTCAACTCGAGCTTAACCACACAACAGTCTGGTACATGCAAGGGGAAAAACCAATAGTGAAACCTCTCAACTATTACCCAATAGTCGAAGAGATTTTCCGTGAGCTAGCTCGGCAATCCAGTACAAAGCTATCAATACCAGCAAAAGCCAAAGAAATAAATCAAACAATCAAAGAACCATTGATAGAACAAGAACAAGAGGAGGACTACGAACTCCAATTACATATCAATACCTTCATTTCAGACGATATACCAGTAGAGGACACCAATAGACTGCAAATAACAACCATACCACCACTGACCCAAAGAGGAAGTACACCAACTAAGCAACAGGTAACTAAACTGGTGGAGAAAAATATTAGTCCAACCAACCAACAAGAGAGAGAAAAATAACTAGAGGAATATATCGAATTAGACAATCCGGAATACGCTATGACAAAAGAAAACTTAAGGAAAGTAGCAAGGGAAGTAGCAGCCTTAAGGAAGACGAAGGCAATTCAGGAAAAAGGAAAAGGGAAGCGCAAGCTTCTCCCTTCAGACTCAGAAGATGAAGAAAAACTGTGGGTGACCGCTGTCGACATCATAGAAGATGCAGCAGCAAACAAAGTCTCGGTCCAAACATAATTCAAATGGTTTTTCAACGCAGGAGAAAAACAAGGATGGCCGAAAAAGGTAAAAACTGCAACCACATCAATTGATGAGAACATTGTTGATTTAGTTTCTACACATCCACCCCCATCTCCAACCAAAATTACATAGGAAGAAACTCCATAGATACCCACCATAATCCCAATCGACATTTGTTAAAATGTTATGCCAGAGACACTGAAAGAATAGTTCGACCAGGACAGTGATTTCCAGGGATACATTGAAAAATTACCTGAACTACTCACCTCTGTCCAGAAGATTACCACCAAATGTCCATTAATTGAAGCTAGCACATCACGCCAGATCCTCTCTCAACAAATTGGCCAAATACCCCAGAAACCAAGATCTGTGGGAATTATCAAGTCCACATTCTTGAGGAACCCCGACAAGACATCTCAAATTGTCGCAAGTCGTACCTCATCCATTATCCCTTTCGAAATCGCACACCCTCCACTAGCCAATGAACCAGCAAGAGATGTGGAGGAAGATAACCTGGAATATATCAACCCGGTGATCGACAACCTATTCTTTGACGATCCAGAGGATTCACCACCAGAAGTCGAAGACCCAACATCGACTGGAAATATTCCTACTACACCAATTACACCAGACCACTCACCATTCCCATCTCCACCACCATTTTCAAATCCAGAACCTTTATCAAACCCTAAACCATCAGTGCCAAATCCTCCAGATACAACAGTAAGAATGAACAAGTTGAGTTTCTATCCAAATGTAGAAAATTAGTTCAAACAGTAATACCGGGACATCTAGAGGCCGACACCGACAAGCCACTGGAAAAAGCATACCAGCTATTTGAAAACATGGTGTCGACTCTACAATCACAACTACTAAATAAAAAGTAAGACCAAAATGAGGAGACATCCATACTGTTAAGGTAGCAGTACACATCATTCTCAGAAGATCACAAAGTGCTGCAAGACCAACTGGAAGAATTTGTCATCATAGAAGAAGTACTTCAAGATTGGCCCACTTATTACGGCCAAGTATTTCAGCAAAATCGACAAACACGAGAACAAATTCAAGCGCTAGAAAGAAGAAAAGGAACCGAAGAAGCACTGAGAAACCATATCCAATATCAAACTGTATTGCAAACAGCCAAACTACAGAAACTAGAAAAACAAGCACACCAGTGGATACATCAAGCACTACCAAGCCTTGATAAACTGGATACAATATTCCCACATATGAAAAGACTATTGGAGGAAGTAGAGGAAAAAGATCAATTTATGGGACCTGACATGGAAATCATAGCAGACCTTTCCATCCAGGAGAAGATGTCGACCTTATTAAGCATTACAACATTGACTATAGACATTCAAAAATTATTATAGAACTGGGCAGATTTTCAACACCAATTGGTCGTTACAGCAGAAGCAATTATGGAAATATGCGTGCAGAAATGACCAACCATCTAACTACACAGTCCATGAAGACAAACAATACCAGAAACAACTACCTAAGCAACACATTGTTGAAGTACCTCCCCTATTTCTTCGAGATGAAGAAATATTTTTTCCCTGGGGGAGATGTTGGAGGAGCTAGTCGGTGATCCAACTAGTCGAATAGCTGACTAATTAGAGATTAGGTCGGCCGCGTAATTTTGTGTCAATTGGATGAACCGACAAGTAGTTATATGTAATTGTTTATAAATCATATATATTAGGATTTTAAGCCAGATGAGGACTCGCTTCAGTTCTGTGTATGTATAGACCCTCATGTTATAATATAATATGTTATTCTCCATATCTATGTTCTTGTCTCTTGTGTCTATTATGTCTATATGATTCAATGTGTATTATTGGTAACCCTCTGTGATTTGTGAGATTACAATAGTTTCTCAAGATTTTACATCGTTTAAATAATAATCTAGCGATTTTATAGAGAAAAAAATTTACCCCATCAAAATTGGGCGAAACAAGGATTAAAAAAATGCAATTGGTGAATCTTTTTTTTGAAAAAAACATGGAAAATAGATCATGGGCTAATTTTTTCCCCTAAAAATTTTCTTTTTTATATAATCTTTAATGTGTTTTCAATTTAGCTTAGTGTTATACTTGTATACCATTAGAGTGGGAATTTTCACTGCATTACGTGTGAAGATGTGTATGGAATAATTGTGATAGGCATTTAAGCACTTTTTTACCTTCGATTTGAATATGAATGAAGGTGCTCATTATTGCATCTATATGGTCATTCTTGAATGTTTTTCCTAGTTCCATATACATAATTCATTAATTTATTTTTTAGTTACTGGTGTCATTTTATATTAATGATGCAAGTGACATAACATTAAACACTTCGATATTGGATTATATTCTTTAATAATAATAACCTATGATTTTCATGATTGATTGAGATGCCATATTTGTAATTTTATACTCAATATATTACCATACTAATACATCTTATTATTCTTGAAATATGCACATAAAGAGTTACAATGAGTTTTTTTAAATTGAAAAAATCATCATTACAGTATTAATGACAATGATCTGCATGCCTCATAGTTTATCCTAGATTTCTTGAATTCTTGATTTTTTGCTTCTCCTCAACCTAGACATTTATTGTCATTGTTAATCCTTTGATCCATTCAAAGTCTGAATCAAATTTATGTCTCAAACCTAGATCACTCGAAGGCCATGATTTTACTGAGTTGAATCTTTCCTTATAATCCTCTGACACCTATGTACAAAAGCTATGATTTATACCTATCGAATTATGTAATTTCAAATCATGGCACATTTCTCTCAAGTTTGGGGGGTTGGAATGGATTTTTATCAAACACTCATCTTTCATTTTCACAATCCATATTTTCCTTTCACATGAATGCTCTTGTTTTCCACCAGTGTTCAATATTGTATCATTTTTTTGTATGCCAAAGTTGATAGGTATGAGGTAAAACCACATTCTATTCTAGTGTTTGATATACAGGATCACAACATGATTTGAACCTGAAATCTGACGACAGAATCCGATGACATCTGACGTCAGGTACGGATGTGTCGGATTGTAATGACAAAAAGTATCGTACCTTCCGAAATATTTTAGAGTCATCGAATATTTGTTTTGACAGAGTTGGCTTTACGACGTCTGTTTGACATTGGATATGCGATGGTATCAGTGTGTCGAATAACCGACTCGCACGTGTCGGATATTTGCACCGCTCACAGTGTTGAAAAACCGACAAGCATGTGTCATATTTTTATAATGGTCACTATGTTTACGATGTCAGATATGCGATGAGTGTGCGTTTATAAAAATTTGTAAAGTGATGGTCAGTTTCAGGAATTGTTTTATTCTTCAATAAGTGGTTCCGGGAATTTTTTTTTCTTTGACAGACATTTTGCAGGAACACTTTTATTTCTTCGACAAACCTTCATTTGAGAAAATTGTGATACGTGGAACTTGATTTTTTAATATTGTCGATAGTATTCATTCATGAATTTTGTGACAAAATGTCAAATAGAAATATTCCTGATATAAACGAAAACAATCGACAATTGCTTGCTAGACTATGGGATGCAGCGAAATGAAGGGGTGATGGAAAATATTATTGTCCATGTACTCAATGCAGGGTATTTAAGAGGAGAAGAATATTGATCTCAACAATATGATCATACCGATAACATAGTTGAAGGTGATGGTACAAATACATTGATCCATGATTCATTTAATGTTAGAATGGATGATGACGATGACGATGACGATGATAATGAAAATGATGATGACTTTGATGATGTTCACAATATACCTCTTCTCGATAAGGCACATGAACCCCTTTATGAAGGCTCCAAAACAAATCTTCTCTTTGCTATATTGTTGATAATGAACTTGAAGGTTATGAATGGTCTTTCAAACATATCAATCACATGGATGCTAAGGTATGTAAAATAATCAATCACATATATAGGATCATCATAAAGTTTATCTGTATTCCTATAATAATTGTATTGTTAACTCATTATTGATAATCGTACGAATGAAGCGTGTTTCGATAATATTATTTATTTATTACATTAACTATATTTTTTTGTAGCTTGATAGCTGAATTTTTGTTACCACCATCAAATATCTTAGCTCACACATATCGAGATTTATCTACCATCATGAATTTAGAGATTGGAATGCATTATGAAGCAATTCATGCATGCCCCGATGACCATGTTATATATTATAATCAACATGAATTTGCAACAGAATGTCTGGAATGTCATATAAGTTGATATCAAATTGATCAAGTAACAAAAAAAGTGCCTCAAAAGGTTCTTCGTTATATTCCCATCATTCCACATTTGCAACAAATGTTCAGGTGAAAAAACATAGCGCAATTTATGGATTGCCATGCAAGGAACAGAAGTCAATATGATGTTATTTGAATGCCTACAGATGGTTCTTCTTTTAGAGATATGGAGGGAAAATGGCCTCACTTTAAATAAGAACCACATAATCTTAGGATTTCTTTGGCAACAAATGGTGTTAATCCATTTGCACAGATGAAATCCATTTACAGTGTGTGGCCTATTTTTGTTATCAACAACAACATTCCTCCATGGTTGTCGATAAAGAGGGAGCACATAATGTTGTCAATGATCATTCCAGGTATTTTGTGTCTACAACTGTTTTATTTCTAATGTATTTGTGGCATCTCATTTTTCATATTAGGTTTCCTAATTTCATTTGTATATTTTTGTATTTTAATTACTCTTGTGCATGGTTTATATATCTTAATGGTTCTCATAATTATATGTTTTATATGTACTTCAAATCAACCAGGTAAGTTCCAAGTCAAATATATGAATGTATATATCGAGCCTCTTATAGATGAGCTACTAAAGTTATGGAATGGAATCACTATGTATGATGTATCCAGACCAATACGAAAAAGGCAATTTCAATTCCATGCAATGGTTGTATGGACAATACACGATGCCCCTGGGTCAACCCAATTTTGTGGTTTGTATTTTTAGTTCCACTTTAATTGCATTTAATTATATGAAGTAGTTAATATAGTTTATATATAATTATAATTGACATAGAGATTCCATATCTATATATTGTAGGTCTTCAGACAAAGGGTAAATTTGCATGTCCAGTTTATGGACCTAAGATCAAATCTCGTCGCTCGAAAAGCTTAATAAAGGAGGTATTTGATGAGTATAGGCATTTCCTCTCTAAGAATCACCAGTATAGAACAACCAAAAAAAATATTTTCAATGGGAATCAGGAGACTGCATTAAAACCACGAAGAATGACACCTCACCTTTGGAAGATGCAATACAATAGAAATCGTCATCATGGTACATATGGATCATCGTTT
>LPNX010182321.1:615144-625654 GCA_001517045.1 Pseudotsuga menziesii | reverse complement strand
TGTTTACTGTAGTGGCCATATTTTATTTATGATGTAATTTATTTATAAACTAATATTCATGATGTCCATCTTGATCATGAAGGCATTAATGGGCTTCCACAAGGAATGAAAAGTTATCCTATACAATTCAGCAGGCTTCCCTACTATGAGCACCTACAAATTGCTCATTTGTTTGATACAATGCATATTGGAAAGAATGTGACTGAAACATTATGGCAACTATTGGAGCTAAGGAGGGAGAAAGATAAAGTTGTGAAAGCTTGCAAAGACATTCAAGAAAGAAACCATGCAATGAAAGACGTCATCTAATTTCATAGCAACGGAGACCAAGTTAATATCAACTCAATTCCTTGGATGTTTACGGAGCAGCAAAGCAACGTTGTCAAAGAAGTAATGCTAAAAATTAAATTTCCCACTAGATTTTGTGCAAACTTGAAGAATATAATAACCAAAAAAGGTGATTTTGCAGGGGTTAAAACACATGATTGGCACATCTTCATCAAGGTAACTATTATTGTTATATCCATATAATTTTTTTTGTTTCATTTTATTTCATCCTTTTTTTTCTTGATTGTATACTCTTTGTTTAATAAATGGCATGGGTTGTATATTGATACAGTCTGGTCTACCCCTCTCTCTCTCCTAGACAACTTCGACAACAATGTCAAACAAGTTATATATAATCTTGGTAAATACATGAGGTAACTAACGATTAGTTGCTTCTGCTTAGTGTTTATTCAATTCTCCGTATAATTTATATATTTTTTTTGTGCACTATTTCATGATATGTAATTAAATGTTTCTTTTTGTTGAATATCATTATTGGTTTTTGTCACTTGTAGATGGTTGACATCTAAAGAAATATATAAAGATGATATAAAGTATTGGAGGAGAGAAATTCCTTGTCTCATGTGTGAAATGCAGAAGCATCTACCTTCCGCATTTTTTAATGCATAGGAACACTACCTCGTACACAAAGTTGAGGAGATTGAGATGTGTGGACCTGTGCACTCAAGGTCCATGTGGATGGTTGAGAGGAACTTGAAATTTATGAAGGGTTTGGTGACAATGAGCACATCCTGAGGGTTCTATGCTGGAAGGATATACGGTATACCAAAACATGTTGTATGTCAGTGAATATCTCCCTTTGTTAGCGTCAAAGCTCAATTTAGATTGCATTTGTGATCCGGACTCCAATCAAAAATTTGAAGGGGAGAAACTGAAGGGGAAAGGTAGATCGAGGAAGGTGAAAGGTGATTATTAACTAGTGGATTTTTATAAGATCATTCATATTCTAACTAAATTTTCTAGTTATTGCATCAATTAAGAGCATATAATACAATGTTCAAAAATTTACACCTTTCTTTCATTTTAATGATTACTGTCATCAAGCAGTTAGTCGAGAATGGGATGCAATTCATTTATACATCTCAAACAATATTAACTGGATGAAGGTATGGATTAAACGATGTGAACAATCGGGTCATGGAATATCATGGGAAGGTGTGGCTTCATTGGTAAAAGTAGCACATCGCAATGGAGATAGAAAACTTACAGAAAGGGAAATCGATTTAGCATATGGTTTAAAAGATAAAATTGCAAGCATATTAATCAATCACTCTAAATCTCTTATGTTGCATATTAAATTTTGACGTACATGTTTTTCTTTTCCATGTACTGTTGCATAACTATTGAATCATTGTGTAATCTTTTCGTGTATTGCTTGTTGCAGGTAAAACACCATAAGGCTATGGTCTGTAATGGTTGTAGATATCGCATCAAAAAATTGGATGAAACAAAGAAAACGTCATATCATGGGATATCTGCAGTCTTTGAGGTCAGCAATGTTTCATCTAGAAGTGACAAACATCCAAAACTCTCAGAAAATCGATACTATGGGTATTTGGAAGGTATTCTACAGTGTGACTTTAAATCATTCAAGGTGGTTCTATTCGTTGTCAAATGGTACAGGTTACAATTGAATCACCATGATCCTGATAGAACTATTGTTGAACACGATAATGGATTTACCATGGTAAATACAAGGTTGTTTGAGCCAGGAACAGAGCCCTATGTTCTTCTAAGCCAATGTGAATAGGTATTTTACTCGGAGGTTCCAGGTAAAGCGGGCTAGTCATTTGTTGTGAGACACGATCCAAGGGGAAGGCCAGTAAAGCATAACCTAGATGATGGTAATGAAGAGGGTTCTCTGGAAGAAGAAGATGATGATGAAGAGCATGATCAACATGAGTTAGATGTTGATGATGATCCAGCAGAAGATGTCCAAGAATTAGTTGAATCAGATGATGCAACAGACAATGCCCATGAAGATTATACCAACGATGACACAATGAGTGTAACTGAATTAGATGATGATGATGATGATATGGCCAATCCCTACAATGTTGACTTTGGATATGATGATACGGATGATGACTTCGATGAAGAAGACGATGACGTGGATGAAGAAGATGATGAAATATATTGAAAGGTAAATTTTTAATTAGACCTATCCTTTTATCTTTCTTTTTTTAAAGACTTACTAACATCATCATAATCACCATCATGTTCATCATCGTCATCACTATCACTATAATCATCATCATCATCACTAACATATTCTTTGGATGTTTTTTTCAGCTTTTCAATGATTGAATGGTTTAATGAATGATTTATTGAAAGCTTCTGTTAGTTATTGAGTGAAATAATTTGCATTAAATTGTTATTTGCAAGTGCATGCATTGGGTTTGGGAATTGAGGGTGATGTGAGGGGGGGGAGGGACCATAAGAGATTCCACCTTCATGTGGTTGGTCATGTTTAGTAGAGAATATTAAAGTATTCTCGAAATAGAGAGGAGCTCAATGAATAGTAAGGAAGAATACATTAAAAATAGTTATTTCTATAATTTTAGTTTTTAATTTTCACTATTGCTATTTGACTCCTCCAATGGAACTTGTTGCAGATAGCATTGAGATATATGTTCATATTTAAGAGGAAGAAATGGCATTTTGATGTGATCGATGGCCTTTTATACATAGTGTTTTTGGTTATCCATGTTTTATCAGGTGATCTACATATGTTTCGTCGATTCACTTAATGGTCCAAATACATCAAGGGAAAAGTACTTTGTTATGACCCAAGAGGGGCACACATAGAGTTAATATATATTACATCACCCCAACAGGCACATTTATGCAATAAAATGTATATGTAACATTGTTGGACCAAATTAAGGACCTACATGTGTAATTAATATAATTACTCTCATACAAGTCATATAATTACTCTCTTGCGAAACAATGAATATATGCTCATATGTCATATAATTACTCTTGAGAGAAACATGTGATTTGGATATTGGAATGTATTGGAGTATTTGAATGTTCTATTCTTCAAGTAGTTATTGTATAGCTTATTTGAATTATCTATCTTGAAGTTGTACCATAAGTTTACATTTGTTGCACATTATGTATACTCTTTGGTATGTTATGTTGTTTTAACAATTTGGGACATAATAAAAACCAATAAAATTATTCTCATTGAACAAATGTAGGACAAAGTGTTCATATTTTTTGAATGTATTTTTGATGAGTAAAACTAGTGGAATTATTCAAATGCAATTTTGATGAGTAAAAATAGTGGAATTATTCAATGTTAACAATTGTGGCAGATTGTCCATATTTGTTTGATGTACTCTTGATAAAATCCATTTTATAGAAGCTCAACTATACAATAGAATTTCATCATAATTTCATAATTTCATCAACATATACTCTTTGGTATGTTATGTTGTTTTAACTATTTGGGACAGTAAAAACCAATCAAATTATTCTCATTGAACAAATGTAGGACAAAGTGTTCATATTTGTTTAATGTATTTTTGATGAGTAAAACTAATGGAATTATTCAAATGCAATTTTGATGAGTAAAAATAGTGGAATTATTCAATGTTAACAATTGTGGCAGATTTTCCATATTTGTTTGATGTACTCGATAAAATCCATTTTATAGAAGCTCAACTATACAATAGAATTTCATCATAATTTCATAATTTCATCAAAAAAAAATTTACATTTTGTAGATACACTGCTTGTGTACTCAGAAAGTACCATAAAGTTCCATACAAAGAGTACAAAATAAGGGACAAATATAGTCCCTGCTACCCACATATATCAAAAAAACTGATATATCAAGTTCTAGCCACATACTGAAATATGTCCAAAAATAAATATCAGAAATAGTTAAATGTTGTCATAGCCCACTCAGGCAGTATAGAGTGTTGATATAACCTGTTATATAATAAACAGTTTAGAAAAAACAGAGCAAAAAAATGTAATATGAGCTTCCCCGATCATTTCTTCAATGGAAAATGATAATATTCATGAATGAGCTCCCCGCGGTGTTCTCTAATCTACCATTGACCCATTGCCAATAGCAAGCCCGCCATGTCATAGAATTCTGCACTGTTGTGTCCCTTTAATCCAATTGATAACAATTAAATAAATAAGGCTTATATATTCAATTATATGAAAATAAATAAATAAACAAAAAAACATTTTCCAGATGTTAGCTTAAAATTGACATTTCAATTTTATTACAATGATTGAAAAAAAATTAAAATATTATTTCTAATTTGAGCATTTCAGTTTTATTCTTTCCTTTTATTTTTATTGATTTGTGTTCCAAGTCTTTTTTTTCTCCATAGGAAAATAAGCTGAAAATTTTATTAAAATCCAGGTAAGTCTATACAAAATTGTATGCATATGCATACCACTGCTTATACAACCAGCATGATGTAACAACCACTATTCCACAAGGAAACAGTTTACCATCTAATCATCTCTATCCCAAGAGATTATACCAAAAAAGATCCAAATATAAGTGCTCTGATGTTGTTGTTTATGTTACCCCTAAGCCTTTTGATAGTTCCAAAAATGATCTAGGCATGTAGCCTATGCTCCTTTTGTTAAGTGGAGAATAGAACTGAAAAAAGTAGAGTTTAAGAGAGGTATGTAGATATGTGTTTCCAAAATAGTCAAACAAGCTGCCTTACAGGAAAGGCTTCTGCAAAAGGTCTATGGTAAAACTCACAAACTTCCCCGTCTTTGTGTTCAAAAAATTAACAAGGCTTGTTCATCTTGTGTCTTCTTTTTTTGCCCATTCCTTCAGCAGCTTCTTAACTCGAGCCAAATTTTGCACAAAATGTGTTGCAACATTTGATCTGGCTTCTGCTCCATAAGGGGTGCAGTTTGATTTTATGAGCTCAAGTAACTCCTCATGCTTAAGCCAAGCGGCACCAAATTTAAAAGGATAGGTTTTTTTTTAGGGTTTCTTGATACTTCCAAGAACATGGGCTGATGATCTAAGTCCCCTTCTGATTCTACCCATTCCTTGAACTACAAATCATACTCTAGTAAACTTTCCCCCACCATAAATCTATATAGTATTTTTACAATTCGGTCTTTCCCTGTTCTTCTGTTTTTCCAACTTGACTTGGGATTCTGAGGATCTAGGTCCACCAACTTAAGGATCTATAACAGGTTTTGGAAGAAATCTGCCAGGGGGTCCACTCTTGTGTTTGATCCCCAGATCTCATGGGTCACAATTGTGAAATTAAGGTCCCCCCCCCCGATAATCACATTCTCCTTTTATAGAAACTGAGAGGCTTGTACTGACTCCTAGAAAGCCACTCGACCATTATAAGGCCCATATATGTTTATAAGTTTGAGGTGTAGGTTTGCTTCTACCCAGAAAAGTTCCAGCCCCATTCCAAAGGAGGCTCCCCATGATTTTTGACAACGCAACATGGTAGGATTCCATACAATTGCTAAACCTCCCGAGTGATCTTTTGCACTCTAGTCTAGAAAAGTGAAACTACTTGAAATAGAGGACAAAACCCTAGATACCTCCTCTTCATTTCCTATGGTTTCCTACAGTGGAATGATATCAAGTTTCTACACCTGTATCACTCTTTTTAGGGAAAGTTTTTTTCGAGTACTTTCTAGACCCCTACAGTTGAGAGATAGGAATTTCATTTGGGATCCCCTTCAAGGGTTTGCACTTCTCTAAGTGCCCCAAAAAGAGTTTTCTACTTACCATTTAATTGATCCTGGAGTGATTTTTGCTAGGAAAAGGATAGGAAAGAGGGTCTGCCTCTTCCTTTCCCCTGGGTTGGGAGAATTGAGTTCGGCCCCAAGCAAAATAAAGGGTTTTCCTGAGCTGGTATGTCCCTTGAATGGAGTTGAAATATGATTGGGGAAATGGAGTCAGAATTAGGGGATGAGTTGATCATGAGTTGGGGAGCATAAAACTGTGTGGGGGAAATAGGTCGCTCTTTTGAGAGGGAGGGGGGAGAAAGCAAGGAAGCAGGATGGGATGGGGGTTTTTCTTAGGTGAGAGGGGGATGAACTATCACAGAATTGTAGTTGTGTTTAGGTGCAACATCATTTATAATCAAATTATCTAACTATTCCTTTATAGAAACAATAGAGGACATACCCGTGAGGTGTTGCACGCTTCCTTCGGTACAAATTTATGTCTGCTCTTCAGGGGGGTGCTATAGCGGAATAGTATCAGAGCTTCTTACTCCTACTGCTGAAGATTTCTTCCCTTTTTCCTATGGATTGGTATCCCTAGGGTACCTTCTTTTACGTGTTGTCGTTGTAGATGCTGCAACAGGGAATTTTCGTGCCATATGTCCCACTTTCTAGCACCGATGACATCTAAACGATACACTCTCATAGTCCAATGGTTGTTGTCAAGTTGCATTTCCTCTGATGAGGTTTAGGCACTCCTTCAGCTCTGTTCTTATGTCGATAGAAACCAATATTCGCGCCACAACCCTCCTCTCGGTTTGTAGGTATGAAAAATCTGCTTCCAGGTATGTCCCTATGGCATTGCCAAGGTCCTTCAGTGAGGCTGGGTTCCAGAATTCCAGTGGTAGGCCTGGTAATTGTACCCATACAGCCATTGTATCCATTCGTTCACTGTCGGCATTGATTAGGGGCATCAATCTCTTCAACAGAATGGGTATCATCCCATAGAACTAGTTTCTGTTCAATATTTTCGCAGTGTCATGCTTGTTGCCGAGGGTGAAAGTATACCAACCCTTTATTAATTTTCCTACCTCTACCACAGATGAAAAGAGGTCTGCCCAATTTGTTTAAACTGATCCGTTCATCTCTTCAAGGGTAGGGTTTTGGCCATGAATTTTCCCAACAATTACCCTGTCATCCATATCTTTCACATCCTCAATGGCCACATTGACACCATAGGCCATATCTAGGTTTCCACAGGTTGGTGCTAGGCACTTGTTCTACCTCTTTTTCCTAGTGCTTCCATTTTCTTTGTCCTCCTCTGTGGTTCCTGCAGATGGGTTGTGACTAGATTCTGATCTCGATCCTGGGAGAGCTTCTTCAGTGCCAGCTGCTGCTACCACTGAGTTGACAAAACCCTCTGCATCAATGCCAAAACCATCTATGTCAATGCTAGATGCTACTACCACCAAGTTGAGAAATCCCTCTGCATCAATGGCTACTCCGGCTGTGATAGTTGATTGTGGAGGAGGTGGTTCCGACCAGCCCATGTTCAAATAATCCCCCAGTTCTGCAATGGTTTGATCGAGTATTGACACATCCAGTTCCAGATGGAGGAGAAAATCAGTGTGTTTCGCTCTAGACGGTGAGAAAACTGGGCCATGGAGGATAAAACCAGTGTGTGTTGCTCCAGACGGTGAGAAAACTGGTCCTATGTTGAACAAACCCCCGACAAAATCCAGTGACGGAAAAAATGTAGGGTTTTCGGCTGAAGGTTCTACGGCAGTGCCTTTTGACGGGGATAGCGGAAAGATAGCGGTTTGCAGGTCATTTTCATGCTCTGCCTCTCGGTTGTCCATGGCTGCAGCGACCTTTCCAGCTGGCAGATGTTTGTGCCTGAGGTCAGGATGAACTAGGCTGGGTAGGAATGAACTAAACCAAAAATAAAAAAACATTTCATATAAAAGAAAATAAAAAAACAATTAAAAATAAAAATTAAATTATAAAAATCATATAAAAAAACAAAATTAAATTCTATTTAAAATTAAATTCCATTAAAAATATAATTCAAAGTTTCTTATATAAAAATTAAATTAAAAAAAAAAAATTACATTCCAAGTCTTTTATATAAAAATGGAATAAAAAACAATTAAATTACATTAAATAAGACTTAACATTATATTTCTCATTTTGAAGATTTATTTTCTTTATTTATAAAAATAAAATGAGAATGCATAAAAAAATATAAAATGTTAAATTTGAAAATGAATACGATGATGATGGTAATGATGATCATGATCATGATCATCATGATGAAGACGATGATGATCAACATGATGAAGACGATGATGATGACGATTGTGGTGAAGAGGGTCATGATGATGATGAAGATTATGGTGATGATGGTGACAATGAATATGATGACCATATTCACCATCACCATCGCCATCCACCTACACCATCTTCACCATCACCATCACCATCACCATCCACCATCACCATCCATGCTCTTCACCATCACCATCCACGTCACCATCATGATGATTATGGTGAAGAGAGTGATGATGATGATCAAGATTATGGTGATGATGGTGAGGATGGTGAGGATGAAGATGATTACCATATTCACCATCACCATCACCATCATCATCCACCATCACCATCCATCATCTTCACCATCACCATCCACATCACCATCACCACCACCGTCATCACCACCCACATCACCATTATCACCACCGTGACCACCATCAGTATCTTGATCACCATCATCACCATCATGGTCACCATGACCATCATCACCACCATGACCATGACCATCATCATCCACATCACCCTCATCACCACCATGACCACCATCATAACCATCACCATCATCACCGTCACCATCACCATCATCATCATCACCATCACCATGGCCCTCAACATCATCATCATCACCATGAACCTCATCATCATCATCACATATAACATTTCATGTTACAAGATTTTATGTCACTTATGGGGATGACTATTACCCAAATCCACTTGGCATCCTCCTAAATGTGTTTGAAGACAATGATGCTTAACATACTAGATGGGAGGTATTAGTGAAAATTGGGTCATGGTGCTCCATACTAATGTAATTGGAATTGAATTTTCAGTTGTAATTAAATTACATTAAATAAGACTTAACATTATATTTCTCATTTTGAAGATTTATTTTCTTTATAAAATGAGAATGCATAAAAAAATATAAAATGTTAAAATAAAGATAGTGAAGATCTTGGGTTAAATAAAATAATATATTACATTACTCATAATCTAGAATCACATATAACATTTCATGTTACAAGATTTTATGTCACTTACGGGGGTGACTATGATGGATGGTGATGGTGATGGTGATGGTGATGGCGATGGTGATCATCATCACCATCATCATCACCATCATCATGATCACCATGACCATCATCACCATCACCATCACCATCACCATCATCATCAGCATCACCATCATCATCATCATCATCACCATTACCATGACCCTCAACATCATCATCATCATCATCATGTTGATCGTCATCGTATTCATGGTCATGGTCATCATCATGCTGATCATGATGATGAAGACGACAATGATCAACATGATGAAGATGGTAGTGATGACGGTTATGATGATGATGATGATGATCATTATGAAGATGATGATGATCATTATCTTTTCCATCATCATCGCCATTGTCATCATCATCACGATGATGACGATGATGATTATGGTGAAGAGGGTGATGATGATGAAAATTATGGTGATGATGGTGAGGATGGTAATGATGAAGATGATTACCATATTCACCATCACCATCCATCATCTTCACCATGGTCATGGTCATGGTCATGGTCATCATCATGTTGATCACGATGATGAAGACGATGATGATGATGATGTTGGTCATCATCATGTTGATCACGATGATGAAGACGATGATCATCATCATCATCATGAAGATAATGAAAATGATTATGAGGATGAGGATGAGGATCATGATGATGAAGATATCATCATCATCAAGATCGTCATCATCTTCTTCATCATGGTGTCGGACTTTATTTTCATTTATCCAAGATAGGGATGTGTCATTATGTAGATGGTTCTTCCCTCATTAATGTTAAGGTTCATTATTCAAGTTAGGATGTTTTTCTTCCTCTTAGGTTTGCATCTCTCTATTGAACTTATATTTGGGTCCCATAGTTCTAGAAATCGAGGAATCTATTAGATATAAGAAGTATTTCAAGGATACTTAAAATTCCTTTCATTTTATTGGCTATATTCAACAATTTCCTTCTCATCACTTTTTGATTGAAAGGTTTTCCAGTATTATGCAATTTTTTCAAACATGAATATTTGAAATAAACTAAGTTTTGCTTATTCTTAATGTTAGTGGATTACAAAACAAGTATCTTTGAAATATAGTAAGTTTTACTTATTTTTAAC
>LPNX010182321.1:594194-615072 GCA_001517045.1 Pseudotsuga menziesii | reverse complement strand
AGAAATTAACCTTCATATCACTACCTATATATGGATGATGATGATAAAATAATATATAATAAAAAAACATAATAAACATAAAATACATATAATATAAAATACGGACGACTCGTTCTGCACAGTTCTATGCAATTTGGAAAGTTTTATGAATTTTGGAGTAGCTCCCAGGGTTCAAAATTGAACCCGTCACAGCCCGTCAAAGGCCTCTCAGCATGTCAGAGAAGTTCCATTAAAAAAATGTTCGTCATTTAAAATGTTAATTTCGATTTTTAACAATTTTTAAGGAAGTACATAAATTTAGTTTAAAAAAGGACGCCCTTACAAATTACACGTCAAACATTAATTTTAACTTCCGTCACCTGCAAGCAACAAATGAGATTTATTAGAAAATAATTAATATGAATCTAGTCAAGGCATGACTCATATTTGTTTTGGCATGGGGATTTTAATCCACTCAAGTCATAATGTGATGTTAAGCATTTAATAAATTCAAGGCCAACATTTTAATATTTAAAAAGTATTATATAATAATGCAAATATAAAATATGTGAGACATTTCCATGAGTGATAATGAGAGTGGTATTGTGTGAGACATTTCTATTAGCACTTGATAATGAGAATAGTATTGTGTATACATTCAAGAGAAAAAGTACTATATAATAATGCAAATATAAAATATGTGAGGCATTTCCATGAGTGATAATGAGAGTGGTATTGTGTGAGACATTTCTATTAGCACTTGATAATGAGAATAAGATTGTGTGTACATTCAAGAAAATGATGTAACCATATTATATAAGAGTATGGTATATATGTGTGTGGAACCTTATTTCATCAAAAAAATTCAAATGGGAACCTCAATTTCAACCTAGTCAAACTCATATTCGAACTCAAATCATGTGACATAATGGTATGGTATAGTTTGTCGTCAAATTCATTAATAAAAGGTATTCATTTCTGATGGTTGCATTAGTTTGATGCAAGATTTGAAATATTAATTATTAACAACACACATTGGTGGTTTCATTGGTGTTTCTCTTGTGGTCATGGCTTGGATTGATCTCGACCCCTTATCTAGTCATTCTTTCTAACAACTTGGAACTTGTTATATCTTTATGTGGCATTGATTTTGCAGTTGTCACTCAAAACAAACTTTATTTTCTAATAAATTCAAAAGTATTCCATAGTATTATATAATGTACATAATCTGTGAATATCATTTCAACTTCCTTGAAAAATTTGAACTCAAATTGAACTTAATGGTTGTTGAACTCAAAAACCTTGAATGTACTATTTCATTTGAAAAGAAATAATATAATTTGAAATTATTGTCATTGTATTAATTCTGGGTTCATTGCTTTTTAAGTAGAATAAATTAAATTGAAAAACAATATTTTATTTGTTTTTTTTAATGTGTGATTAAGTTATTATTGTCAATTGAAATGTGATTTTTTTAAGCCTTTCATCATTGAAGGGAAATATCAATATACACCCTTCAAACTGAAATTGAGAACTGCCTTTCAAATTTGATCCCTGGTAGCTCCTGTCTGTCATTTTGCAGCGGCTCACGAGTTCAATCCAGGATTTAGGATCTCATGGCTCAACGGGTAAGCATCACCTCATTTTTTGTGCATGTTGTGACAGGGTTTTTTGGGCATGAAACCGGTTCAGGGTTTTAGGTGTTTTGGGCATGTTGTGATGTTTGTTGTGTATTTGTGGAAAAACATCTACAACCACATCGATTCCAAACTGAAATTTTAGATGCCCTAGATTGCCACGCTACATTAGGATAGATGAGAGTTATGGGCAACATTATCTCTTGGCTCACCATATCCCACCCATCATCGGAGCTACAAGGGAGTAGGGAGCATTTTTATGTGAATACTCAACCCGAATAGAGAAGTGGTTTACCTTCATAAATAGTTCCCACTCTTTATTGTGTGCCAAGCTTTTGTTAGAAGAATTAGAAACTTGAATTGAATGAGATGAATCCCCCACCCGGTTTCTTAATGTTGGAATGAACTCGATTAACCACTCAGTTTCCAAAATGGATCTAACTTGGTTTATGGATGATTGGATTTTTCTTCGTGTCATTTAGAACGTCCATGTCTATATGTATCCGAGCTATGCATCAAATAGAATGGATACCATATATAATAGGTTGGTTCTCTGAAGTGTTGGGTTATGCACTATAGAGTGGCACTGAAGAGGTTAAAACATCCACTCTACAGGATCTCCAAGAACTAACATCATTATTTGTCCATTACTATAAAGGAGATGTACTAGAATATTTTCCTTGACTTGTGGATTTCACCGTTAAGTTGAAGCCTAATATACATAATTCTGTGGACCTTTTCAGAGATAATTTTGCACACTTTTAAATGGATAACAACATGTTAATGATAATTCTAGGCAACGATAAAAATCATAAGACAGAAGTAAAACTTCACCCTGAGCACTTTTAATACTGGGCAATGATTAAGAATTTCAGGTGTGTATGGATAGTCCATCCACCCTCTGCCCTAAGTCGTTGGCTCAAATTAATTCTCAACAAACCACAAAAAAAATAATTTTCGGTGCAATCTCATCATAAATAACATCATTCCTAGGTTTGTTGCAACAGTGGAGAAGGCACCCTAGCCATAAAAAAGGAACTACTATGCACATTTAGGAAAATTGGAGCTACATATAACTATGAACCTGCATGTAAGTTGATGAGCAACAATTGGAGGCTACCCTAATCAATTCATTCCTTCAACAATATACCTCAGATAGGTCAGATCATTGATGTATCTCAAGATACTGTCAACAACAATAACATCCACCTTCAACCTTGTCACAAAGAATGGCAACCTTGTTTCAATAGCGAAAAAAAGGTAGGTCGAATTGATTCTTTTATTATGAAAGAAGGTAGGTCGGATTGATGGTTGTACTCCTAAATTTTGTTGAAGATGTTAATCCAACAAAATGACCATTTCAATTTTTCCACCACTTAATTTAGGGTTCTTCCCCTCAGCCTTTGAAATTTATTTGATGCAATTTATGTAACTTCGATTCTTCAATTTCATGATATAGCAAGCCTTGGGCATACACATTTTGTATGTACCTCAAATGATAGATGGATTGTGCAATAAACTTGGCCCAATATCCTGATTCGACCATGAGGTGCTTAGTTCACTGGAAATTGGTTTAGGTAATACTTGGCCATTAATGGACAACATGAATCTTATGGTTTATGCTTTGGGGCTTGAAGCAAGTACTAGGTATTTTGATGTCCTCCATTTTTTATTTGAACATTTTATGTCAAATGTCACTATGTCTGATTTTTGTTTGCCCCCCTTACATTTAACACGATAAGATGACCTTTGTGGTTTAGACAGTTGGTTAGCTTTAGAATTATTCCCTGGTGTGAGCAATCTTTGATGTTTCCTTTGCCCTTTTTCCATCCCCTTGGTTTACAAAATAAAACAGTTCTTTATATGTTTGTAGAATATTTCTCTTGATTTGACTGAAGCTCCTAGTACATGTAATAGATTGTTCTATTGGTAGAGACTGTTGAAGGTTAAAAAGGTTTCATTTATCCCTAGACAATTATAGTGAACCTATATGTGGTGTTGAAGAAGCTAACCTCAACCTATTTGATGATGGAGTAGAGAAGGACAAATTCAATCTTCTCTTCTTGAAGCCTTCTGTATATGCTTAATAATCTCAACACAAACCAATTGATGCCTCTCAAAGAGTCTATAAGACTACAATTTGTTTCAAACCTAAAGTTTGTGAAAACGACAACAATATCTTACAATATTGATGAGAGAATAATAAAAGATCAATAAGCATTAGTGTCACTTGAAACATAGAGCATAGAATCTAGTGATAAAGAAGTCGATGGTGTTCTTGTTGACAACATTAGGTTAATCTATGCCTCCTTGATGAGTGATCACAAAAGGATAAGAACTTGGGTCGACATTGGAGGTGAACCAAACCATTTGCTAATATTTCTCCAAGTGGAAAGAGAGGAAAGGTCCAAAATCCATTCAAGTTTAATAAGGTTGGTTGGAGAAAAAGACTTTGTCAGATTGAATAAATTAGAATGCAAGCCATTTAATGCCACCCTATTAGGAAATTAACAAGAGAATATCACAGGATGAACAACATTATCATCACTTGAAACACATATCATAGCAATTAATGATAAAGAGAAAAGGCAACAATATCTTTAGGTAAGTGTTTTGAGCCTTGTCTTACTGTATTTAGAAGACAATTTCAAAGGATTCATCAAATCATTAAGGAAGTCATGATACAGTTAATTTAAGAGCCTTTTGGTTTCTGTGGAATAGTCTTTTATGGTTCTTTCTACTATGGGATTGCCTTAGGGTTTAAAATTAATATGGGAAAACAAGTTAGCGTTGCCTTAGGGTTGAAAATTAATATGGGAAAACAAGCTTTATCATGACAAGCTAAAAGGAACAAATCAGCAAATATTACAGATTGATATAAATGTATTTAAAACATTGTTTTCATTCCTGAATGTGCCAAGTAGCAGATATGGAGATGTCCACTCTTCACCACCATGGATTATATATATATATATATATATATGATTGATGTAGGTTACCACTGGTAAATGTGCCTCCAAGAATGCTTGTAACAGCTGGTCTGATTTATTCCATTATTTTGGTGGTACCTATTTGAAATCTCCCAACTCTGTTCAAGTTAGCATTGCCTTAGGGTTAAAAATTAATATGTTAATGTTATACCATAAATTACTATTCAAAATTGTCTTAAAGATGGGATGGAACATTGTAAAATAATATTTCCAAACCAACACTACCTTCTAGGGTTCCATATTCATCTTCAAGGCAAAACTTGTGACGTGAAGATACATACTAAATCAGCATAAAACTGTGTTGCTTTGAGCAATATGGGTGAAAAATAGAAGAATACAAATCAATGAGAAGCTAGGGATAATATTCATTATAAAAGGACCTTTGGGTAGGCAAAAAAGGGCATCAATTCATCCTCCATTAGATTCCTTCAACCATTTATCTCTCTCCCCTTCGTTTGTAGGTCTAAAAATATTTGCTTTGGGAACAAAGTACTTATACAGTTCGATCAAGGCCATCAGCTGTGCAAGATCCTGAAAGTAAGGATATTGTTTCATGTTTCACTTTTGTTGTCAAAAGGAAGAGTGAAAAGTTAGGAAGTACCAAAGCTAGTCATTATGTGCATGTGGACTTAATGTAGGGAGAGAAGTCATGTCTACTTTTTTGTTCTTGAATGGGAGCAATGATGAAACCACAATAGTGGCTTATAGATGGATATTTAATAACCATGGGAAGATTCATGAGTTAGTCATAAGACAGTCCAGTGTAGTGTTGTAGTATTTCCACTATGCAAATAAGGCATTGACATGATAGTCACAAGCCCATTAGTATGATAAATTATGGGAGAGAGAAAAACATCCCTACACAAATATTAACCAATAAGTATGGTTTTGGTGTATCATTTGTTGAATAACATCCTCTAAAAATACTTGTTATTATGACTCTTAAAGGGTCCTACATGAGATCTAGGAACTTTTAGGTAAAATGGATAATCATCTACAACATCACAACAACATTCATGGGAAAAGTAAAAACCACTTACAACCATCAAAATCAAGGGTTACAACAACAACGACTGTAGAGTAAGGAGAGAGGAGTGGCCAATAAATTGAACAATCGGGCCAATGTAGAGTGGAGAAGTGACCTAGATGTTTGGAAGAAGAGATTAACCAAGATTCCTTGAAAAAGGAACTCATGTCAAAGATGTTTTTTGAGGGAAGTGACCAACATAACAACTCCATATCACTTCTATCCGAAGTAAATGTAGATGAATGCAAAGATATGTTCTTTCAAGGAAATATTTGTGAGCATATCATAGTGCCCATGTACAACATGATATTTTGTGAGCCCATACAATACATGTTAGGAAAAGGCAATGCAAGAAATAAGTGAGAATGGAGACTTGTATGTAACTAAAAGAGGGGCATACATTAGAATTTTTAGGGCTACCAAATTCCCACACCTATTACCCAAACTCATTCTTGGCAAGCTTTTTCTGTAGGAAGTAGGAAACTTTTACAAGTTTTTTGCTTATAAGTCTTTCCAAGTTTTTTGTTGTTACTTTGATATGTTTTTGCCAAATTTTTTCCCGACCATGGTGCAGGTTGAACCAAACAAGTATTTTTCAGGCCTGTCTTCCTCTAGCGAGGGGAGTTTGGGAAGGCTAGAGGAAAGTGAGACATCTAGTAGGTCTAAAAGGGCTATATCAACTAGATGTCACAAGATCAGAAGAAAATTCAATAAACACATGGAAATGTTTCTCAAAGGAGGGGGGTCATGTTCCTATGATGATGAGACAGTGGGAGACATCGAGGTGCCCTTCAGGTACAAACACCTATTGAAACAATGGGTGCCTAGGGATGTTCCTCAAGTAAACACTGATTTTTGTGTGAATGAGAGGATATATAGAATTGCGCCGTCATCATTGCATGGGTTGGGGTTGTTTTGCATCGATGGCATAAAATGATTAGATACAGAAGATGTACAAAATTGATGGAGTATGTTGGACCCTCTTACCACTACAGTGATTGAATGCGCTTGGTCCAATATACACGAAGTATGCATAGATATGGGTTGTCAATGAATTATATACAACTGAAAGACAAAGCTCAAAATAAAGGAGCAACGTTGTACATGGACGGAAGGCCAAAAACAACTGGTAATATTGCAGGGTTTATAAACAGTACACAGCTGGGGTCTACACTTAAGCAATCCAACTGCATATTCGAGTCGCGTGAAGGAAAACATGTCTTTGTATGTGCAATTAAATCAATATTTGCTGGTGAATAACTTCTTATTAATTACAATTTGAATCGTGTAGATACAAACACGGTTAGTATGGTTGTGGTACATGTAACAATTTAACCAACCTTTTATTAATTATTTTAACATCTATAGGATTTTTCATTAGCATATAATTGTAAATTTCTAATTTTTGGTTTCGTTAGGTAATTTTTAGTATGTTTTTTATGCAGGGTTCTCTCAGGGGCACCTCCCTCTCCTTAGATGTTTGTAGACCTGAGTCAAGGCGGCAGGTATACATCGATATTGCCAATGTAATAAATTTATGATGGACATACAGATCTATTTTTATGTATTTCCATTAGTATATTCGGTTCATTTATATAATCTTATCTATTTTCCATGCAGAGTGTTAATCAGGGAAGCCAACCGGCTATTGATCAGCCAACTACAGCATCGGGGAAACATGCAAACATGAATGTAATTCTCCATTTCAAATACTTTAAAGTCATTAACATGTATATCGTGTAGCATAATGTTTATTTTGTTATGTATTTTTTCATTTTTATGTTTTCGTTCATGATGATAATGTTGTCTACCTTTTTTGCAGGTTGACCAAGGAAAGTCCCCAACTATTGATCAGACGAATGGAGCCTCGAGGCAACCAGTAAACCTAGATGTAATTCCACATTCTAAATACTTCAAAAATGTACACATATAAAACATGTAGCATAGTGTTTACTTCTGTTTTGTATTTGTTAGATTTTACATATTGCGTTCATTGTGATAGTGTTCTCTACTTTTTTTGCAGGTGGTTGATCAGGGTAAGTCCCCATCTATTGGTTAGACCACACCCTCATCTAGGCATCAGGTAATCCTAGATGTATTACTATGAATCTGTCATGATAGACAATTTTTGTTAATATAATTGTTTGTGCACACTATTGCTTCAAAGGCTAAGCAATTTTTTATATATTTTTGTTGCAGACAGGGGTTTTGGTCTATGAAACACCATCTCAAAACTCTTTATAGAATGAGGTCTCTCGGTTGATGAGAGATAGTGAAATTAGAGAGTCTACAGACCTGTTGAGGGTGCTACAAAAGACCAGGCAAAAAAAAAATGAGGAACTGATTCTTCTGACATTGCAGTTCCACAAACAGAAGGGATCGAAACAAGGATTCAATTGTTGTTACAGCAACATAAATAATTAGACATAATTTCTTGAATAATAATGTAAATTCATTTATAATAACTTTATAATATTTGATTTGATATGCTATTGAACTTATAATACAATGGTTTTAATTTATAGCGTGCTATGGATATTATCATTGGTGGTTAAGGAAATGTTGGTCCCAGTGACCAAACCACTCCACGTACACCACATATTGTTCCCATATTGTCCACTGAAAAGTCAGCAAGATGCTCTGCGACACCCCCGATGGAAACAAAGGGTGCAGCCGATGCTGCCCCATCCACAAAAAATGCTACAGAAGAAGAGGTGGATGCAGGGTTAGATAGAGATGTGGATGCATTTCCTAGATCTTCTCGTGTCACTAGCACTAGTTCAATACAATGTACATTTTTGGTGAATGAAGAACTGGTTCCAATAAAGATAGAGAGGATTCTAGGTCATTATATATTGTTCAATTTAGTTTTTATAATTTGTGTCTAATATAATGATAATATTTTTTAATGTTGACTAATGATGGCATTAATGTTTTGCAGGAAATGATATATTATATAAACATATGAATGATTTGACATTGGACATCTTCGGGCCCACCATCTGCACAATGTGGAACAAGCGGCCAAAAGCTTTAAAGTATGATCTGACTAATCGTTTGGTTGGTCTATTCGAAAAAGATACCTTCGATTCATCGAAGGTCGTACAGAAGGCTGGAAAACATCTGAAGATTGTCTAAGACCAGTATAGGGTTCACCTAGAAAACAACCCTAGGTATGAGCACCCTCCAATGATTCCATCTATGGAGTGGAAAGCCCTTGTGGAAGATGGAAAAGAGAAGGGCTTGAGAAAATCAGGAAAGATACCACCAGGAACAGGGAGGTATGCAATACAATCCAAAATGTAGTGGTAAGCCTTATTATTACTAGTTTTTATATCAAATTTGGTACATCAACTAACGTATTTCAAAACTTGATTAGACTCACGGACACATCTAAGGCCACCAAGGAAAGAATTGAAAAAATTGGCCTACATAAGCTTGGGCCTGGTGGTTACTCGAACTTGGCGACCCGATATGTAAGTATCACAAAACCCGAATCCGCATCCAAATATCATACAAATAATTATTTTTGTTTTGTTCTAGAAAAAAATGTAAAATCAATGACATCATGCAAATATGAAGGTCGATCTGTCCAAATAATTGCCCAGTGCGGATTACATGACACTTGGCTTTGAACAAGGCTTTGACGTTGTTGTTGAACACCGAAAAATATTGTCTGGGCAGACTACACAATCTTCTACTGATCCATCTGGTGCGCAGGTATGTAAAAACTATATAGTTTAATGATAAATTATTAATTCTCATGCAATTTATTCCTTATAAATAAATTAACATATTCATTATTTATTCCTTTTTTAGCAGGAAAGTAATGATCTCGTTCATGTCGAGGATGTACATGACCAACCAGACAAAGATCATGCTTCGATTCCTGGTAATGAATTTATTAATGTGCTACTGTTTTGTATAGATAATTGTAGATGATGAACATTAATTCTAATTCTACACAATTCAACTGCAGAGCATGTAAATGCAGATAACACTAAACAGGTTGGGCCTGTACAAGATAATGTTGAACATGCTAATGTGCCCATGGTAGGTAAAAACACACATTCGTAATGTTTTTTTCAATGAATTACTTGTATTCATAAAAATATAAATATATTAATGAAATATTTTGACATTACTGCAAAAATTCATCGCCCCTCATCGGAAGTTCAACCTTGCGAGCAGACTAGTAGGGAAACCAAGGATCAGATTCCGGAAGATGTGACTCTAACTAAATATTTAAAGAGAATAAAAGTAAAAAGGAAGTGACTAAACAAATTTTGAGTGATTCTTATTTATAATAAAAAAAATTCGTGGTTTTTTCCTCTGTTTCGTGAATGAATATTTAAATGATTACTTTAATGAATGGTGTACTGATTTTTTTTATCTGCCATTGACTAAATAAATGGTTTGGTGAATGGTTTAATGAATGGTTTTTTCAGCTGTTGAATGATTGAATGGTTTAATGAATGATTTAATGAAAGCATCTTTCATCTATTGAGTGAAATAATGTGCAGTAGATGCATTGTTATTTGTATTGTAGATGCATTGTTATTTGGAATGTGAAATAGTGAAATAAATTGTTATTTGCAAGATAATGCATTGGGTTTGGGGAATTGAGAGTGATGTGTGGGGGGGGAGGGGCCATAAGAGCTTCCACCTTCACGTGGTTGGTCATGTTTACTAGAGAATATTAAATTATTCTCGAAACAGAGAGGAGCTCAATGAATGGTAAGGAAGAATACATTAAACAACAGTTATTTCTATAATCTTAGTTTATAATTTTCATTATTGCTATTTGACTCCTCCATTGGAACTTGTTACAAATAGCGTGAGAAACATTTCCATAGTTAAGAGGCAAGAAATGGCATTTTGATGTGATCGATGGCCTTATATACATAGTGTTTTGGTTATCCATGTTTTATCAGGTGATCTATTATTAACAATTAATTTACTTGGTGATTTGAATAGTATTGTAATTTACATTGTAATAGTATTGTATTTATTTAGATTGGTTTTGTTATTTTCATAAACAAACATAAATTTATTTGATGGGTCCTAACATGAAACTATTGCAACAGGACAAATTTTGAAGTATGTTGAATGATGTTTTGAAAGGAAAAGCATAAGAATACAGTGCAAAGCTCCACGAATCAAGGTATAATTATGTTTTATTTTGTTTGATTGAGCTGTGTATTGGGTATTTATGCATGTGAACACACATACATTTAGTTGATGATGATGATTACCATACATTTAGGTGAACTTTGTTCTATCTGATCTAAAAACTTACCTCTCATGTAGCATTTCAATCCATTTTCTGAATACCCTCTCAAACACTATGAAACTACTTTGTCTAGATGTATATGTAAATCTTGTGCTTGTTAGTCCAAACTAAATATTTTTTACAATACATGTTTGTATGTAAACACTATACTGAGTATCTGACCTACTTGTTTCAAAGGTATTATTGGTGTGATTGATTAGGAAGTGATTCTTTACTAGTTATTTAATTAACAAACGTCATTTCAAGTAACTAAGCAGTTAGTCATGCATATGAAGCTTCAAGATAGGAACTTGAGTTTCCTCTATTGTATCCTAAATTTATGCCAGAAACTGTACTCGTAATTCCCTATATGCAAGTTCTCTTCAGTCTCGTATCACTCTCTTATTAGGGTTACATTTTGTATGCATGGTCAAAGGCAGTTGGTTGGTCGCCTCACTCACGGTCCATCCCATGAAAAACCTATGAGCTAAATGGCCCAATTGAATGGATTGAAGGGACTCAAGAGTGAACTGAGTTTTCATGAATACTGCAAGCTTTATTAAACTATAATATTATAATGTCCCTACAAAACTTTGATATTTTATGGTTCAGACTGTAAATATTTGTGTTAAGACCTCATGCTAGCTAAATATATAGTCTTACAAGCCTCATCCTCCATAGATCATACCGATCAATTTTTTATCAAAACTGGGCATTTTAGTATCCTTTCCCAATCATCATTCGGATTCCACATGCCAAGTCTTCCATTTGATTAAATATTATAGTGAGAATTTTTGAAGCTATCATAGTTAAAGACAAGAACCACTCTCAACCAATGGAAAACCTCAGAGTGGTAAGGGTCTTGAAGATCTTCATTCTTATTGCAGATTTAGTTTTGTGCTTGTGATGAGTTGAGCTCTATTTTCATCCCCTTTTTAGACCCATAATCCACTGTTGGTATTTTTATTTAACTCTAATGCTGGAAAAGGTAAATTGGGTAGAGTTCATCACCACAAGCCTACTTCAAGTGCTTCATTGTTATCCTTTTGGTGATAAAGTGTGCTCATCACCTTTATTCATAGTTGCCCAAGTGTCTGCTTAGGCTGTATGTAGTATATCTTTGAAATATGAGAACAATGTTCACAGATTCCCGAGATTCATATCATTCCAGAGGCCTTAAAATTAATTTCAAACTCCCTCAGTGACATGTACCCCTTGGTAAATGAATTCCTTTATCAATCATAAACATAATGCTTGGGTACCATTTGTTTAGGTTGATTCTCGTCCTTTGCCTACAGTGGATTTTAAGCATTCCATTTTATACCTCCTAGTTGTTCTTCACATGTATAGAATTAGATGGGTTTTAGTGTATGATGCAAATAGCCTGGCTTCGAGGTTCTTTCCCAAGGAAAAAATGTTTTTATTGAAGAAATCCCATTTGCAACCATGACTTTTTATCATGTTGTGAGCTACAATAGGAAATTAGCTGAAAATTTGATGTTGTACATCTATTTAAATAGAATTTTAGTCTAAATTAATTCCTTGATTGGTCGGGTCTAATATCCTTATGAGTTTATCTGCATTCCATTTCGCAGGCTTAGGAAAGACTAAGAAGGTTACATGGATTCTCATCAAATAATGCTTCCTTGAGGTTTCTGACTAATTGTTCATATGGGTAGTTACCTGGAAGCTAACAATAATATAAACTAAACATAAGAGACTGTTTTTCAAATGCTCTCAGTACAAGTATCTGCACAAAGTGAAATTTATTCCAGTGTGATGGTTTTCAGACTTGCATGTTTCAGCTATGTTGTCTAGACTCTATACTGGTAACAATATTTTTATCCTTGTTTGCGATTGTAAATTAAAATTATAATGTAGTATTTTGAACTTTTGAACATTATATACTTATAACATAGAGTAACATCCAGTCAGTTTACAATACAATAATACTGAGAAGCAAGCTATCTTATCCAATGTTTTTCCTTTGTGTAGAATTTCATGAATATTCTAAATTTTGGTATTAGGTAAAGAAAGGGATTTCATAATTTTCAACACCTTATAATTTGTGTCGAAATCTTAAGAACAAGAGGTAAACCGTGCTCCTACCCTAGATTACTCTAATGTTATGTCATTGGTTGTGATCTACTTAGAGATGAGAATATTAGTAATCATGTGTATTTTTCAAATTGCAATTTAACATCCACAAAGGCGTAACTACATAGTCACTGAATGAGAATGGTTAGAAATCATGCATAACATTTAAAAATTCTGATATTATTTGCTTCCTAGTCCTAAGACCTTTTAAACTACCATTTTAGAACTTGGAAATCATGTTCAAGTTAGTGTTGAGTTATTTGAGTTATGTTGAGTTATTTGAGTTGTTTGAGTTAAGATCATTCAATTCATTTCATCAAGTTAGTCTATTTAAAGATTGACATAGTATAAGACCTAACATTATAAGAGATTCAATAATGTAATAGTTAAAACTTAGGTTATCTAAGGTTGAATATCACGTTTTGTCAGATCCTTGCAATAAGACATTGAACTTATTAGCCAAAAAACATTTGAAATCAAAGGGTAAACTAATTGGTGAATGGAAACCTTTCAAATGAAATATTTTTTTGAAATACGTTGGAGAGCATGACTGCTGAGTTTTGAATAGGTCATTCATTATATCAATTGAAATTTTTTTTTGGTATGAATAGGGATATCAAAACTGTTAGGTTTGGAATATGCTCGTGGGAATATACACCTTTCTAAATCTCACTAGGGTGCAAACAAACCAATTAGTGCAATGTGCACTAACAACTTCTCTTTAATATTCATACCATTAAAAAAGAATTAATCTCTTAGATATGTTTCATATGGTATCTCACCACTATGCTTATGTCATTCATGCATGTATTGGTGAGGTTGTTATTCAAGAGCACCTTCTAGGAAATTTTCACACTCTAGTATAGACTCTAGAGTAGTCAATGATGCATGTATTGTTGAGTTTGTTCTTTAGGAGAATCTACTGGGAATTGATGACACTCTAGTATAGAGTAGTCATTGCTTCTTACATTTTGTTAGCCTATTTTCCTACAATATGATGGATTAGGTGGCACTTCATTGAATCCATAATTGTCATTCTTGATTTTTTGTTTCTCATATTGACCCAATCGTTGGGGATTCAAGCAGGGTGATCCTAGTGATTCAATAAGGAGTAGAGATAGTATTTGGTGGTGTTGATCCTAATCACTTCAAGTGTAAACATCAATATGCTTCTGTTACTCAAAAGGGTTACTGGAAGGTATGTAATAGAATCATGTTAGTTTTCTAGGTTTAAGATTGACTGTATTTAAGGATAAACACATGCATACCATGTTCTTTGTATGAGTCATAGTTACTACTAGGTATGTCATGGGATTATTCTACTATAATAAATTGATGTTTCTAATACTAGATACATGCATACTAGTTTCAATCTATTTAACTAACTATTCAAGTGTATTTACAAGAGAATTTTCCTCCTGTAGCAAAGATTAAGGTTATAGGTCAATTACTTTGCTACTCTCATTAACCAATGGGGTACAATCTTGAGCATTTTCTATAGATTCACCACTATGGGCTATCAAAACTTTGTCCACCTAAAATTCTAAATCCCCAATGTGAGCCATCTCACCATTAATGTTTGAGAAAATGCAACACCAATATTCTTTTTATGACCATGCAATTTGTAAATAAACTTCACCCAACCTATATTATGAATTTCTTGCAAAACATCTTGGTAAGTATCAATTAACTCTGAACTATTATGTTTTTTCCTATGTATCATCCCCATGAGCACTAAGAGCATTAAGAATACTAGTAAATGATACACCCAAGGGTTTGGGGAAATACTGAGGAAAGCCCTTACTAAAAATGGGGATTATGAGAACCCTCATGAAACAACATGAAACCCTCAAGAATGATCGAAAGGTATCACACACAAAACAAATCTCTAACTCCAAGGTGGTACCCTTCATAAATGACACTTCTAAATTTGAAATCAAAGGGTAAATTAACTTGTGAATGGAAACCTTTCAAAAAAAAAAATGTTAATTACACAACAACCCGTCGCATTTTCAATGGCCATTGGAGGATGTCGGATGAGGTTTTTGAAGATCCGATAGTATTAGTCGTCGGTCAGCCGACACGTACCCGTCGCATGTTCAACATCCTTCCAAAGACGTCTGACGAGACTGCCATGGCTCCGACAACCAAGCCTGTCAGATCACCATCGCAAAACCTACGTCTACGTGTCGGACTTTGGACCCCGTGGTGTCGGACTTTCAAAATTTCGAATTTTTTTTTTAATTACACAACTTCCTGTGGCATTTTTTACGGTCATTGGAGGAGGTCCGACGAGGTTGTTGAAGATCCAATAGTATTTTTCATCAGTCGGCTGATGCATGCCTGTCATATCTTCGACGTCCTTCCAAAGACGTCTGATGGGACTGCCATGGCTCTAACAGCCAAGCCCGTCGGATAGCCGTCGCAAAACCTATGACTACGTGTCGGAAAACCTATGGATAGGTGTCGAAAAACCTACATCTACTAGTCAAAAAACCTACAGCTACGTGTTGGACGGTAACGTGTCGAAAATCCGACGATATATGAAACTTTTTTGTAGCACATCTGAGTGACATTCGACAAGGTTCTGTCGCATTTCCAACAGAAGAATGTAGAATCTTCGACGCCATGGTGTCAGAATTTTGACGGCATAATCATAATTTTTTTGAGCAGGACTGGCTAACATTCGGAAATGGTGTAGTCGGATCTTCGATAGGTATTGGCGAGACGTCTAATATCCGACATTATGTCACTGACGGCAAAAAACATGCATATGTCAAATAACCGACAGGGAATTGTCAAATTTCAGACATGGACGCTGTCGAATTTTGGGCTCAATTTCTGTTGTGGATGAAGAGGAATGTAGTCTTTGTTTAAAGTCAAACTCAGAATTCCTAGGTATTGTTGTAACCATGTGAAATTATAAAACATAAGTTTATTGTAATGTTAAGAAACCATGTCCAGGGAAATATAATAAAAGCATTCAACATGGATATAGATTGAATTGTCAAAATTTAATACTTTATTATCGGGAAAATATCTATTCCATGACTAAGCATGTAGACTATCTTTAGGATGAAATAAATAAACTTAAGACCCATAAAAGGGTACTCAATGAACTACATCAAGAGGAAGTTAACGAACTAAGGAAAATAATGAATGCTTCTACTAATGACACAATCATTCATACTTCTGGTGTCAATATTTTTGTCAATCCTAGCTCTTCAGAATTTATCATATCAAAGTAATTGAAGTTCATGTGTTCATACTTTTTTATGTAAACATGGTTTTACATCTTGTTGGTTTTTTATTAAAGGTAATTCAGTTTATTTTCCTTTCTTTCAATTTTACTTAATTTGATTTTTCACTTTCTTTATGCATATTTATTTCATTCGAAGTAGTTGCAGAATCAATGATTCTGCAACAACTTCATTTCAATGTTTTCTCTTAACTTTTATTTATTTTAATAAATTGCTTCGTGTTTGTGTCAGGAGTAAATACTACAACAATTACGATGAGACTACTCTGAATCAAGTGTTCCTAGCTTGCAAGAAATGATTTCACATTTGGATGTGTTTTTTTATTTTACGAATGTACGATCAAGATTCATTCTTCAGTCTATCTTTTGGATGCAAAATATTGTGTAAAGTCAGGATAATTTGTTAAGTGAGTCAAGACAAATTTGGGATAAGACAATCTTTAACTTTTCAAACTTTTGGATATTTGATTTATCTATCTAGTGTCAGAAGGGGACCTTGGTTTTAAATAATTGATCTGGAACTAGAGAAAGGGGGATTTTGTGAATTGGAATGGTGAAAGACTGAATTTATACTTAATGACTATTTGCTTATAAGTCATTATGATAAATATATAATATTTTTTCTATATGTTTTCATGATTGGTTTTTCCATTATTTTTGTTATTATGTCTTAGGTTTTATAGGTACGATCTTGCCTCTATGTGGATCTATGTCTCAAATTAGACATTTGTGTTGGTTCTAAAAAGATGCACTCTGACTGTAGAGAGAACATCGCTAGCACGTCTTAATGCTCAATAAAAAATAATTGCTTGAATTGAATGGGTATGTGGCTATGCAATGGATCTAAGAGAATATAGCAGAAGGCATAAGCTAACTAAAAACATCAGGCTCTGTGAAAGACATTGAGTAACTGAACTAAAACAAGATTTATATCAATGATGATTCTGGTTCAATTTGATTGTTAATATAGGGAACAAACTGTTTCAACATAGCTTAACATAAAGAACCTTGTTCAGAAAAACATTCCCAGCATGGAACTTGAAATACTAAATCTGAGCATGGGAAATCACAACAAAAACATTGTTTCTCAGGAATCCATAACTAAAAACAATTAAAACATAACTGCATAGTATTCATATTTAAAGACGGTTTAGAACAAGCTCATAATGGATAGAATCCCATCTCAAGTTATAGTTGTTCAATAGAAATTACAAAGAAAAAGTCTTAGAAATTCCAGTATATGTCTCACTGGCTCCTTCCTACAGCACTATGAGCCTCTCAGCTTGAACATTCCCCTTCCTTTTACATTTCAAAAGACATAATTTTATAGAAAACTCTAATCCTTAAGCTTTTTTGGAATCAAACCCATGCAAAGACTAAAAATAGACATATCTTTTATCAAATATATAAAATTTGAAACTAAAAGAATCGGTTTCCTTCAAATTTGGATTAGTTTACAGTTATTGGATACTTTGACACTTTTGTCTTTATAAGCTTAAATAGTGGCAAAAAATACTCGGTGAATCACTGGAAATGTGAGACTGTTGTTGATCTTATGCCTGAAATTTTGGAAATGGTTACTCGATTGCCAACTGATTATTTACCTCATCTATGTTTCTAGGTTCTCTATTGAGTACTATACCACCTTTCATCTTCAAATCAAGGATTGGATTACACAATTATGTGGAAAGATCAATGCTCGACCTCTAATCATTTCCTTTGATAGTTTGGTGAAAACATTTTGGAATTCTGGATGTTTTTCATGAGTACTCTCATTGAGTGTGTATCTTCAACGCATCCAACACCTAGAAACTCGGGTGCTTAATTCTCTTCCTTGATCTCAGGCATTGGGTGATGACTATGGTGCTTTATGTCAGCATTCTTACACGATGTATATTTTCTTCTAGTAGTTGGCTTGCACCTTTGATTCCCATGTTGGTGCTTCATATGACTTAAATTTGGGTTAGTGGGAGGCTGATGTGGAAGTTCCCCTCAACCACTTAGATTCTCTAGGCATGCAACTTCATATTTGATCACTACATTAAAATCTAGAATTGATCTTTAACTAAATTATTCTTTTGTAGGAGGCGAATTTGGTGAATTTCTAGAAAAATAAGACCTTAAAGAACCACCTATATCTCCTAAAATGTGATAGTTGTGCAAAATAGGAGAGAGTATTTTGTATATAGTTCCATGATTGAAAACAAACCTCCTTTGGTTTTTAAAATTCCTCTCCAATTGATCAAAAAACACACCAAAAGATAATGACAAAAACATGAAATCATTAAATGCTAAAACCTAACAAAATAAGCCAAAAATATCCATTTGAATCTTACAAATCATGACACCTGTTGGAAAACAAAGGAAGGTTTTTGTGAATGAGATCATTCTTGAAAAAAACCACTTTGGTTTTTCTGAAATTCATTTCCATATCCTCATAATATGTTCCCAAAGATAATGCCTAAAACACGAAAATACAAGAAATTATGTGTGAAAAATACTTGGTTTTTTATATACATTGCGTTGGGATATTGGATATTTAATTATTGGAATTTAAATAGAATTCACCATGTTAAATATTTGACATGAGGAGAACTATCCAGGCTTACTGGAACACTCACAACTCTGGTGAAAATATTAGCTAGACATTCCGGAAGTGAAAACTAGAGTGCCTCTTTACATGCACGCTACTAGAATTTACAAATTTTAATGGGAGCATATTCTAGTAGCAACATATGGATCTGACTTGGGATGGTGTCCTCCCTGCAAGACTCCAAGAACATGTTGAACTTGTGCCTTCTCCTTAAATCATTCCTGACATTTGCAACCTGTCATAAAATCTGCTTATCATTCATTTCAAACCATGGCTTCCCTACAATTGAGAATGACGAGAACTAATACTCCTTTTGGATGGAGTCTTATTCACTAGTTGAGCTACTACACACCATAACACATTGAAAAACAGGGCTTCTAAAAAGATGCATACTGAAAACACACTACAAGCTAAAACCAATGCTCGAAAGAAGAGCTTATTTATTTACAATTCTTACACTAACCAACTGAATTATTTTATCCAAGTGGAATAAAAATTCCACCATAGCCATTCAAATATTGGATCAACCAACCGAATCTATTTTTCACCCTTGAACATACATACAACTGAAAGCATTGAGAAACATGAAGATCCATGATCTAGAAACTCATACTTATATCTCTGTAACTGAGGCTTTATGTGATCAAATATAGAAATATCATGATTCCATTTTGACTCCATATATATGGCTACGAGATAATAAAAATCATGAGAGACATACCTTGATTGATAATAATAGGAAATATCTTTTTCCATTTGATCTTCACAACTGACTATTTGCTGCATGTTTTTTTCCTTAATGAAGATACATGATTGCAACTCTAAGTATTCTATTTCTGGTTTCTCAAAAAAAATTCATTGCCTTCCCAAAATTCAGATCTGTAGCTATCATGTAATGACTGATAGATGAAAAATTCTCTACTTGCTTCTTTAGTAAACTGCTGCTCGAAATCATTCTTTATTAAATTATCCTGAGGAAAATTTTCAAGAAAATGTAAAGTAAAATCGTCTTTATGTTTGTAATTGAAAGACTTTTCCGCTATATAAAAGGAATATTCTCATTGATGTAAGTCAAAATTGTTTTCATTTTCCTCCTCCTTGGAAAAACTCAATTCATTGCCTTCAATATTTGGAGAAGGATACAAATCTAAAGATAATACATTAACACACTGAAGAAAAATAGAACTTAGATTTTCTCTATGTTGCTCATACTCTCCTTCTGCTTCCTTAACATCCAATTCTTCATCAAGGATCTGATCAGTACTAACATTCTTAGATTCATTTTCTTCCTGCAAATAAAATCCTTGACCAAATCTTGAACAAATAAAACCCTGAAAGTCATCATTAGTCAAGAATGGTAGTTGATTTCTTATATCAACAGTAAGATGTTGAGGAGAAGCAACCTTCTCTGAAACACAAATGTCACCACCTTCTGCAAAATCTTCCTCATGATATTCATCATAAACAAAATCATCCCCTTGATCATAATTGGTGTTAGGTATAACTCCTGATTCATCTTTATTCCATTGCTAATGCATTCTTTTCTACATTCATGTGACGATTGTGTTTCACCTTCCATCCAGCCCTTTCGGCTTCCTACTTATTCATATTTATTTATTTATTTACAATATATAACCCTAACGGATTATATTCTAACAACCCCCCTCTTAATCCGAAGGGGTGTTCGTAAGTCCGAGCATGTTTCTGAACCTTTCAAACTTTTCTCGTCCAAGCGCTTTGGTGAAGATGTCTGCAACTTGATCATTTGTGGAACAATGTCGAAGATGGACTGTCTTGGCCTCTACATGATGTTGAATCAAATGATACTTTGTGTTGATGTGTTTGTTTCGATCATGGAATCTAGGATTCTTAGCCAGCTTGATTGCAGAAGTATTGTCGACCAGTAATGGAGTGGAGTTCTCTTGTTTTTCTTGCAAATCTTCAAGTATCTTCCTGAGCCATAATATTTCTTTCGTTGCTTCAGCTGCAGCCACATATTCTGCTTCTGTTGTTGAATCTTCCAG
>LPNX010182321.1:576783-592192 GCA_001517045.1 Pseudotsuga menziesii | reverse complement strand
GGATGAACCCTTGAGCTTCAGCAGCTTTCCATCTTCGTATCTAGTCATGATTACTTGGTTGTCAGAGGACTTTCTTATTTCAACGATTCCATCAAACATGTGGATGGAATGGCCTTGCTGTCGAATTTCCACCATGGACAGCAGGCTTCTCTGCAACTCTGGAAGATAGAGAACATTCTTCAACAAGAAATAAGGGAATCCAGGCATCTTCAGTCGAATGGTGCCCATTCCCTTTGGTCTAATACTTGACTTATCTGCAAAGTAAACTATGCCATCTATTGTTTCATTCAGTTCTTCAAAACAGTCTTTTCTAAATGTCATGTGTGATGTTGCACCAGTATCAAGCAGCCAACAATATTTGCAAGATGAAAGTGAAGTCATTTCATTAAATCCAAGATTACAATGTGCAACAATACAAGAATCAGAAGATTTACTAGCATCTTGATTTTTACTGTCATCTTTCTTCTGGTTATGCTTGTCTTTGATGGAGTCCCACGAAGCCCAACACTGATCTGATGTGTGCCTAGTATTTCCACAACGCTTGCACTGCAAATCTGATATTTTGTTGAAGTTGTTTCTGCCCCCTCTACCTCTGAAGTTTCTTCTTCTTCCTGGTCCTCTCTTGCTACAATCTCCCTTGGAAGGGTCTTTGGATTGGTCTTTGCCAGCAAGGGCAGCACCAATACTAGATGCCAAAGATAGCATCTTTACAACTGTTAGTGTAATTTACAATAATGAACTTGATATGACAAAGAGAAATAGAAAAAATAAGAACCTTGCAGGTCTACAGTCTCTGCCAAGGTGATTTACAATCTCAACTTCAGGTTTTAAAGATGATACAATGACAGAGAAAATATTACAACCAACAGTCAACAATTATCTCAGCTCTTCAAAACTTTATGCAGTCAACATGATGGGCAGTCTTAGCAATCTTGTTTCACGTAGAATGTGATCACAACTTTAGTCTTCAAGTGGATGTTTGCAGCAATATTTAGATTCGACCTCCATGCACTTCACAAGCAGTCTTGAGGGAGAGCACCAGCTCGATTACAATATTCAGGTGGATATGAGCAGCTTCAGGAAAATGGAAGTAATTTACAACAAACACCAACAGTATTCTGCTGTATCTATCACTCAAGCTCAAGGCACAGCTTCAAATCGAAAGGAGAAAACACAGCACTCACATACATTCTAACTCAAAGCTTTAATAAAGCAGTCATGGGCATATTCAATACACATCAACCATATGAAAATACCAGTCACAACTCTTACAAACTCGAACCACGAGAGGCCACTCGTATGAAAAATTTTGCACACTATTCTTCAATGCAAAAGATTAGGGCAAAAATTAGGGTTTTTGTATTTCAATGAACAAAAATGTTTTACCTCCACGCTCATAGCTCGCAGCAATACCTCTGATAGGTATTAGAGCAGTCTTGCAGTGGCAGTAGTCTTCAATTCGCAGTCGGTATTCATCTCAACATACCAGCAATCTTCAACATTCACAATGATGCAGCAATCCTCATAGCAGTCAGTATTCAGCTCCAAAACTCACGCAGAAAAATATATGATCAGTCTTCACTGACAGCAGCATGTATACACCATTATTCTCCAACGCAGTATATATATCAGTCAGCAATATCACAATATCATTCAACCACTGATAGGTATTATATCACAATATCATTTAACCACAATATCATTCAATGAGAGAATGCAGTCTTCACGTTGTCTTCAGCAGTCGCAGCAACTCCACGCAGCAGAACATAGGTTCCAACGCAGGCTCTTCATGCTCTGGCTCAGTCTTCAGGCAGTCTTTAATACACAGTCCACGCTCTGAGGGAGTCTTTAATACACAGTCCACGCACAAGGATATGTAGGATATATATCAATACACACAGATTTGCAGTGCCTTATCAGATGGCAATTGAAGCATATATACTCAAGCTCCACAGCAATATCAGACTTCGCTATTCATCCTCCGGGGAATCGAACAGGTGATCTGATAATGGTCAATTCGTGGCTATAAATCAGCGGATTTACACGCATGGAATGCCATTAACGGCCTCGGCTGCCTTTCTACTAGGGTTAATCGGTTGATCTGCAGCTATTTTAAAGATGAGAATGTTGTTTTCCAGACTATTCGCTTCACTCTTCAGAGACGAGGAGGCTCGCATTCTCATCCTCGGCCTCGACAATGCCGAGAAAACCATGATTCTCTATCGGCTGAAGATGGGAGAAGTGGTTTCCACTGTTCCAACAATTGGATTTAATGTTGAAATGGTCCAGTATAACAACATCAAGTTTCAAGTGTGGGATTTAGGTGGACAAACCAGTATCAGGCCCTATTGGCGGTGTTATTTTCCAAACACTGAGGTGGTTATCTATGTTGTTGATTTGAGTGATACTGACAGATTGGTCACAGCCAAGGATGAATTGGATTCTATTTTGGAGGAGGAGGAGCTGAAGGGAGCGATTGTAGTCATTTCAGGCTGAAACTTCACCGTACAGACTGCCAGAAGCACTGGTCTTCACGGCTTCATGCTAGTGAGACTCCACGCAGAATTAGGGTTAGTGCTGAAGCAATGTTGTGCATTGCAAGGAACGTAAGGGAATAATCAACACGCAGGCCACTCATAGGTAGTGAGATGCCAAAATTAGGTAAGTTGGCAGCAAAATAATTCAATAGCTTTTGCAGAGGAAAAGAGTGAGCAATCTGGCAGCCAAGAGGGCGCAGACTATGCACTGGGCAGAATTGCAAAATGCCAGAACAACATGCAGTAGGCAGGAGTTATGGCAGCGCTCTGATACCACATGTTAGGTATAACTCCCGATTCATCTTTATTCCATTGCTAATGCATTCTTTTATACATTCATGTGACGGTTGTGTTTCACCTTCCGTCCAGCCTTTTCAGCTTCCTACTTATTCATATTTATTTATTTATTCACAATATATAACCCTAACGGATTATATTCTAACAATTAGGAAAAGGCTCAGCTCCATATGTAAATTCATCTTGATGGTATGTGTTATAAGCATGTACATTTGTGTCTTTAACAATGGTAAAATATGATTTAATAATTTCAAGATCAGAAAAAGATTTAAGATCTAAAAATGATGCACAATCATGATGAAACAATTGCAAGCTCAGATAAGATTCGTGTTGTAATGTACTTCTTCAGTTTCTTTCGTATCCAAAACATTGTCCAAGATCTGACAAGAGATTTGTGCACATCCCTGAATATTTCTCTCCACTTCCTTTGCATCAGAAAAGATACGCTACAAATATGGTGATTTTATTTATTTGAGGTATAGGAATAGATACAGATGTTGTTCCATTATATATCGTACCATGGAAACAACTTCAGTAGTCTGGATTTCAATAGGCATGTTGAAATCAACATTATGAAACCTCATATCGAATTGATCAATAGTTTCAACATCTTTCCTTTTGAGAGAATAAAAATCAGTTAATTATTGATCAAAGGACTTGTTCTCTCCCCAATATCTTGAAAAAGCATCATATAACTCAACCCATTAAAAAACAGAACCAACTTCTAGATTTTTAAACCATAAAGCAACCTCCACAACCAAAGATTTGGAAAACAACATCCTCATGTACCATTTCAAAATTTTCAAAGAAATTTTCGAAAGCTATCAAATGCTTTCCAGCTATGATAGGATCTTCTCCAGTAAATTAAGGAAGATTCTCAAAAAATGGGAGGATAATGATGTAAATTAGATGGCACTTTTAATGGTTTAAATTTTTTTTCTCTAATTATAGACAGAAATTCAGTGGGATGAAAGTAAGGTTCAATAGGATGATTGCAAGCTTCAACACTGATGATAGAAGGTAATGGATCAACTTTATTATCTATAATATGACAAGAATAATCAGGTTTAGGAGATATGGGTATATGTACTTCATGTTTCACATGGATTTCAGCTGAAGAGATAGGATCAACATCAACAATGCAAGAAGAATGCAAACTTTCTTCTTTCAAAGAGGGGTATGCAACTGAAGGTTTATGATCATCAAAATAGATAAAGCAAAGAATTATTCTTTTGACATGAAATGGGAAAGACAGGAAAGAGCTAATGAATAAGAATAGGATTTCATGGAGGAAACTGACAAGCCGATACCTAGTCTTTCCATTTAGCTTCTTCATTTCTTTGTTAGCAAAATTCTCCTTCCAATGGAATCACCCGGTGAATGATTTGCAGTCAAACTTGGGTAACCAGTCCTTGTTAACCATCAAATACTAGATCTTCTCAATGTCAGAACGCTTGGGAATATAATTTCGTTCCTATGTTCCCTAACAATAGCGCCTGAAGATGTTAGTGCTAAACGATACACTATGATTGCAGAGAGAGCATGGCTATCACATCTTAATGCTCAGGGAAAATGATTGCTTGAATTGAATGGGTATGTGGCTATGCAATGGAGCTAAGAGAATATAACAAAAGGCATAAGATAACTAAAAACGTTAGGCTCTATGAAAAACATTGAGTAACTGGACTAAAATAAGAGTTATAGCAATGATGAGTCTAGTTCAAGTTGATTGTTAATATAGGGAAAAAACAGTTTCAACATACCTTAACATAAAGAGCCTTGTTCATAGAAACATTCCAAACATGGAATCTGAAATACTAAATCTAAGCATGGAAATCACAACAAAAACATTTTTGCTCGGGAATCCATAACTAAAACTAGTTAAAACATAACTACAAAGTATTCATATTTAAAGACAGTTTAAATCAAGCTCATAATGTATAGAATCCCATCTCAGGTTATAGTTGTTCAATAGAAATTATAGAACAACGGTCTCAGACTTTCCAATATATGGCTCACTGGATTTTTCCTATAGCACTCTCAACCTCTCGGCTGGAAATCCCCCTTCCTTTTACATTCCAAAAGAAAAAAAATTATAGAAAAATCTAATCCTTTAGCTTTTTTGGAATCAAATCCATGAAAAGACTAAAAATAGACATATATTTTATATATGACATAAAAGTTGAATCTAAAGAATCGGTTTCCTTTGAATTTAGAGTATTTTACAGATGTTGGATACTCTGCCACTTGTGTCTTTAGAAGCTTAAACACTGGCCAAAAATATTCAGTGAAACACTGGAAATTTGAGACTATTGTTGATCTTATGCCTGAAATTATGGAAATGGTTACTCGACTGCCAACTGATTATTTTCCTAATTTATGTTTCCAGGTGCTCTACCGATTTATCTGCCACCTTTCATCTTCAAATCAAGGATCAGATAACACAATTCTGTGGAAATATCAATGCTCGACCTCTAATTGGTGCCTTTGATAGTTTGGTGAAAACATTTTGGAATTCTGGATGTTTTTCATGATTACTCTCATTAATTTCTTATCTTCAATGCATCCAACACATGTAAACTCAGTTTCTTAATTCTCTGCCTTGATCTTAGGCACTGGGTGATGACTATGGTGCCTTGTGTCAACATTCTTACACTATGTGTATTTTCTGCTAGTAGTTGGCTTTCACCATTGATTCCCATGCTAGTGCTCCATATGATTTAAATTTGGCTTAGTGGGAGGCTGATGTGGCACTTTCCCTCAACCACTTGGATTATCTAGGCATGCAACTTCACATTTGATCACTGCTTTAAAATCTAGAATTGATCTTTCACTAAAATGTTTTTTTGTAGGAGGTGAATTTGGCGAATTTGTGGAAAAAATGACCTCATAGAACCACCTGTATCTCCTAAACCATGATAGATGTGCAAAAACAGAGAGAGTATTTTGTATATAAGTACATAATTGATAAAAATCTCATTTGGTTTTTAAAAATTCCTCTCTAATTGATCAAAAAACACGCCGAAAGATAATGACAAAAACAAGAAGTCATTAAATGTTAAAACCTCGAAAAATAGGCCATAAATATCCATTGAAATATTACATATAATGACACATGTGTCATAACCGAGAAAGGTTTTTGTGAATGCTCTCATTCTTGACAAAAATCTCTTTGTATTTCCTGATATTCATTTCCATTTCCTCGCAATATGTTCCCAACAATAATGACTAAAACAAGAAAATACAAGTAATTATGTTTGAAAAATACTTGTTTTTTGATATACTTTGTGTTGGGAGATTGGATATTTAATTACTGAAATTTGAATAGAATTCACAAAGTTAAAGATTTGACATGATAATGACCACAACCTCCTTGCAATTGAGAATGACGAGCACTAATACTCCATTGGGATGGAGTCTTATTCACCAGTTGAACTAATGCACACCATAACACGTTGAAAAAGAGGGATGGTAAAAATATGCATACTGAAAACACACTGCAAACTAAAACCAATGCTTGAAAGAAGAGCTTATTTAGTTACAATTATTACACTAACCAACTGAATTATTTTATTCAAGTGAAAGAAACTTCCACCATAGCCATTCAAATCCTGGATCAACCAACTGAATCTGTTTTTCACCCTTGAACATACATACAACTGAAAGCATTGAGAAACATGAAGAGCCATGATCTAGAAACTCATACTTATAGCTTTGTAACCAAGGATTTATGTGATCAAATATAGAAAAATCATGATTCCATTTTGACTCCATATATATGGCTACGAGATCATAGAAATCATGAGAGACATACCGTGATTGATAATAAGAGGAAATATCTTTTTCCATTTGATCTTCGCAATTGACTGTTTGCTGCATATTTTTTTCCTTAATAAAGATACATGATTTCAACTGTAAGTATTCTATGTTTGGCTTCTCAAAAAAAATAATTTCCTTCTCAAAAGCCCTATTTGTAGTTGTCATGCAATGGTTGATGGCTGAAAAGTTCTCTACTTGTTGCTTTAGTAGAATGTTGCTTGAAATCGTTCTTTATTAAATTATCCTGAGGAAATTTTTTAAGAAAATGTATAGTAAAATCATCTTTATGTTTGTAACTGAAAGAATTTTCTGCTATATAAAAGGAATAGTCTTGTTGATGTAAGTCAAAATCATTTTCATTTTCTTCCTCTTTGGAAAAACTCAATTCATTGGCTTCAATATTTGGAGAAGGATACAAATATGAAGATAATACACCAATGCACTAAAGAAAAATAGAACTTATATTTGCTTCATGTTGATCATACTCTACTTCTTCTTCCTTAACATTCAACTCTTCATCAAGGATATGATTGGTACTAACATTCTTAGCTTCTTTCTCTACCTACAAATAAAATCCTTGACCAAATATTGAACAAATAAAACCCTGAAAGTCATCATAAGTCAAGAATGATAGCTGATTTCTTATATCAACAGTAAGATGTTGACGAGAAGCAACCTTCTCTGAAACAGAAATGTCACCACCTTTTGCAAAACCTTCCTCATGATATTCATCATAAACAAAATTATCCCTTTGCTCATAATTAGGAAAAGGATTAGCTACATATGTAAATTCACCTTGCTGGTATGCGTTATAAGCATGTACATTTGCGTCTTTCACAATGGAAAAATCTTATTTAATAATTTCAAGATTAGAAAAATATTAAGATTTGAAAATGATGTACAATCATGCTGAAACAATTGCAAGCTCAGATAAGATTTTTGTTATCGATATACTTCTTCAGTTTCTTTCGTATCCAAAACATTGTCCAATATCTGACAAGAGAGTTGTGCACATGCCCAAAGATTTATCTCCACTTCCTTTGCATCAACAAACATCCAATACAAAGATGGTGACTTTCTTTCTTTGAGGTATAGGAATAGATTGGGATGTTGTGCCATTGTATATTGTACCATGGAAAGAACCTCAGTAGGTCGTACTTCAATAAGCATGATGAAATAAACACTATGAAACCTCATGTTGAATTGATCAATAGTTTCATCATCCTTCCTCCTCAGAGCATAAAAGTCAGTTAATTATTGATCGAAGGACTTGTTCTCTCCCCGGTATCTTGAAAAAGAATCATACAACTCAGTCCATGAACCAATAGAACCAGCTTCTAGATTTTTAAGCCATAAAGCATCATCCCCAACCCAAGATTTGGAAAACAACCTCAAAACAACATCCTCATGTACCATTTCAAAATTATCAATGAAATTCTCAAAAGCTATCAAATGGTTTTCATCTATGATATGATCTTCTCTAGTAAACTGAGGAAGATACTCAAAAACATTGGGAGGATAAGGATGAAAAGTAGATGGCATCTTTAACGGTTTAATTTTTTTTCTCTTGGTCCATACCAAAATTCAGTGGGATGAAAGTACGGTTCAATAGGATGATTGCAATCTTCAACATTGATGATAGAACGTAAGGGATCAACTTTATTATCTATAATATGACAAGAATAATCAAGTTCATGAGATATGGGTATATGTACTTCATGTTTCTCATGGATTTCAAATGAAGAGATAGGATCAACATCAACAATGCAAGAAGAATGCAGAGTTTCTTCTTTCAAAGAGGGGTATGCAACTGAAGGATTATGATCATCAGAATAGACAAAGAAAAAGATGATTCTTTTGACATGCAATGGGAAATACAGGAAAGAGATAATGAATAAGAATAGGAGTTCAAGGAGGAAACTGACAAGCTGATACCTTGTCTTTCCATTTAGCTTCTTCATTTCTCTGTCAGCAAAATTATCCTTCTAGTGGAGTCGTTCGGTGAATGATTTACAGTCAAACTTGTGTAACCAGTCCTTTTTCACCATCAAAGACTATATTTTCTCAATGTTAGAACCCTGGGGAAGATAACTTTGTTCCTATATTCCCTGGCAATGCCGCCAGAAGATGTTAGTGCTAAAAGATGCACTCCAACTGCAGAGACAGAATGGCTAGCACATCTTAATGATCAGGGAAAAAAATTGCTTAAATCGAATGGGTATGTGGCTATGCAATGGAGCTAAGAGAATATAATAGAAGGCATAATCTAACTGAAAACATCAAGCTTTGTGAAAAACATTGAGTAACTGGACTAAAACAAGAGTTATATCAATGATGAGTCTGGTTCAAGTTGATTGTTAATATAGGGAACAAAAAGTTTTGACATACCTTAACATAAAGAACCTTCTTCAGAAAAACAAAAACAAAAACAAAACAAAAAATTCCAAACATGGAATCTGAAATACTAAATTTGAGCATGGGAAATCACAACAAAAACATTGTTGCTCAGGAATCCATAGCTAGAACTAGTTAAAACATAACTGCACAGTATTCATATTTAAAGACAGTTTAAAACAAGCTCATAACAGATATAATCTCATCTCGGGTTGTAGTTGTTCAATAGAAATTCCAGAGCAAAAGGGTGATACCTTCCAGTATATGGCTCACTGGCTCCTTCCTACAATGCTCTCGGCCTCTTGGTTGGAACTCCCCCCTTCCTTTTACATTACAAAATATAGAATTTTATAGAAAACTCTAATCCTTTAGATTTTTTGGAATCAAATCCATGCAAAGACTAAAAATAGACATATCTTTTATCGATTAGGTAAAATTTGAAACTAAAAGAATCAGTTTCCTTTGAATTTGGAGCAGTTTATAGCTATTGGATAATCTGCCATTTGTGTCTTTGTAAGCTTTAATACTGGCCAAAAATACTCATGGAAATTTGAGACTGTTGTTGATCTTATGCCTGAAATTCTGGAAATGGTTACTTGAATTCCAACTAATTATTTTCCTCATCTATGTTGGCAGGTGCTTTGCCGAGTGCTCTTCCACCTTTCATCTTCAAATAAGGGATTGGATTACACAATTATGTGGCAATATCAATGCTCGACCTCTAATTGGTGCCTTTGATAGTTTGGTGAAAACATTTTGGAATTATGGATGTTTTCATGAGTACTCTCATTGAGTGCTTATCTTCAACGCATCCAACACCTGGAAACTCATGTGCTTAATTTTTTTCCTTGATCTCAGGCATTTGGTGATGACTATGGTGCATTGTGTCAACATTCTTACATTATGTGTATTTTCTACTAATAGCTGGCTTTCACCATTGATTCCCATATTGCTGCTCCATATGACTTAAATTTGTCTTAGTGGGAGGTTGACATGGAACTTTCCCTCAACCACTTGGATTATCTGGGCATGCAACTTCACGTTTGAAAACTGCTTTAAATTCTAGAAATGATCTTTGACTAAAATGTTTTTTGTAGGAGGCGAACCTGGAAAATTTCTGGAAAAATACTACCTCAAAGAAAACTGGAATGCCTCTTTACATGCACACTACTAGAATTTACAAATTTTAATGGTAGCATATTTTAGTACCAACAAGTTGTTTGATCATTTGATTTTGTCAATGATCAGTAGTTACTTTTGATATTATTCATCGTTCTATAAATTTCTCTTGCATTGCATTTTAGTTTCTATTATTAAGTTTGATTTGGGTTCAGATCTCCTAGTCTTAAGTATAATTAGATAAACATATGACATATATGGTTGATTTTCCTAATTAGAAAGTATCTTGTTATTGAATATTGATCATATGATCAGAACTATTATGTGGTGTTTGACTAACAATTAAATTGATTGATTCTAATTTGAGGTTATAACTTGAATTAGTTACTTGATCGTTATCAGTGAATGCTTTCAGTTTTGTTATCATTTTCATTTCAAATTTTTATGTGTTCATTGTGATAGAAAATCATTATTCCCTCATACTAGAATTAGTCAATTTAAATAGATCTAGTGCTTTTGATCTCATTGGAGGAGAAGTATTTATTTCCTTTATTCTGTTAAATTTGTGTGAGTTTAATTTTTTTTATTTATAAATGTAAATTTGTTACGGTTCAAAGAATCAAATCAATTTTGATATGAATTGTCATACGATTGATATCTTATGCGGTCGGTATGTATGAGCTATCATCCTTTCTAATGCATTTGAAATATTTTTATATTGTTAATATTTGTAAGAAAATTTTAGCTTGTTTATCACAACTCTTATTTCACACAATAACTTTATTCTACATATTAAACTAAGACATCGTGGGATCCCTAACCTTAAATGTACATTATATATTGAAGTAGGAATTTAATCTATTTTCTGTATATATTTTATTTTATTGTTAAACTAGCATTTTAGTATTTGTTTGTTTTTCTTTTAGATTAGTCCCCTTAGTTAGGAATAATATCACTTAACGGAGTCGTAAAACCTGTAAGGGTTATCCATTTCAACAACTTGAGGTAATTTTGATACCTTTAGATTGTTCCAATTCCTCCTAGTTGATGTGAGTGCTTAAACGTCTCATCAACAGACGATTGAGCCTGTTTTATTCCTCACAAAAAAAGATATCATTCGGGCTACTACTCACTTATTTTTCTATCCAACTGCAACCTCAAACCAAATCTTTGTGGCCTCTTCACTTTACATAAAACCCCCTATAAATTTCATTCATGAGGTATTTTACCTTACACGCATCCCATACTAGGTATCAGAGTAGGGAAGTGACCACACTCAAAAAACACATGGAGGACAGGTCAAACCTTGGTTCTGTCCACACTCAATCAATGAAGAGAGGAAGACTCTTTCCCTCTTGCAATGATGGATATTCTCCTTGTAGGGTAGACACAAGCATAAAAGAGGCCGATACTTACAGTGAAGATAGGGCTTGCCTCTTAGTCTCATGGGAGGGTGGAGCTACTGCTCAAAGGGTGTCAACAAATAAGACGCAGGTGCTGGGGAGAAATAAAAATAACATGGAAGGCATACACACAAAAATAAAAAATCTGGTCAAGCTCCAGGCGAGTAGAGCCCCTTTGCTCTAATATCATTTGTTGGAATGGAACACCAAAATATAATCAAGAAAATGGCAAGATCCCACACATTCTATTAGCCATGAACATATATAAATACATATTGGGAATTATACCAAATGTTCAAGACAACTAGAACCTTCAATAGATTAGCTTCTTGGAGAAGCTTCGATAGTTTAGCTTCTTGGAGAAGCTACTCAAGATTAAATTCCGCAACTACCAACTGAACACTTCACGTGACTTCACATGGGAGGTGATGATGTGGCTGTTGGAATTACCTTCCAACATCATCTGCTTTGGTTTACCCTTTTGTTAGCTATGTGTATGTGTTACTCTTATTATACCTGCCAAGGCAGGTATATAGCTATTGTTTAGTTAAACATTAGTTTTGACTTTAATTAATTTATATACTTTTTCAAAAGTTTTACATTACTTTTATAAAATTCATATATTAAATTAATATTTTAAAAATAAAATTATAATTTTTTATTTTTTAAAATCTATTTTTTCATTTTATGATTGGTTCATTTTAATGATTTGACTAATTTCCTCTAGTATGCAAATGAAATTGTTAAATATAAAAAATATTTATAAATATATAACAATGCCAAGTGTCTTGTTTATTAAAATAATAATAATGACTAATCTTAATAGATGTGTCAATCACATCACAATGATTGAGTATAACTATATCACTATATACAACTTTTATTTAAATATAATAAACTTTTTAAAATTTATATATACACATCAATATATTATAATGTTTTTTTTTAGAAAAATTTAGAAATAAAATATAATAATGTATAACAATGACAAGTGTCTTGTTTATTAAAATAGCCATAATGACTAATCTTGATATATGTGACAATCACATCACAATGATTGAATATAGTTATATCACTATATGAAACTTTTATTTACATATAACATTTTTTTTAATATATATATAAACTTTAACATATTATAACATTTTTTTATAAATTTATTGAATAAAAATTTTCAAATATTTATTTTGATATTTAATTAAACTTTTTTTCACATTTCATAAACTAACATATTAATAAAACTAAATATTGAATTTTTTTTTATTTATAAAAAAATATGTGTTGGTTTATTCAAATATAATGATTAATATTATAATTAGTTGACATTATACTAGAGATTTACCAAAGTTTAATAATTTATTTAGCCTTTCTATTGTTAATAGAAAAATTTATATTTTATTTTAATAAAATTTTGTTAGTAAATAAATGCAAATTTTATAAAATCTCTATACAATTTTGATTTTTCTAAATGACAATGACATAATCTTATGACTTCTTATTTATTATCTAATTATTTTCATGTTAAACTTTAACTTTAACTTCGGCTTATATATAACTATTGGACCAAAACATTTCTAAATTATGAGATTAAATTTGGGTTATAAATAACTATTAACTTATAACCTTTTAAAATTATTAAATTAAACCTGGGTATGTAAAACAATTAAATTAAAACATTTTTAAATTATTAGATTAAACTATTTCTTAAGGCAGGTATAAGCAATTTTGCTACTAATTTCACTTGTTTAGATTTAGATTTTAATGTTATCTATGCTAGGATATGTGCTATGTGTTCTATAGTTTATGTGTTTCCTTGCAAAGATATGGGTTTTGCATTCCAATAAATGTGAGTACAGTTCCACTTATGTTAGTCATTTGTGCACAATAATTAAATTTAAATTTATATTCTCATTTTCCTTGATTAATTTCATATGTTGTTTCTTGCTATAAATGTGAGTACAATTCCACTTATGTTAGTCATTTGTGCACAATAATTAAATTTAAATTTATATTCCCATTTTCCTTGGTTAATTTCATATGTTGTTTCTTGCTAGACATGTTTTCTTTTTTTTGTAGAAGTGGATACTAGTTTAGAAGAGAGATTCTATGATTGTTGACAATATAGGGATTCTAGAACCTTCATTTATAAAATTGGATCTTCAAAGGAGGTAGGAATCATGGTTGGATTAGGATTCAGCTTCATATATTCATTTGTTTTTTTGCAATGATCAAGATTGGTTCTCAATTTGTGAACTAGATTGTTGTTGTAAAATGTCCCTGGCCTTTCTCTAAAGAAAATCCTGGCATCGCAATTCAACCAAAGTTTGCATGACGTTGGGACTTGGATACATGTGAAACCTGAGGACTGGACTGATCCTAATCTTGATAGATTGGAGTTTGCAATACATGATCCTACTAGCATTTTTAGGTTTCTTCTTGGGCATCTTGCTTTCATTTCCAGCATAAAAGATTGAATTAAAATTTTCATATTTAACTTATCTCTTTAGTGGGTAACCCAACCATTGCAATTTATCTTTAAAAGGTTTTTCCAATCAAAAAGTCATCCCGTGTGGATACATCATATGTTTTCAAATTTACTTCAAATACATTGTATCAAAATTCTGTCAATTTTATGAAATGTAGTGTTGAGATTTTAATCCTTTTTGTTAGCTTGAATGAACATTTTTGGGTTTCCAATTTTACTTCAAAGATGGTATAAAAATTATTTCAACTTTATGAAAGTTTGTGTTGAGAGTTTTAAGACTTTTTGTTTGTTTAAGTGAACATTTCTGAGTCTCGTAGATCCCGGTACATGGTATGCACGTAAATTGAATTAAATTTTTCATGTGAGACTTTATTTTGTCCAGCCATCCATGTGTGTATATATATATGATCGAATTAAAATAAGTATAATTTTTTCAAAATAATGATTGCACCATACTTTCTTAGAATTTTATTGGATTGCATTATGAAATAACAAAAAATTTTTTGTATTTAGGGTGGTGTATATGTATTTGCAATTATGTTAGGTCAATGTTATCCCAATTTTTAACTAGATATACTTAGGTTTTGAAAGAATCTTAATTATATTTAAGATTCTCATTTCTGTTTTTCCATCCATCCTTTGGGCATGTATGATTTATCTTTCTCGAATGACTTTGTGGATTCAAATAACGAGAAAGAGTATGTGTAAATGAGAAAAGAAGTTATTGTTTAGAGTTAAAAAACATGGAAGGATTGATAAAGAGGAAAAATATGAATGGTCTACTTCAAAGGGATAGAGTTGCTCAGTGATAGGGCTTTATTACACTGAAGAAACAAACATAATACTTATAAATTCAATTAGCATAAAGCAAAGGAGTTTTTTCATATATAAAAAGCAAGTTATAGTAGAAAAAGAACGATACAATTTGAATAATCAAATACCATAAAAAAAAAAGATAAAAGTCCTCTTAATACTACAACAAAAGATATTAACAATTATCTTTTAGATGGAGATTGTAACGGTTTACTTCCTTGGTTTAATGGAGGATTTGGACATGGTAGATTATTCCAGTGACAGACTGGAAATCTCTGACATCTGGGAGGTGCCAGGTGGAAGGTGTTTGGAGCAGCTGGTGGATTTCCCAAGACTGGGTCAGGATTTTGTGGGAGCAGAAGTTTTTATGGAGGTGGAGGCAGTTACGTCCCCATCTGACTTCCTTGTGCTTTCGCCGGATTTTTTAAAGGCAGACCCACTGGTGAATTCATTTTCTCAGCGGTCGGAAGATTTGTTGGGGTCTTTGAGCCGGAGGGACTCGGGTTTATTCTCCAACGGAAAGTTAGGTTTTCCGGCTTCAA
>LPNX010182321.1:561965-575330 GCA_001517045.1 Pseudotsuga menziesii | reverse complement strand
TGAGCCTGCTAAGATAAAACCGACTTGGAGAAACAACCGGAGTGGGGATGCGAGGGTGGCGAAACGAATTGATCGTTTTTTGGTAGCAGAGCAGCTGGTGGACAGATTTTTCTTAGTTAGACAATGGGTGGGTAGTGGGGGACTATCTGACCACTTTCCTATTTTCTTTGAAATCAAAAAGGGGCCCTACAACCCTCCGAGCCCTTTAAAATTTAACAAGTCTTGGCTTCAGGATGAGTCTTTCCGAAATCTATTCCTTTCTCATTGGAACCCTATCAGGGGGGTAAATAATAGATCGGCTGCTATCCAGTTCACAGACAATATCAAAAGACTCAAAGTGCATATCAAGGAATGGGCAGTAGCAAAGAGAAACAGAGACGAAGTGGAATTGAAGAATGTTGAAGCAGAACTTCTGCTGATTTATGAGGGAGAAGGAGGTGGTTTTCTAACACAAGAGTCTAAGGAGGCATTGTCTAGGTTGGAGGGTCGACGTAACACTCTATTGTTAGAAAAGGAGGAAGCATGGAGACTTAAAAGCAGGGCCATCTGGTTGGAGTGCGGGGATGAAAATACTAAGTTCTTTCATGCATATGAGAGAGGAAGAAAGGTGGCAAACACTATTTGGAGCCTACAGGATGAGGAGGGTACCCATGTATCCTTTGAAGATAAGGCCAGTTGTGGGGTCAGACACTTTCAGCATTTGTTTAAAGCTCCTCCGCAGGATTCCATAGAAGAGGTAATTAGAACGGCTCTTATGTTTCCTCGTTTTGTGGATGAGGGAGGCAACAGGGATCTTATGAAGGAAGTATCGGAAGAAGAGCTCAAGGAGGTTTTGGGTAGTTTTCAGAAAGATAAAAGCCCTGGACCTGATGGCTGGACGATCGATTTTTTTCTGGATCTTTTTGAGATTCTAGGGAGGGACCTCTTGCTGGTTGTAGAAGACTCAAGGTCAGCTGGGTGGATCCCGTCTAGTTTCAATTCTACTTTCATTGCGCTCATCCCAAAGTCTGATAATGCAATCTCCCTCAACGATTTCAGGCCTATATCTCTTTGCAACTGCATCTATAATATTATTTCAAAGGTAATTCCTCAGAGATTAAAAGCTATACTTTCAGCACAAGTCTCTGCTGAACAATTTGGCTTCCTGGAGGGTCGTCAGATCCATGAGGCAATAGGGGTAGCACAGGAAGGACTTCATAGCTTAAAGACCAGAAGATTGAAGGGGGCTATTCTCAAAATTGACCTTTCTAAGGCCTATGACAGAGTTAGTTAGCTTTATATAAGGTTGATATTAACCCACTTGGGTTTCGGCATCAGTTTCATTCGTTGGATTATGTCTTGTATAACAACTGTTTCTTTCTCTGTGCTGATCAATGGAGCGGCCTCTCCCTTTTTTCATGCTGAAAGAGGATTAAGACAAGGGTTCCCTTTGTCTCCGCTTCTCTTTCTTCTGGTGGCTGAAGGTCTCAGCAGGGCTATTAGGGCAGCAAGATATGAAGGTCGTTTCTCAGGGATAAAAGTGGCACAAAACTGCAGTATCACTCATCTACTCTTTGTGGATGATGTCCTGATATTCTGCTCTGGTGAGAGAGGAGAAACTCGCGTTCTGAAGGATATTTTGGAACTTTTTTCCAAAGCTATAGGTATGGAAATAAATTTTGGCAAATCTACCTTGACTACTCATCTGTTAAGACTGGAAGAGGTGGCTGAATTAACAAGGAACTTTCCCATTAATACAGCTGGCTTGGAGGTAGGACTCAAATACCTTGGCTTCCCTCTGAAAGAAAACTTATATAGAAAACAGGATTGGTTCTGGCTGGTTGGGAAGGTTGAGAAAAGGCTAATGGTTTGGAGCCACAAATGGTTGTCTCGAGCTGGAAGGTTAGTTCTGGTAAAAGCTGTATTGGAGGCAATCCCGGTATACTGGATGTCCCTTTCCTGGATTCCGAAAGGAATTCTTAAAAGGATAAGGAAGATCTGCTTCAGATTTCTTTGGAGCGGAAAAAAGGAAGAACAGACTACACCCTGGGTGAAATGGAAAAGGATTGCAAAACCAAAAGGTCTTGGAGGTTGAGGTCTAAAGGACATCTTCTTATTCTCTAAAGCCTTGGCTGCTAAGGGAGGCTGGAGGCTGGTGAAAACTAGCAGCCTATGGACTCGGGTGATAAAGCAGAAATACATTCCACATGAGAGTTTATTAGACTGGATCAGAAATCCCAGGAAAACACACTTTGGCGGATCAGTGATTTGGAAAGCGATTGTCAATTCTTTCTCCTTGATCGAAAATAATTTAGCTTGGGATGTTGGGAATGGGGATAATTTTCTGATCGGTAGGGATCCCTGGATGGGTAGCTCTCAACAGCACTTAATCCCGCCCGACATTATAGAGGAGCTTGGACATGCTGGGATTACTACTCTTAATCAGCTTGCTATTCCAAGGCCTGATGAACCTTGGACTCAACTTTGGAGAAGGGCCAACTCTTTAGGGTTGGGAGAAAGGGGAACTAGACTGATGGAGGTTTACATTAGGGAACTGGTACGGGCACATATTGTACTCTCAGAACAAGAAGATTCACTGGTATGGGATGCAAATCCGGGGGGTGCTTATTCTCCAAAGGCGGGATATTTATCTTTAAGTGTAGGGGTGGAAAATAGGGAAGAAGTTTGGTGGTGGAAGCTTTTGTGGAAGCTTAAATGTCCTACAAAAAACAAATTATTGCTCAGGAATCCATAACTAAAACAACAAATTATTGCTCAGGAAATCACAACAAAAACATTATTGCTCAGGAATCCATAACTAAAACTAGTTAAAACATAACTACACAGTATTCATATTTAAAGACAGTTTAAATCAAGCTCATAATGGATATAATCCCATCTCGGGTTATAGTTGTTCAATAGAAATTACAGAACAACAGTCTCAAACTTTCCAATATATGGCTCATTGGATTTTTCCTATAGCACTCCCAACCTCTCGGTTGGAAATCCCCCTTCCTTTTACATTCCAAAAGACAAAAATTTATAGAAAAATATAATCCTTTAGCTTTTTTGGAATCAAATCCATAAAAAGACTAAAAATAGACATATATTTTATCAATTACATGAAAGTTGAATCTAAAGAATCGGTTTCCTTTGAATTTGGAGTATTTTACAAATGTTGGATACTCTGCCACTTGTGTCTTTATAAGCTTAAACACTGGCCAAAAATATTCAGTGAAACACTAGAAATTTGAGACTGTTGTTGATCTTATGCCTGAAATTATGGAAATGGTTACTCGACTTCCAACTAATTATTTTCCTCATTTATGTTTCCAGGCGCTCTACCAATTTATCTGCCACCTTTCATCTTCAAATCAGGGATCGGATTACACAATTCTGCAGAAATATCAATGCTCGACCTCTAATCGGTGACTTTGATAGTTTGGTGAAAACATTTTGGAATTCTGGATGTTTTTCATGAGTACTCTTATTAATTTCTTGTCTTCAATTCATCCAACACATGGAAACTCAGTTTCTTAATTCTTTGCCTTGATATTAGGCATTGGGTGATGACTATGGTGCCTTGTGTCAACATTCGTACACTATGCGTATTTTCTGCTAGTAGTTGACTTTCACCATTGATTCCCATGCTAGTGCTCCATATGATTTAAATTTGGCTTAGTGGGAGGCTAATGTGGCACTTTCCCTCAACCACTTGGATTATCTAGGCATGCAACTTCGCATTTGATCACTGCTTTAAAATCTAGAATTGATCTTTCACTAAAATGTTTTTTTGTAGGAGGTGAATTTGGGGAATTTGTGGAAAAAAACGACCTCAAAGAACCACCTGTATCTCCTAAACCGCGATAGATGTGCAAAAACGGAGAGAGTATTTTGTATATAAGTACATAATTGATAAAAACCTCATTTGGTTTTTAAAAATTCCTCTCCAATTGATCAAAAAACATGTCGAAAGATAATGACAAAAACATGAAGTCATTAAATGTTAAAACCTCGAAAAATAGGCCATAAAGATCCATTCAAATATTACATATAATGACACATGTGTCATAACCGAGAAATGTTTTTGTGAATGCTCTCATTCTTGACAAAAATCTCTTTGTATTTCCTGATATTCATTTCCATCTCCTCGTAATATGTGCCCAACGATAATGACTAAAACAGGAAAATACAAGTAATTATGTTTGAAAAATACTTGGTTTTTTATATACTTTGCATTCGAAGATTGGATATTTAATTACTGAAATTTGAATAGAATTCACAAAGTTAAAGATTTGACATGATAATGACCACAACCTCCTTGCAATTGAGAATGACAAGCACTAATACTCCATTGGGATGGAGTCTTATTAACCAGTTGAACTATTGCACACCATAACATGTTGAAAAAGAGGGATGCTAAAAATATGCATACTGAAAACACACTGCAAACTAAAACCATTACTTGAAAGAAAATCTTATTTAGTTACAATTATTACACTAACCAACTGAATTATTTTATTCAAGTGAAAGGAACTTCCACCATAGCCATTCAAATACTGGATCAACCAACAGAATCTATTTTTCACCCTTGAACATACATACAACTGAAAGCATTGAGAAACATGAAGATCCATGATCTAGAAACTCATACTTATAGCTCTGTAACCGAGGCTTTTTTTGATCAAATATAGAAAAATCATGATTCCATTTTGACTCCATATATATGGCTATGAGATCATAGAAATCATGAGAGACATACCTTGATTGATAACAAGATGAAATATCTTTTTCCATTTGATCTTCGCAACTGACTATTTGCTGCATATTTTTTGCCTTAATAAAGATACATGATTTAAACTATAAGTATTCTATGTTTGGCTTCTCAAAAAAAAAAATTCCTTCTCGAAAGCCATATTTGTAGTTGTCATGTAATGGCTGATGGCTGAAAAGTTCTCTACTTGTTGCTTTAGTAAAATGTTGCTCGAAATCGTTCTTTATTAAATTATCCTGAGGAAATTTTTTAAGAAAATGTATACTAAAATCATCTTTATGTTTGTAATTGAAAGACTTTTCTGCTATATAAAAGGAATAGTCTTGTTGATGTAAGTCAAAATCATTTTCATTTTCTTCCTCTTTGGAAAAACTCAATTCATTGGCTTCAATATTTGGAGAAGGATACAAATATGAAGATAATACACCAGTGCACTGAAGAAAAATAAAACTTATATTTGCTTTATGTTGATCATACTCTCCTTCTTCTTCCTTAACATTCAACTCTTCATCAAGGATATGATCGGTACTAACATTCTTAGCTTCTTTCTCTACCTACAAATAAAATCCTTGACCAAAGATTGAACAAATAAAACCCTGAAAGTCATCATAAGTCAAGAATGATAGCTGATTTCTTATATTAGCAGTAAGATGTTGAGGAGAAGCAACCTTCTCTGAAACAGAAATGTCACCACCTTCTGCAAAATCTTCCTCGTGATATTCATCATAAACAAAATTATCCCTTTGCTCATAATTAGGAAAAGGATTAGCTACATATGTAAATTCACCTTGCTGGTATGTGTTATAAGCATGAACATTTGTGTCTTTAAGAATGGAAAAATATTATTTAATAATTTCAAGATCAGAAAAATATTAAGATTTGAAAATGATGTACAATCATGCTGAAACAATTGCAAGCTCATATAAGATTTTTGTTGTCGATATATTTCTTCAGTTTCTTTCGTATCCAAAACATTGTCCAGGATCTGACAAGAGAGTTGTGCACATGCCCAAAGATTTATCTCCACTTCCTTTGCATCAACAAACATCCAATACAAAGATGGTGACTTTCTTTCTTTGAGGTATAGGAATAGATTGGGATGTTGTTCCATTGTATACTGTACCATGGAAAGAACATCAGTAGGTCGGACTTCAATAGGCATGATGAAATAAACACTATGAAACCTCATATTGAATTGATCAATAGTTTCATCATCCTTCCTCCTCAGAGCATAAAATTCAGTTAATTATTGATCGAAGGACTTGTTCTCTCCCTGGTATCTTGAAAAATACTCATATAACTCAGCCCATGAACCAATAGAACCAGCTTCTAGATTTTTAAGCCATAAAGCATCATCCCCAACCAAATATTTGGAAAACAACCTCAAAACAACATCCTCATGTACCATTTCAAAATTATCAATGAAATTCTCAAAAGCTATCAAATGGTTTTCATCTATGATATGATATTCTCTAGTAAACTGAGGAAGATACTCAAAAACGTTGGGAGGATAAGGATGAAAAGTAGATGGCATCTTTAACGATTTAATTTTTTTTCTCTTGGTCCATACCAAAATTTAGTGGGATGAAAGTACGGTTCAATAGGATGATTGCAATCTTCAACATTGATGATAGAACCTAAGGGATCAACTTTATTATCTATAATATGACAAGAATAATCAAGTTCAGGAGATATGGGTATATATTCTTCATGTTTCTCATGGATTTCAAATGAAGAGATAGGATCAACATCAACAATGCAAGAAGAATGCATACTTTCTTCTTTCAAAGAGGGGTATGCAACTGAAGGCTTATGATCGTCAGAATAGACAAAGAAAAAGATGATTCTTTTGACATCCAATGGGAAAGACAGGAAAGAGATAATGAATAAGAATAGGAGTTCAAGGAGGAAACTGACAAGCTGATACCTTGTCTTTCCATTTAGCTTCTTCATTTCTCTATTAGCAAAATTCTCCTTCTAGTGGAGTCGTTCGATGAATGATTTACAGTCAAACTTGTGTAACCAGTCCTTTTTCACCATCAAAGACTAGATCTGCTCAATGTCAGAACCCTGTGGAAGATAACTTTGTTCCTCTATTCCCCGGTAATGCTGCCAGAAGATGTTAGTGCTAAAAGATGCACTCCAACCGCAGAGACAGAATGGCTAGCACATCTTAATGATCAGGGGAAAAAAATTGCTTGAATTAAATGGGTATGTGGCTATGCAATGGATCTAAGAGAATTTAACAGAAGGCATAATCTAACTGAAAACATCAGGCTTTGTGAAAAACATTGAGTAACTGGACTAAAACAAGAGTTATATCAATGATAAGTCTGGTTCAAGCTGATTGTTAATATAGGGAACAAAAAGTTTCAACATACCTTAACATAAAGAACCTTCTTCAGAAAAAAAAAATTCCAAACATGGAATCTGAAATACTAAATTTGAGCATGGGCAATCACAACAAAAGCATTGTTGCTCAGGAATCCATAGCTAAAACTAGTTAAAACATAACTGCAAAGTATTCATATTTAAAGACAGTTTAAAACAAGCTCATAACGGATATAATCTCATCTCAGGTTGTAGTTGTTCAATAGAAATTCCAAAGAAAAAGTCTGAGACCTTCTAGTATATGGCTCACTAGCTCCTTCCTACAATGCTCTCGGCCTTTCGGTTGGAACTCCCCCCTTCCTTTTACATTACAAAAGATAGAATTTTATAGAAAACTCTAATCCTTTAATTTTTTGGAATCAAATCCATGCAAAGACTAAAAATAGACATATCTTTTATCGATTACATAAAATTTGAAACTAAAAGAATCAGCTTCCTTTGAATTTGGAGTAGCTTACAGCTATTGGATACTCTGCCACTTGTGTCTTTATAAGCTTAAATACTGGCCAAAAATACTCATGGAAATTTGAGACTGTTGTTGATCTTATGCCTGAAATTCTGGAAATGGTTACTTGAGTTCCAACTAATCATTTTCCTCATCTATGTTGTTTGGTGCTTTGTCGAGTGCTCTTCCACCTTTCATTTTCAAATCAGGGATTGGATTACACAATTCTGTGGCAATATCAATGCTCGACCTCTAATTGGTGCCTTTGATAGTTTGGTGAAAACATTTTGGAATTATGGATGTTTTCATGAGTACTCTCATTGAGTGCTTATCTTCAAACTCATGTGCTTAATTTTTTTCCTTGATCTCAGGCATTTGGTGATGACTATGGTGCATTATGTCAACATTCTTACATTATGCGTATTTTCTGCTAATAGTTGGCTTTCACCATTGATTCCCATATTGCTGCTCCATATGACTTAAATTTGTCTTAGTGGGAGGTTGACGTGGAACTTTCCCTCAACCACTTGGATTATCTGGGCATGCAACTTCACGTTTGATCACTGCTTTAAATTCTAGAAATGATCTTTGACTAAAATGTTTTTTTTGTAGGAGTCGAACATGGCAAATTTCTGGAAAAATACTACCTCAAAGAAAACTGGAATGCCTCTTTACATGCACACTACTAGAATTTACAAATTTTAATGGTAGCACATTTTAGTACCAACAAGTTGTTTGATCATTTTATTTTGTCAATGATCAGTATTACTTTTGATATTATTCATCGCTCTATAAATTTCTCTTACATTGCATTTTAGTTTCTATTATTAAGTTTGATTTAGGTTCAGATCTCCTAGTCTTAAGTATGATTAGATAAACATATGAGATATATGGTTGATTTTCCTAATTAGAAAGTATCATGTTAATGAATATTGATCATATGATCAGAACTATTATGTGGTGTTTAACTAACAATTAAATTAATTGATTCTAATTTGAGGTTATAACTTGAATTAGTTACTTGATCGTTATCAGTGAATGCTTTCAGTTTTGTTATCATTTTCATTTCAAATTTTTATGTGTTCATTGTGATAGAAAATCATTATTCCCTCATACTAGAATTAGTCAATTTAAACAGATCCGGTGCTTTTGATCTCATTGGAGGAGAAGTATTTCTTTCCTTTATTCTGTTAAATTTGTGTGAGTTTAATTTTTTTTATTTATAGATGTAAATTTGTTATGGTTCAAAGAATCAAATCAATTTTGATATGAATTGTCATACGATTGATATCTTATGCAGTCGGTATGTATGAGCTATCATCCTTTCTAATGCATTTGAAATATTTTTATTAGTTGTTAATATTTGTTAGAAAATTTTAGCTTGTTTATCGCAACTCTTATTTCACACAATAACTTCATTCTACATATTAAACTAAGACATCGTGGGATCCCTAACCTTAAATGTAGATTATATATTGAAGTAGGAATTTAATCTATTTTCTGTATATATTTTATTTTATTGTTAAACTAGCATTTTAGTATTTGTTTGTTTTTCTTTTAGATTAGTCCCCTTAGTTAGGAATAATATCACTTAACGGAGTCGTAAAACCTGTAAGGGTTATCCATTTCAACAACTTGAGGTACTTTTGATACCTTTAGATCGTTCCAATTCCTCCTAGTTGATGTGAGTGCTTAAACATCTCATCAACAAATGACTGAGCATGTTTTATTCCTCACAAAAGAAGATATCTTTTGGGCTACTACTCACTTATTTTTCTATCCAACTGCAACCTCAAACCAAATCTTTGTGGCCTCTTCTCTTTACATAAAACCACCTATAAATTTCATTCATGAGGTATTTTACCTTACACGCATCCCATACTAGGTATCAGAGTAGGGAAGCGACCACACTCAGAAAACACATGGAGGACAGGTCAAACCTTGGTTCTATCCACACTCAATCAATGAAGAGAGGAAGACTCTTTCCCTCTTGCAATGATGGATATTCTCCTTGGAGGGTAGACACAAGCATAAAAGAGGTCGATACTTATAGTGAAGATAGGGCTTGCCTCTTAGTCTCATGGGAGGGTGGAGCTACTGCTCAAAGGGTGTCAACAAATAAGACGCAAGTGCTGGGGAGAAATAAAAATAACATGGAAGGCATACGCACAAAAATAAAAAATCTGGTCAAGCTCCAGGCGAGTAGAGCCCCTTTGCTCTAATATCATTTGTTGGAATGGAACACCAAAATATAATCGAGAAAATGGCAAGAGCCCACACATTCTATTAACCATGAACATATATAAATACATATTGGGAATTATACCAAATGTTCAAGACAACTAGAACCTTCAATTGATTAGCTTCTTGGAGAAGCTTCGATAGTTTAGCTTCTTAGAGAAGCTACTCAAGATTAAATGCCGCAACTACCAACTGAACACTTCACGTGACTTCACATGGGAGGTGATGATGTGGCTGTTGGAATTACCTTCCAACATTATCTACTTTGGTTTACCCTTTTGTTAGCTATGTGTATGTGTTACTCTTATTATACTTGCCAAGGCAAGTATATAGCTATTGTTTAGTTAAACAATAGTTTTGACTTTAATTAATTTATATACTTTTTCAAAAGTTTTACATTACTTTTATAAAATTCATATATTAAATTAATATTTTAAAAATAAAATTATAATTTTTTATTTTTTAAAATCTATTTTTTCATTTTATGATTGGTTCATTTTAATGATTTGACTAATTTCCTCTAGTGTGCAAATGAAATTGTTAAATATAAAAAATATTTAAAAATATAAAAAATTAAAAATATATAACAATGCCAAGTGTCTTGTTTATTAAAATAGTAATAATGACTAATCTTAGTAGATGTGTCAATCACATCACAATGATTGAGTATAACTATATCACTATATACAAATTTTATTTAAATATAATAAACTTTTTAAAATTTATATATACACATCAATATATTATAATGTTTTTTTTTTATAAAAATTTAGAAATAAAATATAATAATATATAACAATGACAAGTGTCTTGTTTATTAAAATAGCCATAATGACTAATCTTGATAGATGTGACAATCACATCACAATGAATGAATATAGCTAGATCACTATATGGAACTTTTATTTACATATAACATTTTTTTAAATATATATATAAACTTTAACATATTATAACATTTTTTTATAAATTTATTGAATAAAATTTTTAAACTAAAATTTTCAAATATTTATTTTGATATTTAATTAAGCTTTTTTTCACATTTCATAAACTAACATATTAATGAAACTAAATATTGATTTTTTTTATTTCTAAAAAAATATGTGTTGGTTTATTCAAATATGATGATTAATATTATAATTAGTTGACATTATACTAGAGATTTACCAAAGTTTAATAATTTATTTAGCCTTTTTTTTGTTAATAGAAAATTTAATATTTTATTTTAATAAAATTTTGTTAGTGAATAAATGCAAATTTTATAAAATCTTTATACAATTTTGATTTTTCTAAATGACAATGACAAAATCTTATGGCTTCTTATTTATTATTTAATTATTTTCATGTCAAACTTTAACTTTAACTTCCGCTTATATATAACTATTAGACCAAAACATTTCTAAATTATGAGATTAAATTTGGGTTATAAATAACTATTAACTTATAACCTTTTAAAATTATTAAATTAAACCTAGGTATGTAAAACAATTAAATTAAAACATTTTTAAATTATTAGATTAAACTATTTCTTAAGGCAGGTATAAGCAATTTTGCTGCTAATTTCACTTGTTTAGATTTAGAGTTTAATGTTATCTATACTGGGATATGTGCTATGTGTTTCCTTGCAAAGATATGGGTTTTGCATTCCAATAAATGTGAGTACAGTTCCACTTATGTTAGTCATTCGTGCACAATAATTAAATTTAAATTTATATTCCCATTTTCCTTGGTTAATTTCATATGTTTTTCTTGCTAGACATGTTTTCTTTTGTTTATACTAGTTTAGAAGAGAGATTCTATGATTGTTGAGAATATAGGGATTCTAGGACCTTCATTTATAAAATTGGATCTTCAAAGGAGGTAGGAATCATGGTTGGATATAATTTTTGTTGAGAATATAGGGATTCTAGGACCTTCATTTATAAAATTGGATCTTCAAAGGAGGTAGGAATCATGGTTGGATGCAATTTTCGTATTGGAATTTATGACTAGGAAAATGGTTTTGTGCATATGCAGGTGAGCATATAATCTTCTAACGCTACTGTGCAATTGGATCCCCCATTAAACCGAATATATTCTAACACTACTACCTGCACCGAGGAAGATAGGGTAGGAAAACCTTACCCCATTTAGATTTCTCAGTATTGAGTTTCATATATTCATTTGTTTTTTTGCAATGATTAGGATTGGTTCTCAATTTGTGAACTAGATTGTTGGTGTAAAATGTCCCTAGCCTTTCTCTAAAGAAAATCCCGGCATCCCAATTCAACCAAAGTTTGCATGACGTCAAAATGTTGGGACTTGGATACATGTGAAACCTGAGGACTTGACTGATCCTTTTCTTGATAGATTGGAGTTTGCAATACATGATCCTACTAGCAATTTTAGGTTTCTTCTTGGGCATCTTGCTTTCATTTCCAGCATAAAAGATTGAATTAAAATTTTCATATGTAACTTATCTCTTTACTGGGTAACCCAACCATTGCAATTTATCTTCAAAAGGTTTTCCAATCAAAAAGTCATCCCGTGTGGATACATCATATGTTTTCAAATTTACTTCAAATACATTGTATCAAAATTCTGTCAATTTTATGAAAAATGTAGTGTTGAATGATTTTAATCTTTTTGTTAGCTTGAATGAACATTTTTGGGTTTCCAATTTTACTTCAAAGATGGTATAAAAATTATTTCAACTTTATGAAAGTTTGTGTTGAGAGTTTTAAGTCTTTTTGTTTGTTTAAGTGAACATTTGTGAGTCTCGTAGATGTACATGGTATGGATGTAAATTGAATTAAATTTTTCATGTGAAACTTTATTTTGTCCACCCATCCATGTATGTGTATATATATATATATATGATCGAATTAAAATAAGTATAATTTTTTCCAAATAATGATTGCACCATATTTTCTTAGAATTTTATTGGATTGCATTATGAAATAACAAAAAGTTTTTTGTATTTAGGGTGGTACATATGTATTTGCAATTATGTTTGTCAATGTTATCCCAATTTTTAACTAGATATACTTAGTTTTTGAAAGAATCTTAATTGTATTTAAGATTCTCATTTTTGTTTTCCCATCCATCCTTTGGGCATGTATGATTTATGTTTCTCGAACGACTTTGTGGATTCAAATAACGCGAAAGAGGATGTGTAAATGAGAAAGGAAGTTATTGTTTAGAGTTAAAAAACATGGAAGGATTGATAAAGAGGAAAAATATGAATGGTCTACTTCAAAGGGATAGAGTTGCTCAGTGACAGGGCTTTATTACACTGAAGAAACAAACATAATACTTATAAATTCAATTAGCATAAAGCAAAGGAGTTTTTTCATATATAAAAAGCAAGTTATAGTAGAAAAAGAACGATACAATTTGAATAATCAAATACCATAAAAAAAAAGATAAAAGTCCTCTTAATACTACAACAAAAGATATTAACAATTATCTTTTAGATGGAGACTGTAACGGTTTACTTCCTTGGTTTAATGGAGGATTTGGACGTGGTAGATTATTCCAGTGACAAACTGGAAAG